>OX439231.1:18723388-19326819 GCA_949319165.1 Sialis lutaria | reverse complement strand
CCCAGTATCTGGCGTGAAACACTAGACATTGTCCACGTCAAAATCTTGAAAAATTATGTTTTTTTTGGGGCCGTCACTGTGGGGTTCCCCCTTAATACATTCACTTTATAAAAAAAAATAATTTTTATTAGAAATAATTAACCTGAAATGATGATAATTGATTCGGTCTTGGAGATCCAAAAGGATTCACATTTGCCGGTGGTGGAGATCTACCTAGTTCACTAAATTGAGATAGTTGTTCAGACAATACCATTGTGTCTTTGTCTATTACAGTGATGATAGTAACAATAGCATCTATAACAAAGAAAAAACACATTTTAATTAATTGATAAACTAGTGAAACGTACATGTAAATTATTATTAACCTTTGAATACTAATTTCACTAAACATGGTACTCAGTATTTTCATTTGCTTGTATCTAATGAACCAAAAATAAAGTGTTTTTTTCCAAAAAAGGAAAAAAATGTTTTTCAACTCTCAAATAATGTTTATTATATTATTATACATCATAATTTTTGTTTAAAAAAAGATAAAAGGGTTTTATAATTATTGGCAAGCTGAAGTTGAGTGATAATTAACATTCACCAAATGAATTATCTGTTTGAAAAATTATATTTTCCTTTAAAAAAAAACTGTCTGGCAATGAGATTCAAGAATTGGAACAGTATGCATAAGTCGGCACATCACCTTTGACAAAATACTTGCTTTGATTGTTATTCTATCACGGTCTGCTTACTTTAAAATTCATAAAATTCACTATAGATATATTTTCAACACCTTATACATGAAGAAAAGGTATAGTAAAAAAATTTCCAACTGCTATTACTATGTAAAATCTGATTAAAGTAGAAAATTCATATGATTTTATTTAAATGAAATCAATTGATGAACTATTTATTACCATACATATTAAAATTTAATTTTAATTTTTATATAAATTAAAATTAAGCTCAACACATATTTATAATATAACTTAAAATTGAACTAACTAGAACATAACTAAATAAAAAATTATTAAAAACTTACCTCCAAAATAACATCCTTGTTCCGTACACATTCTCCATTTGCTTTCATACATTCCCGGTTGTGAAGGACTCACCATATCAGCTATAATTTGTACAGTTGCTCCAGCCGCTATACATGGCACATATATACGAGCCGCAGCTCCTAACCTTTCACCTGCCGTGTGTTGCAGTACGATACCAGGTGGCCAACGCTCTGTCCCACTATTTCGTACTTCCCATACTTTACGAAATCTAAAACACATATTCGTATAATGAATAGAATGTAATAATTATTTAACAATTTAAAAATATTCTTTATTATTCTTTTAGAAATAGCAAAAGAATTGCTACTCTATTCAAAACAGGTTAAAAACTCACTCAGTATTTACAGGAACAGTTCCGTTGTCTCCGACAGGATAATCAACCGCCAATGACATTGAAGGTAGTTGATAAGGAGTTTCAATATCAAAATATGAGCAAATAGCTGCTTGTAGATTCCTAGAATGGAAAACATGAGAAAAATACTATTAAGTGTTAACAAATAAATAAAAACTTACCAATTATTCATATCTAGAAAAAATGCTGCTGTTTCCCAATTTAAACTACTGCCAAGTAATTTTTGTAACTGCTTAATAAGTTCATCTTTGTCTGTCGTCCCAAGACAACTAAATTGTTGTAAAAGAGACTGTTCGATTCCACCACCTTGACCATCTTGAGAACTATTGTCTATATCCATGATGTCTTAAAAAATAGAACATGAACAGCTTTAAAAAATTACTATTTTCTTTTACAATCCCAATTCCATTAATGAATAATAATTATAAATAAAGGTATATAATACGACGTTTTTTGGAAAATATGAAACAAGAGAATAATACCAGGAAGCACAAATATTAAATATAACCTTCAACAATAAACAGACTTGACAACTTATAAAACACCATATTATGGAATGGGTCATTTGTTATCGTTACCTGAAATATTAAATTAATAAATTTATTCGTTTTCTAACACGTCAATCACTAATAATTTAAAAAAATGACAGCAAATTATTTTTGACATATGAAACACATTTTTATTATCTCTGAAACGTGATGTTTTCTTTTTGTTGTGTTATTCATTTTCTTTGTCTAAGATTCCATAGACAATATCTTCACAAGACGATTCCCATTTAAAAACAAAAATTATTCCATTGAAATGTAGGTAATTAATTTATTTCAAAACGTAAATTATTAATTTTAACATCGTTTATAATACCTTTATAGCTTCCAAAATTTTCGTGTATTGCTGAAATCATTTAATACTACCATATATTACAGTATGAAAATAAATAAAAATTATATCGTTCAAATTGTTATCTCATTGTTATTAAACCATTTAAAGACCAACAATAAAAATGTTTTCTAAAATATATTAAAGAAAATGTAAATCGGAAAAATATACCTATGTAATTGTTAATATATGGACAGGTGGATAAAAATTATTAATGCGCTTGCGTATAACCGTTACTTATATAACTCTGAAAACCGAATCAAGTATAGTATAGAAACTATTGTTGTGCGGTCATTCGACGTAGTGACAAAACTATCCGATAGAAAATTACAAAACAAGTTTCTTTATAATTGTACATTTCAAAATTAATTTATTAGTGTTTCTGTTATCTTATTATTTATTTATTTTATTATGAATTAAGTGTGTGCATTTTCAACAAAACTGTGTATTTTAAAATTTTGATTGTTACTATATTTTAATAAAATTTGATGGAAGGTAACAGTGAAATTTATTTTTTAATTATTTATATCATTATTTTTGTTAATATGTATTTTAACTAATGATAATAACTACGCATTTACCATTTTACTAGAAATTAAAATATGTATTAGATTGAATAACTTAAATAAACCAATGATTTTGCTTTAATTTATATTTCGTTTTCAAAGCAAGCTTTGATTATAATCAATTAGTTAGATTTTGCTTTGACGTACATATGTATATAATTTATCGTGGAACATTACAATGAAACAAGAACTAAATTAATTTTAAAATAGTGCAAAATTAATAGAACAAGGCATACAATATGAATTGTTCTATCCAGAATTCTGGATACATTACAATTTCAAATGGAACCAAATCCGAAATTAAAATAGAACGAGGTACTATCCCACTTGACAGTAAAGCTAAAAGAAAGCTTTTTACTGAAGATTCTAATGATGAGAGCTCACTTACATCTTTCTCCCAAAATTATCAATATCCTTCTGCAGAATATCCAAAACGTATTATTATTGGAAATGGAATATCACAAATTGCAATTAGAAAAAAGTACAATGACTCCCCTACTGGCCTTAAGAATAATGAGGTTGGTTAATATAGTTTCGAGAATATTCAAAGTGTAGATATGTGATTTATTAGAAATGAATCCATTTAAAATGTAAATGCAAAATAACTCAATTTTCTATTTTAAATGCCTGTCTCTAAAAATTATTTTGCATTATCATTTTAAATATCTTCTTATATCCATTTTCTATTTTTAAAATGCAAAATGTATTTTTATAAACAAAATTTTGAATATTGCTAATTGATCCAGTATTTATACAATAAGAGGTAAATTGTGCCATTTTCAAAAAACATTTTGATCTCGAGTTTTGAAAGGCTCAACTCTTAAACGATGAGTTTTTAATCAGTTTTAATTATACATATAGATGTACCATATCAACCTTTCATATCTTAATTTTGTTTAAAATCTAATTTGATTGGGCTACTTGCAAATTTTATAGCTTAATGTTTCAGGTCCGCAAATATTTATTCTTTTAGATTTTATCAGCGACTATTTTTGACTGAAATTTTCAACTCGGAGAAATAGAAATTACAAAAAATAAAATTTTTAAATATGAAATATTGAAATTGATTAAACTAACAATTCAAATGAAACTATAAAGAACTTACTAATAAAATATGTTGAAAACATCAATAAATCGAGGAGTCATTTCAATTAAACGAAAAAAATGCTATTATAAGAAATAAATAAATGAAAAGCATTTAATTTTAAAAATCATTTTGAAAATACCTATTTTGCATTTTGAAAGAACCTATTTTGCAATTTGAAAGACATTTTTAAACCCTTTTTGCATTTTGCAATTGAAATTAAATGATTAATTAAATATTATGTATTTTTATTTCAAATGCATTGTGACAACTATTTTGCACATCTCAAGCGATCGGTCATAATATAAATTCGATCCTAAAAAAAAATAATAGTGGAGTAAAAATACTCAAAATTTCGTTGAATAAGGGACTTTAAGGAAGTAGTAATTTATATTTTAATTTGTTCGACGCATCATAGAGAATTTGTAACCGAAATTTGTACATTCACCGACCTCCGGAAGTTATTTTTTTGCCTTTTATTAAAAACTAAGTAATTACATAACCAAAATAAATTAAATCAAAATCACAATATTCAGAAAATTATTTATTTACTTATTTTTATAACTAAAAAAAATTCTTTGTACTTTCAGAATATTTTGTACGCCAAAAACAATAATAAAAAAAAAATGTTTTTAAACACATTTATACAATTTTCTTTAGTACCATTGTAAAGAACAAAAAAAATCTACAATGAAGAAAAATTTTCCTTTTCCCATATGTTATACACGCTATCAAATTTTGTTAATATACAAGTGAAACCAGTAAAAAAATGCCAAAGTCTTGGCTGTCGATGTAGGTTAATGTAAAGATTTAGGTTTCGAATTTTCTATGATGCCTAAAACTCGTTAATAAAAAAAATGCTTCTTTTTATTTCCTGTTCTTTATTCGCTAATATGTAGTATATCCACTATAAACGATAAATAACTACCCCAGTAAAAAAGTTTTTCATGATTATATTTGTTTAACAAATAATTTATTAATAAAAATGGGTAGGTAGTGTTGCTAAATGGTAATTGGGAAACTTCAAACGGGATTCCAAACATCGTGGCAGAGATGCATAACGTCAACTTGGCGGAGTTGCAGAACACTTGGGGTACAGATGAACCCCTTACTGCCAAAACTGGAGATAAAAATATTCATTTAGGTAAGTAAATTTTAATATATTCAAAATATTAAATACATTATTAAATAATATAGTAGTTAAAACTTAAAATGCTATCATATTAATTATAAGTACATGTGATATCAGCGATAAGTGAGAAAAATGTTCGCAGTGGGAATTTTAATTACTTTAATTATGATCTTTAGAGATCTTTGTAAATCGTTTTAGATCTTTGTAAGTCATTGTAGATCTTTGCAAGTCTCCATAGCAGATCAAAAACCAATGAAAAATATTATGTTGTCCCAAAATGCAGATCTCTGCAGATCTACATTTTTTCCCGGATCTACAAATTTTTAGCCTTGTATCTAACAGGCTAGTCGAATGGACGGTAGGCTTAGATGATAGTTTTATGGTTCTATGAAACAATTAAATTGGTTTATAATAAAAAAAAACGTAATAATACGATTTAAGTGCTGCCATTGGCTAAAGAATTGAAAAGTTAACTTTTTTATGATGGCAATCGAATTATATGTCTTTGGAAACATATACAAATAGTTGTATTCTTATTGTAAATTAAAGGCGAGCATGATTCCCTTCAGAGGGCTATATCTTAAAAGTTTAAGTTTTTAGAACTTAGTGCCCATTGACACTTTTGATCTACTCATCAAGGACTATCAGAATCCAAAGTTTCAAAGAGTTTGACCGAAACCCCTTTCCCATAAGGATTCTGCGGGGTCCTTTGTCTTTTGAAACCTGTTGGTCTCTTTTAGACAGCTTTTAAACAGTTTCTTGTTTTTTGGTGTTTGAATTTACTGGTGTTTTGTTTGACTTATTTTATTTTATTTGTTTCTCTTATTTTCTAAAAACGGGAACACATAGATGGATTGGGATTAGCTACGTATTTAATAATATTTCTTTAAAAATTGAGTGATTGTTATGAAATAATTTTCTTAAATAACTAAAGTGTATTTACTAACCTTGAGTAAAAACGGTAAAAACTAACTTACTGCGTATGAAAATTTGAAAATGCTAACAAATTTTGTTAGCTCGTTTTTAATACCGGACATTAAACTGAATTCTAGGAATTTATCTAACTGTAATTTAAACAAATAAATTACATACTTACACTTCCATTAGTGAAAACCGGAATAAAATCCGTGTACAGACAGACAGATAGACAGACTGATAGACGCGGCGTGGGACTTTGTTTTATACTATGTATGTAAGTACAGTAGAAACCGGACATAACGACATCGGTTAATACAACATATCGTTTTTAACGACTCAAAATAAAAGTCCAACAGAATCCCATATAATTGAATTTTGACCAGTTATTACTACTATCCGCTTTTTACGAGTAATGTGACCGGTTTCTTCGATGCAGTGGCGTAGATAGCTTTTTGCGATGGGGGGGGGGGGGGGGCAGATCTTTAGAATTTTTTTTAGTCATTGTCAATTTTGAAGACCTTTTTTTTAGTCGTTAATTCGTATTTTTTTGTATTTTTTTAACGTACGATCCCCTGTTTCAATCTCATGGGGGGGATATGACAGTCTTAAATCATCTTTTATATGGTCGAAAGTACAAAAATTGGGCTCATGGGGGGGGAGATTGATCCCCTCACCCCCCCCCCCCCCCCTATCTACGCCACTGCTTCGATGTCGTTATAACCGGTTTCTACTGTATGTACCTACATTGTTCATATGACATTCATATGCATATGATATGTATAGATTGGATGAAATGTGGTGTATATTAAAGTACATTAATCATAAAAAAAATTGTCCACCCCTTATATAGCTCAGTAACTATTGGCTCAAAAATTCTGAAAAAAAATTGGTAATAAGGTTTTCATAAAATTAGTAACGACAAATACTAAAATCAACATCATTTCAAATTTTGGAATTTTTTTTATTTTCATATCTAGGCTTGTGGGGGTGTAAAAATGTAGACCTCAATTAATAGAATATGATCCCATTTTTTATATTTATTTCTAACTCCAAAATGCACCTGTAAGGGAGGGTTTAATTAGTTTCGAAATTCATGCGAGCGAAGCCGCGGGAATTCGCTAATTAATCATAAATAAATATAAAATAAATATTTATTCTCGATTTTCTTCGGCTTCTGCTTCGCCGGGTAATTAGAATAATATCGCGAATCGGTTAATCGGCGCATTATTAATAAAAATGTGTTTTAAAATCAATTATAAACAGTTGAACTGTTGATTTTAAATAATTTACAGAGCAAATAAATCAGTGTTCAAGTCAAAGTGAAAACCTTCAGGATAATCAACAAGATTACAATATTTCTGATGATAGTTTCTCGTGGCTTGTCAACTTCAAGTTGGATGAATTTATCCATGCTGCAACACCTACAAGTACAACAGTCTCAGGTATTTAAAAATAAAACAATTACCTACTTATGAAAACTAGAATGGATAGAATTAAATTATTATTTTTGAATGCACGATTGGAGAATAAGGATGAACTATTTTAAATTTCTACTCACCCAGTAATTGAGAATAGAATCAAACGGAATGAAATACCAGTGTTTTTTCCGGAATCTGAACGTAAAAGATATAGCAAATTTCAATCTGAATGACGTTTACCGGATTCAAACGGAATCAATATGAAAATTGACAACTAAGAAAACTAAAGCAATGTGGGTTGGCAGCACTGCAAACTTCTTCAGTTTGCTTGAATGTAATAAACAATAATTGAACATAATGAAATTATTGGCGGTGTATACGAAATTTTACAGAAACCGGAATGAAACGTCAAAATTTGTTTCCTTTTGATTACTTTTTCCATTATTGGGCATCCTTCGTGAAAATTATTTACCATACAAACATACTAGAAATATAACAGAATGGCCATATATATGGAAAAATTTAGAGTCTGTAAAAGTAATGATAATTTTTAAAATGTCAGAAAAGTCAGGGAAACTATAAATTTTTACTTTTTACTTTTTAAATCGGAAATATATTATGGAGAAAAATTCGGGAAATCATTTTTACGAGTGATTGTGATCAACCTGAAAAATTAAATTAATTAAATATTGTGACATTAATAATAATAGTGTTATGCAATTTCATAAATACAATTAAAATATATTACAGTAGGACAAAAGTGAAGTTTAACCCGCATTTCAATCGACAGGTGTTCTGTTTTATACTTTATCAGTTTTATGATTGAGGAATTATCATAGTTCTAGCAAAAATTTATTAAAAGTTTTTTTTTTTTTACTATTTAAAATTCGTGGTTAAATTCTCGATTTTGTTTTGAAAATTAAAAAATATATATTTCTCTAGTACAATTAGTTATATTTACATTATGTATGGTATATAAATGCAGGCTATATTTATATCATTTCGATTAATGTCTAATCATAGACATATTGATTTTGAATTGTTGTATTTAAAACTACCCAAGTTTTATTCGCTTTCAATTTAAGAAAGATATAACCTATTTTAAAATACATATGAATAACTATTATTTTACATTAATAAATTTAAAACATAACGCATCTTGTTATTTATTACATCTTACTTTCTTAGGCCTATTTCACACATATACGGTTTCATTCGGTTCGGTTCGTTTTCGGTTCGTTTTCGGTTCGTTTTCGGTCGCTGCCGACAAGTGTGAAACGATGATTCAGTTTGTATTCGGTACCTAATAGAAACCGTACAGAACTGAATACTCCCTCCACACGGACAGATTCCATCAGGTTTCAATTCGTGTCCAGGGAACACAAAGCAATGAACGCGTTCACACATACTCGGTTTAGTTTCGGTTTTAACCTGATAGCGAGTGTTATTTTTTTTTTAAGTTTTGTCGCGGATTTTCTAATAAAATGAGCGGTTTTCTAGATGTTGATGTGGATCGTCTTCATGCTCTTTAGCTTCGGGAAAATAGTGTAGAATGCTCCAAATTCCTGCTGTAAAGTGATGAGAGGGTACTCGCAATGAATTCTAGTATTCCTCCTTCATTTTTAAATTTTTTTATAGAGAAACAACATGGCAACAACTTGCTTTCTCTCCATGATAACTACTGAGTTTACGGAAAAAAATAAAACCTAATATGAACCGTATGAGAACCGTGTATGTGTGAAAGGGTTTATTCGTTTTCGGCTGAAACCGAAAACAAACCGAACCGAATGGAACCGCGTATGTGTGAAACAAGGCTTATTATTAGTAATACAAATTTAAAAAATAGAACACTTAATAATTATGTGTAGATCTCGTAGATTACGAAGCTTTTTAACTTAATTTTGTACACAATTTTATATGTTTGTCTCCGATAATTTATAGGTTTACACGTTTTTGGACCCAAGCAGCCAAAAAATGTTTTTAGGTAATTTTAGACGCTGATTACGAATTCGCAGTTCATTTTTCGCCGTCAGTTCAGGTTTTTAAGAAAACCAAACCTAAAAGTGTCAAAAATGACGATCTTGGCAATGTTTAAGAATTGATTACCAAGTAGGTAATTTTTTTCTAAAGTTTACGTTCACGGTTACTTATTGTACTATCTTTCGTATTTAAAATGAATTTTTACTGTTTACTGTAGGATTTTTTTTCGCCGAGATATACTTGTTTGGATATAATATTTTTATTAATAGAGTAGATACACAAGTGACACAATGGACTTTACTACATTATCTAACAATATCTTCAAAATAGTATATTTTGGTGAAAAAAATCGTACAGTAAAAAGTAAAAATTCATTTTAGAGGGAAGATAACATTAGAAAAAAATTACCTATATGGTAATCAATTCTTAAATATTGCTTAAATCGTAATTTTTGGCAGTTTTAGGTTAGGTTATCTCGATAAATGGGCGACGGATTTGAATTCAGCGCGCAAAAACACGTAAAAAACACTCTTGTTTATTGGGTCCAAAAATTTACCGATATTTGTTAACCTGTGAATGGAAATAACTAAAGAGACTAAGGATGGTAGAATTGAAGATATTTTATGTGATAATTTATGCTATTATGTACTTTTATAGGAATTCCGAATAGCGAAAAATCGCTAGCGTCAAATAGATACCCACCGCAAAAATATACTCATGTTTACGTTCAAGCTGATAGACAATATTATTCGAATAACAAATCGGTAAGTAAATAACGCTTAACTTTACTATAAAAATTTAGTAAAATGGCAAAAAATCGAAGCCAACTTTTTAATATTATTTGTACATTATTTCCTTGGTTAAAACCCAATTATTTATTTATTCCGTAATTATACCGGAGAATAAGAATAAGTCAAATAAAGAAAATATTAAATATTACAAAAATTCTGTTTAAATAATCATTTAAATTTAGTTGCTTTAAATCTGGTGTCAAACTTTATATGAGCACGGGTTACCATTTCAGTGAGCAAAATTTGTATTTTGCCAAAAAAAAATCTAGTTTCCACTAGTTATAATCTTCGAAAAATACAAATAAACGAACGCCGTTTAGATTTGAATCGCCAATACAGTGAAAATGATGTAAACATGAAATAAAAGTGAACAATAACAATTTTATAGATCTTTTTTTAGAATGGCATATTTATCACTAAAGTTAATATTTAGGGCCAATGCAGATTAGCTACTTGTTGTAGCAAAAATGCGCGATTCAACGCGTTCGTGATTTAGTCGCGCATTTTAACAATTACAGTGTGAAGAGTTTCGTTGTATTATTGGCGATTTCGAACGACATAATCGCGATGCATATAATAGCTGATCAGCTTAGACTAACCAAAAAGGTCACATATCACCAAGTACCCCAACCAGTTGTAAATATTGCTGTTTTGTCTCTTTGATCTCAACTCGGCATAATAAGATCTGCTATAAGAATCTTAAAAGAAAATAGACTCCCGCAGGTAAAAAAAATCAGCACAGTTTTTATTTCTGCGGTACATCGTTTTCTCTATATCGTCACGGATAATTAAAATTTTTAACGGCACTCGTTTATTTCATTTTATTTTGTGTTGTGTTGTAATCATTGAATCAATTTTAACTCGTTTAGTATGGAATGTAAATTCGTGAATAAATATTTTTATTTTTTAAGACGCCAGGGGGAGGTCAGACGATTACGATGCACCCGCAGCAACCGGCGCCTGTAGTCGGGCCTGGCGGTGATATGCTGCACACTGGTGTTCCGGTCCACAGATACGGCGGCCCTAGAAAACCGCCGTTCACCTACACGGAGCTAATCGAACAGGCACTGCATGAAAAGGGCGAGCTTACCGTCTCCGGCATCTACCAATGGATTTCGTGAGTCATGTCTATATTCAGATTTTCGTATATTTATTCGTATAGCGCTCTTGAAAATTTATCGAAAGTTGTTAGAATTTGACAATAAAATATGTATTACCTAATTAATGTTTTGGATCTAACCTCTACATAATTTAATTTAAATCGCGTTTGATCCATGCTCATGGATCAAACGCGATGATTCATGCTCATGAATCATCGAAAATGAAACATAATTGAATCATGCAAACCAAGCTTGGCCAACCCTAATTGCTCCACAGTCGCATTGACGATTTAAAAAAAGGCCACACATAAATAACGAGCATATAAGCGCAACCTACTTGACACAACTCAAAAAATTGCCAATCGATTCGTGAATCAACCCGAGTCCAACGAGCTACATGAAGTCATATATGAAAAATTTTGAGGGGGTGATCATGACCGGAAAAATTACTAAATTGGGCTAAACTAGAATCACAGACTTACCATTTAGCGTAAACCCGAGGTCTATAGGTGGTCAGGGGGCCGAGATCTCGCGGTGGAAGACGGACGGACGGATAATTGAGCATATATAAGCGCTACCACTTTGTGGGTTGCACTAAACATAAAATTTGTTCTATATTAGCCCATGAAATAAAGGTTTTAAATAAACAGGATCCATCAATATGGGTTACGGTCTTTGAGCGAAATTACCTCTACCCTATACCAGCGGTCGGCAGACTGCGGCTCTTTGCACGGTCGTTTGCGGCTCTTTAGTGATTTGAACTATTTATTCAATTAGGAAATTACAAGTGAATGTCTAAAAAAAAGGTAATCAGAATTGAATATTGAAAGTCTAAAAAAAAGGTAATTAGAATTGAATGTCTAAAAAAAAAGGTCATTGCAATTGACAACATTTATACACTGAAAAAAAAGTATAGTACACCTAAAGAAAACGTAGTTGAGTCAACAACGGTACGTTTGTGGATGCGGCGAGTGACGCGCCGTTGTTGCGTCAACAACGCTGCGCCGTTGAAAAAATTCGTTCAGGCAACTACAATATGTAGTTGAAGTAAATAATGTTCATTTAGTCTAAGTAACTGATATTTATGGTTGAAATTATTTGTCGGTTGAACAAACAATATATATTGTTGTATTAAGAAAAAATACTTAAATTAACTATGTAAAATAATTGGATTTACAGTTTTCATTGTTTAGCTCAATGGACTATGGATTTTGTATCAATTCATTCTTATATTTGAATAAACGATCCGCTTCTGTAGCCCAAGGGGGGGGGGGGGGTACCCCCCCTACAAATATGTCGCGCGATATTGCATTGTTTAATTTAACTAACAAACCAACAAACATATTATAAATCCTCAACACATAATTTTATTAAACACACTTGGGGGGGGGGGGGTACCTCGTTCGTTTAGCGCCATCTGGTAAAGTAACAATGGATAGATAAATAGATACATTATGCGTGTGTAATACATATACATAAACTTACTGACTATGTAAATATACCCAATTTGGTGTATATATACATTAGAAACTTAAAACACATTGTTAGTGAGAGTTAACTTACAACAGTCTTCAAATAAGTTTTTCCTTTAATTCAATTCAGTGTTGTTTAGACCAATATATTGAGAACTTTTAATTCAACTGTAGAAAATATTTCGTACAGCGTAATTTGTATAGAATCAACGATTATTTCGTTTATTCAAATATTTATTGTATTTAGTACAACTATGTGGGCGTAGTTAGCTCAACGGTACCAAATGTTGTTCTCGTAGTTGCCTCAACGAAAGTATATCTATCACAAATATGTTTTCTTTCATTCAGATTAATATCGGGCAACTACGTGGCAGTGTTGGCTTCACTGTTTTTTTTTCTTCAGTGTACCTATGGCTCTCTGATACCTTTGCAATCCTGTTTCCTTAACAATTTGGCTCTTCTGACTTAAAAGTCTGCCGACCCCTGCCCTATACCATGGCGCTTAGGCCAACCATAGCTAGTTTCATTACATGTGTCATTTTGGCTAATGGGAGGAAAAGTTTTTTGTAATTTCGATTTCAATATTCCCAGAATAGAAATTTCAAATTCATTCTCTGTCCTTTCTCCATGTTTGAAAATGTGTCTTGGGAGGATTTTTCGCACGAGAAAATATAATCTGATGTTTATTTTGAGATAAAATTTAACAAAAATTTGCTAGAATCAATCATGGTAATTATTGTGTACTTATCACATTGTTATAATCAGGGCCTATATTAAACACACATAATAACGTACATAAGTACATAGTGATTTGCTTGGGCTATATATGGCTTTACAATGAATTGTGTATTTATTTAAAAAAATCTATTTACTTTCATTTTTTGAAGTAAAACTACGTTCTACGGGATTAAAAGAGTTTTTTTAGAACCGGATCTAAAACTGAACCCTTAAAATATTGGGAGTTTTCCCACTTAAAACATCGAGTTATTTAAATTGATAATGTTGATTAAAAACATTTTTTTTGTAAGTTAAAATTTTAATTATTGCTAGGTGCTCGTGTATGTTAGTTATTTGAACAGACAATTCTATAGATTCTCTTCATACATTTCTTCGTTACAATCATTATTTGGTTTCATAGCTTTCACATGTCGTGATATAAAACGATAAATCGAAAACACTATGAGTAACTTCAACACGATTCCATGTAAGATGTCAAAAATGTCCCCATTTAACGGATCAACCCTCCAATTGGGCTCTTCTCCGTTTATACTAAAGAAAACGGATATAAGTATGTGATATGTTTAAATGATATATTGAATCTGTGTGGTAATTGTACTATAAAAGATTATAATATTCATTTTATTAGGGTAGTAATTTTTAAAATTATTTGCATATATGTTGAATGTGGATAATATTTATGTATCTACTTACTGATAGTGAGAAATAATTTATCTGAATTACGTTAGGTCGTTTTCAGTTGGGTTATTATAAAAAGGCTTGTATTTAAAATGCACTTTTTTTAATAATAAACACTTTATATATACTGCACGAAAAATTAATTATATTGGACATTAAACAAATATATTGAACTTAAAACAAATTATATCACATAAAAGTCTCCACTAAAATTAAATACTTTGCACTAAAAAAAATACTTTGCACTTGACCTAAATTAGAACCTGTAGGTTTTAAAAATTACATATTTTTGATGTGTTTATTTTGATTTTCTTTACCTTCATCCTTTGGCCCAAATAGATTTGGTATTTTTAATGTGATTTTTGTAATTTTCTATATTTTAGCCTAACGTAAAAATTAACCAACTACCTTTCACCCAAATAGATTTGATATTTTTAATGTGATTTTTGTGATTTTCTATAATTTAAAACGATTAAAGTGCATACTATAAAATTTTAAGTGCAAATTTATTAAAATTTATATTCGATGTAATAAATGAATACTATAAATCCTAGTGCAATTAAATATAACCCTTATAAAAATAATTTAGATCTACGTAGATCTAAATTTTGAAATTGATATACGTGAATCTATGAATTTCAATAGATTTAAATAAATCTATGTAGACGAAAATAGGATGGAACTCGCACTGGGCCCCTATTCTTGAGTTCGTTCGACTTTCTCCCATTCGAGATTACTAAAATAAAACTAAAAGTCACTAAGTTATTTACTAGAATCTCGATTGTGTAAATTATACCGTATTCTCGAATCTCGATGCGATTTTTTCTATAAGAAATGTCGAATGAAAAATCCCGTCTGCTCCTGGGCATGCGAGATTTAAAATTTCGAACGAAAAACTCGAATCGACATATATTCGAGTGAGCTCTTTTTTTAATAAAAAACGGAAAAACGTAAAAATTCACCTGGAAAACCGGGAAAAGTCAGGGAAATTTGTTGTAGATAAATACTGGCCACCCGTTTAATGGTGTACTAAATTACCTACACTGTTTTAAAAAAATCATCAGTAAACTAGTTTTTCATATTCTTAATTTTTGAAGTGAAAACTTCTTTAGCTCTGTCAAGGTCATAGGGGCCCCATTGTCCTAATGTGCCCAGGGCCCCCAATAGGTTAAAGACGGCCCTGATGATAACTACTGAGTTTACGGAAAAAAATAAAACCTAATATGAACCGTATGAGAACCGTGTATGTGTGAAAGGGTTTGATTCGTTTTCGGCTAAAACCGAAAACGAACCGAACCGAATGGAACCACGTATGTGTGAAACAAGGCTTATTCTAAACTTAATCTCAATTTGTGAATGAACAATTAACTAAATATGATATTTTTTTACCTTATAAAATGTATCATAACCGTGATTGTTTTTTTTAGAATTGACATAATAATTCTTTTAAAACAACTGATTAACTAATCGTGATTAATTTTGCTTTGTGCAACCCAAGGTAAGAGTACCTAATAAATCGTAAGATTTTTGTGCGTGTAGTAAGAATATATAATTACGCTCTTAAATAACAGTTTTACGAGATTTTACTTAAATCTATGTAGATCTTTTTCCCAGGTTACCATGTGAAAACTTTTCATTTTATTAAAAAAAAATGTAACTCTACAATTCTTTACATTGGCAAATACTTATTCTTAAATATAATGCTTAAGGTCTAGTTCATTAAAAAACGTACAACTCCGTTATTTATGTATTTAAGAAATTAATTAAGTTTTCCTTCGGAATATTTAATTTAATTTGAGACCGATTTTTACTTACTTTAAATAAAAAAACGCATATCTTATTTTTTACTTTGTTATTTGACGTATTGGATATTGACGACACGAAATTTAAAGAATTGGTTAATTTCATGAGCATGTTTGTTGTGTTATGAATTATCTCAATAACAAAATCATGGAATGTAACAAACATTCGATAGCAGATTAATATAGGTAACGGAAAAATGGTAGCAATAAAAATGAAGAGATGACAAATTCACGATAACGCATTAATAGTTGAAATATATTATCCGAAGTTGAGATTTACATTTGGCCGGGGGTGTGGGGTGTATATTGCGTTTGTGGAGACTCCGTCGATATTCGGTACCTGGCACGGGGGGTACTGTCTTGCGGACCGACGCCATCACCACAGGTGCGCTTGTCCGATACAGGGGCGGACTGTCATACAAGTCAATACTATTTATTGTCGTATGGTTGATCGTTTGTACAAAATTAAATTTTTAATTATCTACTTTGACAAAAAAGTTATAGCCATTTAAAGAAATTCCGAATTTTCAGTTTTTTGGGTATACCGCCTAAACCACATAGAATTATGAATATTTTTTTGTGTAGTAATACTCACCCCTTTCTAACAAATAATTCATCTCATTTAACAAAACCTGTATCTTTTATAGATATTTTCTGTTGTTGTAAATGACCATTTTGTTTTTTTAATAGTTAAATTTAATTTCGGGATTGTGATCAATATGAAAATTAATAAGAAAAGAAGCTTCTTTATTTATCGGTTATCTTTTATTTTCGTTTATGTTAAAACGTTTCAGGGTTACTATATATTTTTCCTATCTATCTGAATAAAATCACCGTAAGCAATCAAGAACTACATTTTTAAATTACATAGATTAAAACAAAAAAATAATAATATTGAGATATGTATAAAAATGTTTTATAAATATATATTGACTGGGGGCGCTGTTGTCGTGGCCGGCGTAAAACATGACCCTCGATGCGGTTCCCTGGATTACTGGCAGTCGGTTGATTTGAAACAGAATCTGAAAGGATATTCTTAAAAGTCAATTGTTGATGTTCTTCGCTACGTAGAATTTTTTGAAATAAAAATGTTTTCACGAAATGGCGCCTTTTTGAACGTTATATTCATTTTTCAACAACAAAATCCTACGTAGCAAAGGAGAAAACCTAACCTAACTGTTTTCGAAATATTTTGGGAACGGACTACGGAAAGTATATTCCAAGTTAATAGCATTTAAAGTCTGGCATAAAGTCTTGCGCTTTCATATTTAAATATGAAACTTACACACAATATTTTTAAGACTTCAAACTTTAAGGCAGGCGAAAAAAAATTGTTCCCCTTTATTTTTATTTAATAAACATAGAAATATTTAATCTTTATTACTATAAGATTCATATTTTTATATGAATATGCTATTTTTAGCATATTTTTTTACGAGACAAGATGGCTTAAATTTCCACTAAACTTTCGTCTCGTGCGCAAACATCGAAAATGTGTGAAAACGCTGATACGTATTTCGAGAAAAAGGCTAGTACCCATATAAGAAATTACAAAGGTAATATATAATATATATAGGAAATTAGAAAGGTTGACTCTATCTTGGGTAAAGAAGTTCGGTATCTGAAGGTTGGTCTAGACTGGGGTCAATATTGAAAAAAAAAAACAGCACTTGGGAATCCAATATTGGGCCAAGCTTGAGCCCATCGACAAGGCTAGCATTTCCTACATGGGTAACTATTACTATTATAACATAACATATAGTAGCTTTTCTTTAAGTACAATATAAGTAGAAGTTTAGAAGTTAATGCAGTTAACCAGTGGCATCGCTAAGAGGGCGGCGAATTTATAAAAAAATATAACCCACTGATATTTTTGTTGTTGTTTGAAGTTCATAGAGGATGACACCTGCATTAGAGGGGAGGGGGTGACACTTCTAATTGCGCCTCAAATGTCAGTCCTCTTAGCGTTTTCAATTTATTTACTATTGAAACGATACAAATAGACCTCCAATTAGATACTCAACACCACAAATATTACGTCAGGTGTGTACGGTGATAGCAGGTATATTTATAAAATATACTAAATCCACCTCTGCTTCAACGGTTTGACGGACGTGCAGCTTTCACCCTCTGCAGCAATTATTATATTTTAAACGGTTTTCACGGATCACTGGTTTATGGTCAAACATGTGGACAATAGGGTGGGTGGTTATATTGGTTAATTTAAATTGATACAATCCCCCCGTCATAAACGCGGATATTAGCAGCTCGTAAAACTATGCATGAGTAATAGATTTTTTAAGTTATTTGTTATATATTACTTTATAAAATAATGTCACAATAAACTGATGAAATTTTGTAATAAATTGAAATTGAAAACAAAATCAATTGCGGGTAGAGGGAACAGGTGACGATATATAAGAAGCAGTCTTAATTTATGTTTATTTGAATATCAAGGATTATATCCGCGATGGGGAAAAATTAAATTGCTCCTTATTTACAATGATATAAAATACTGAAAATCAATAAACCATTTTACCGATGAGCTGAATTAAACGTCAAAACGAGACCGGAACATATGTCAATAAGCTTAGTCCACCATTAACGATTTTTTCAAAATAATCACGTAACATTCGTCGTTTTTGAGATATTCAAAAAAATAACAATGTCGGGTTATCTTTCCCATCTTCACCTCTCTTCAATTTTGAAGATTTTTATTATGAAACCATTTCCTAGCCAGACTCAATTAATAAGTCAAATGAATTTTGTCTTTGGCAAGGATTTAGGGAACAGGTAGGCAGACTAATTAGACACGGAACAAAAAATGTGTGTTTTGACCGGAAACAGAAAGATTAAGTAGACATTATGAAATCGGAGACAATACATTTTTCGTTTAGTATAAATGATCTCAGATTCCTCATTCCTCCTATCCTTTGGGTATGACGAGGAAGCAAAACACAAACATTAAAAATATTGTAGAATATTTTATTCCTATTTTTTATATAACTTTTAATGAGATTAGGATAACTCAGTGTTTCTTAGGAGGTATAGTTACGATTTCTATACAATATGTGGAAATGTCGTGTTCTACAGAATTTCTTTTATTTGAGGAAATTTCGTACATGTTTCTTTTTTGTATTTTACGCTGCATTTCCTCGTCCAGTCGTCAGTGCCAGGTAGTACCTGTGCCCCGGTCTTCTATATACCCCTCCGACCCTTTTGCTACGACTGACGGCTCAGTAAAATCCTATCGTGGATGCTTTCCACACAGAATTTTGTAATATAATAAATGGTAATGTGTATTGGGGTTGATTTTCTTTTAGACGTCTGCAATAGTTTAGTTCCAAAAATGTTTTTGTATATGCTCACCATGTAAATAATTAGCATTTATCGTATAATTCGTATTTATTTCATTCTTTGTATAAAATGTGTGTATTTAATAAATATAATTAATATTAATTTTAATTTTGAAAAAGTTCTAATCCAGTGTGAACGCTGGAAATTTGGGTGATTTTCGGAAATTTTTTGGAAGAAAAATACTCAATGAAATATTTTGGAAAATTGAGAATATATTTGGCTATAATGTGTATACCATAATTTTTTCACGTAAAAATATCAATATCCAAGCGTCTTATGCGCTGTCTACGGAAGCGCCAAAAAAAAATCTCCTCCACTGCGGCCATGATTCCGGACGATGGAATAGTTGAAATTGAAAAAAGAAAAAATGTCATTAAACTGGAAGGTATTTCTTGTACGATGACCTACGATTTTCGAAAAATATCAAAATCTAACAAAGTGACGTAGTTATGAAAAAAAAGTCTGTTTTATTGCCTATAAAATGGTCGCATTTTTAATGCCAAATCGTCAATTTTCATCCAATCAAAAATATCCTACGTCATTGTAGAGTAAATATATTCAAGAGTACTCAGTTCAAATTTCAAGTCAATCGGATAATTGCTCTTTAAGTTACAATGTCAGCAAATTTTAAAAATCTAATTTCGAGAAAAACGCGTTTAAAGATTTAACTAACGATTTTTACAAGATAAAATTATATTTACCATAAAAACTGCTAATCAGCTATACCTGGCCCATATAATGGACCCTCTTCTTTCTCGAGTAATGTCTCCAAAAAGGCAAAAAAAAATTATTTTTTTTAAATTTCATTCAAATTTTGGCCCTTTTAATTTTTATACATATATTTGGTTGCATTTTAATGCTTGGAAATTCTTTTTAATTTATTCTTATTCGATTTTACTTCTGCCTTAGAGCGCATATCTAGAAATCAAATTAATCAGTGTACGATAAAATGGAAAGGAACGCTCAAAGTTTCACCTAAATATAATAACGATAATAACAACCAGCGTTTTATAAATACACATGCGCGACATTTTCAAATAAAATTCAATTTATCCCAAATGAAAATATCCCACAATGCTATTATATGAAATTGCTATGTCATTTCAATCTAACTTCCGTTTTTTTCGGAATCAAATAAAAATTATGATTTTTATAAATATAATTTATAATGGCCGTGTAAAAAATAAGGGCGTCCACTGATTTTGGGTTAAGACGTGTCCTCTAGAAGTCACTTCGGGCTAGGCCAGCCTGATCCGATCCGAATCTAGCTCGACTCGAATCGATCGAACCGGACTGGGCTTAGTTCTTGTTTGCAACATTTGGACCGGGTCGGATGGGACGTTCGTACAAATCGAACCGGATTGGAATGGGCCGAAAAAAAGTTTCGACCGAATCGGGCCGGCAATTTTTTGTTTGATATCTTCGGACCGGGTCGGGCTATTTTTAAGGTCCGATCTAATCTCTAGTTAGTACCTACTACGTACATTATTAATATACATAAATGATAATCATATTTATTAATTACGACGAAATACAAATCGATACGGTGTGTTTTATTGGTTACGGTGTTTTGACAAGGCGTGAGAAACTCACCCACCCCGTGTTTCTCTGTATGTGTGCAGGTTTGGGTATATTATGAATGGTTTTTGAATGTATGTGCACACGTGAACGATTTGTTTATGTGACACGTGGTGTGCACGCGACAACTGATATGCATCCCAGTTAATTTGCGATAATTAAGGTGATGGATTTATGAATCTATGATTGTAATTTAAAATAGATTTTGATTTTAGTTGATACGTCGACCGAAACATCAAAATTCAAACATACAACATGTTAAATCAAATTCGAAAATTATATCATTACAGAGATCACTTTCCTTTCTACAAGGCTAACGATGACAGATGGAAGAATTCCGTGCGTCACAACTTATCCATAAATCCACACTTCAGAAAGGGAAGTAAAGCTGTGCATGGAGCTGGTCATCTATGGACAATTGCTAGTAAACCGGATGATCGCAAAATGTCATCATATCTTTTAGTAAGATACTCTTTTCTCAATTAGATTTCGTATATTTATTTTAACATATTATATATAAATTGAACTGTTACATAGAAGAAGCAACGCATGCAAACTTTTATGGAGATTTACAACGAACAAGAAAGAGCAATGGAAGATGAACTTCAGGCAGCTACAGCAAGCATTTTACCTGATATGGATCATGTTCATCTTCTGCATAATGGCCAGGTAGGTTTTTAAATTTAGTAACAAATATGGTACGTTTATTTCCAGCTTTTGAAATGTTCAACAGTATTAAAATTTGAGTTTGCAATAGTTTCCGTGTAGAGAGTAGAACTCTTAAGAATTCCTATCCCTAACGGATCCGTTTATATGAATTTACACTGAGATTGATACATATAGAGGCCCCACATTCTATCCCTGGTCCTAAATTGAAATTGTTGACAGGCCTCCTACAAACATTTTTACGATAAGTTTAAATTACCTTTTTCCGTATTTCAATAAGAAAAAAAACCATAGGTATGTTTGAATGACCTATTTTAGGTCTTTTCAACTAAGAATTTTAATTCGTAAATATCAATCAGTATTTTTGTTTCTCGTCGCTGGACCACCCTTAACCACGGGTCCTAGGTCTAGAGTCCCGTCAGCCCCTCCCCATGTGGGGCCTTGGGTACGTGCACTGAACGTGTAAACGATTTTCAAATTTAGCGTATACGTGCTTGTATCTCTCAACCGTAGCCCGTAGCCCCAACATCCTTTCACGGGTCCCTAGACTAGGAATTATTACGTAACAAACTTAATTAATTTCATACCGCGTCTAATACGTAACTATAGTCAATAATTATGTTTTATGTATATAACGGTACAGAACCCTCAGAGCGTAAATCGTACTCTGTCTGTCTGTTTAGTTATTTGGAAACAGACTGTAAACAATTTCAACTATTTGAACTCAGAATATTATGAAAAATGTGCAGGTGCGACCGGTCTAAGTACACAATGTTAACATACTGGTTTACTATATAGAGATCAATTTGGGCCGGGCCAGCTCGACCCGATTCGAATTTAGCCCGACCCGAATTTCGGATCGAGCTTAATTCTTGTTATAATAAGGACTGGGTCGGATCGGACCTTACCTTAGAATAAATTGGACCGAGCTGGGTCGGATCTTACGAATAAATAAAAATATTATTTTCTCAAAACAAAACTTTGCTTTATAATAGTCGTGTAAAAAATAAGGGCGTCCGCTGTTTCTGGGTTAAGACGTGTCCTCTAGAGTCAGTTCGGGACGGGCCAATCCGATCCGATCCTAATTTAGCCCGACCCGAATTTTGGATCGAGCTTAATTCTTGTTTATAATGTTTGGACTGGGTCGAATCGGAGCTTATCATAGTATAAATTGAACCGGGCTGAGTCGGAGCTTACGAATAAATAAAAATATTATTTTATCAAAACAAAACTTTTACTTTTAATAATTATTCAATCAATAACAATTCACAATTATTAACAAAATTATAATTTATAATAGGCGTGTAAAAGATAAGGATGTCCGCTGTTTCTGGGTTAAGACGTGTCCTCTAGAGTCAGTTCGGGCCAGGCCAGCCTGATCCGATCCGAATCTAGCCCGACCCGAATTTCGGATCGGACCGGACTGGGCTTAGTTCTTGTTTTTAATGTTTGAACGGGGTCGGATCGGACCTTAGTACAAATCGAACCGGATTGGAGTGAGCCGAAAAAAAATCGGACGTATTGAGTCTGCAATTATAATATCTTCGGACTGGTTCGGGTTATTTTTTAAGGTCTGATATTTACACCCTATACCTACAGTAGATATCAGATCGGACCTTAAAAAAAGAGTCCGAACCGGCCCGAATTTTTCATTTTTATTTGTCGAACCGATCCGGCTCGAAATTTTTTTTTCGGCCCAGTCCAATCCGGTCCCATTTATACTAAGGTCAGGACCCAGCCTGGTTCGGTATATAGTGTTAAGTTACTAAATTACTCACCACTTGACTAAACTACCAGCCTAGTTTGAAAGCTTCAGATCGAAAATTCAGCAAATAATTTAAAAATTACATATTTGCTTTAATAATTTGTGGTATTGTCTCTTCATTTAAATTTATTTTGTCATGGAAATGTTGATCTAAGATATAATTATTTATTGTTGTTTTACTTTATTTATTACAGAAACATTTACAAAATGGAATGCGAAGTTTAGAGAAAACAGCTGAAGAAATTCTTGAAGGAGTGAAACGTGAAGTTGAAGTCCAGTACCTTGTACCTATCAACAACTCAATGGGTATGTAATATTAATATTAAATAACCCATGTTAATCATTGGTATATTCATTTAAAATTCGTAGTCAAAAATAATTTAAACTTATTAATTATTATTTTATGAAGTTACTTCAGCAATGATAATTCTAAATTTCTATTAATGCTTGTTAAAGAGATAGGAATTACAAGGAAAATAAATACTTCAGATCATCTTTGTCAAACAAAATTTGATTTTTATTTATCGCAATTATGTCGACTAATAGATTTTATGAACCCTGTACCAAAAGAAGAAGTGGCAGAAGAATGCGGCCTGAGATCAGACAAGTTAACGGAATTGGCTGAGGGCGACTACCTCATCACTGACCTCAACCCCCAGGCTTTAGGACTCAATTTGACGGAGGCAGAAATCATCACACCGGATCAACTTTTTGGTGACGATTTGAACTTTCAATGTTATGAGCTGCAAACATGACTAGCCAAGAATTGAATAAATTGTGTGACAAATATTTTATAACGAGAGTAATGTCTAGATTAACTTGGAGTTTGAAAATTATTTATTAACAGAAGCTGATTGCTTTATTTATGTCCAGTATTATAAATAAATTGCTCCCAAGTAAAAGTAATTTTTAATCTTTTTACGAGGTACTCTCAGTGCAATAGACCTGTGTGTTTTGTTGTCTATGAATTTTAAGAAGGTATTTTCAATATAGTGCACAAACCATAAATTATGTTATATAACACAATTTGTAAAAATGATTATAACTTTCTTTTGTTTCTGAGCAATTTCTGTGTACTATCGGGTATTAATATTTTAATTAATTGTTTTCTCTATATTATAATTATAATGTGTCTGTCTCCCAGTTAATTATGATATTTAACTTTTGTGCCAGTTTAACGTAAGCAATATAAGAATTGTATGTTTTTAATTGTAAAATAAAATGTCTACATAATAATTGGTTGTAACGTTTTGTGAAATGTGTATCTGGTGTCAAATCAAACGTATTTTTATTACGTAAAATATAAACGTTAATTTAGATAATATTTGACAATTTGGTAAGTGTACGATATCTGTCTGTTTTAATGAAAGATATTTTTATATAGAAGGCAATAAATATAAGCATTTTAATTAAATATTATAATAAATATTTGTATGCGTGTGAAAATTTGAATATAAGTTGTTAATTTTAAGTTTATTGTGTATATGTTATCTATTCATTTTGTTGTAATCGTATTTTTTGTTATTTCAGTGTAAATATTTTTAATTTTTAATTTAAAAAAGTGAGTGTGTGTCAAGGTTATTATACTACATAGGTTGTCTCATAAGGTAGTTTCATGCTATTGGCATAGGTGGGCATTAACTCGTTAATCCGTTAATCGTTAATTAACGAAGTTAACAAAATGGTTAACGGATTAACTTTTAAGTTAACTCAAAAAAATGTTAACGCTTCTGTTAACTTCCGTTAACTTTAGTCCGTTACATTGGTTGTTTGATGAAAAGTACATAACAAAGTTGTCGAAATAGCTAAAAAAAGGTCTACAAACATTTTGAATGGTTAACTTTTTAACGGATTAACTTTAACTTTCGTTAAATTTTCGAATTTTCGATTAACTTTAACTTCCGTTACATTTTCGGAATTTTAACGGTTAACGAAGTTAACTTTTTTATTAACGGATTAACGATAAACGAAGTTAACTTTTCGATTAACTGTGCCCACCTATGGCTATTGGTGGATGGCTAGTGACGTAGTCAGCTGTCAAAATCGAAGGAAATTACATACTAATTATTAACTAATTAAACACGACCAGTGACATTGTCCAAACGTTTAGTTATTATGAGATAATTTGTATAGTTTAATAACCTTGAATGTGTGTACTTATTACTTATGTACACGCCAAAGATGTTATACTTCTCTGTTTTACTGAATATCATTACAGAATATTATCTGTATTATCTACGATCTACCCCTAACCTAACTTGATGATATTAAATTGTCGTTGCATAGTGTGCGCCCATCATTCATTTTGTTCATCTGCGTGTTTCATTTCCGTTTCATTACTAAAAAAACATCTGCCAAGTAAATGCACAGTGCTTCCTCGTACTAAATTCACCAAAGGTAGTTACTTATCGAACAATTTTAATAAACACTGAAAGTATTCACACAAACTGCCATTGGTTTACTATTTCATTTTTACCTATACAATTTTATTAATAAATATTTATTCTACATTTTTTTTAATACACGCCTCATCATTTTTTTGACAATTTGTAAAAAACAAATGATGATTTTTTAAAGCAAATTGAGATAAATCTTTGTAAGGAAATATTTTACAACAAACGTTGTGGTGACCTATATTATAGAATATTGAATGCTCTACAAAAAATGTTCTATAAAATTTTCACGTAACGTGTCATTCTTGAGATATCTCTAAAAATAAATGTTTTGGGATGTCACCCCTCTTCCTTACATACGATTTTAATTTTTTTTAAATGGGATCGTCCTCAAGCCAAACCCAACCAACCAACAAAGTTTCATTAATATCGGTTTAGTGGTTCATGAGTTATGCGTGTAACAAGCATTCAGGGGACAGACATATATACACAGGCAGACAGACACGGAAAGATCAATTTAAATTTTGAAATCGGAGAAGAATTTTTTTTCTCATTTTAAAATAATCACAAAGCTTCTCGTATCTTGGATATGGCAAGGAAGTAATTCACCTTGAACGCGCCTAAAGAAGTATAACTTCAAAAATTGTCTTATAAAGAAACTTTAATATTTTTCTAGTCATAATATTATAAATTAGGTAGTTGTCACTACAATATATATCTATAGAAAAAATACTTTTGTGTATTAATAATAGACTTGTATTTATTTAAATGATAGTTTAATATTTGGTAAAATATTATTAAATTAATCCGTCCAAAAATATTTGGGAATGCAATTTAGGAATTATATTATTTAATTGTAAGATAATATGTAAGTTAATAGTTTATTTCAATAAACACAATTAATATTACAAATAAAACAGTAAACAAATTTTGTAATCCCAACCTGTAATTTCAACATTATTAAAATAATTTCCTTTCCGACTTTCCATCAAAGAAATATTTATTTAGTACGTATTTTAAGTAACATATGACGCACGTCACTTTCTTTGGAATATAGTGATGTCAAATGTTCCCTTTGTTTGATGGTCACTGAATGTTATTGTTGATGTCATATTTATAACCTCAGTACAATTTTTTGCTTGTCATTAGTGAAAATCATTAGGGAAGAGGAAGAGCAAACATATTGCATTATTTACAATATATTTTGTATACTGAGTAAATAGTAATATTTAATTGAAATTATGTCGGATTATTTTTACGAAATGGGATGGCAACCATTGGGTCCTTCAGAAGCACCTAATCAGTTACTCCATTTGGCAAGATTATTAAGAGATTATAATGTATTCCATGAATTAGGAGGAGGACACAGATTAGCTCCACCAGCTTCAAAACAAATAACTGAGCATTTACCCGAACATGAAATTACATCTGATGGTAATATAACAAAAAAATTGTACAAAAATATACATAACTTTATTTATAAAAATATTACATCAAAACAATTACACCTATACCCGGGGCATTGCCCCGGTGGTAGTTATGTTATTTTATTGTAGTTTATTTTCTAAGGCTATATCTATTATCATTGGAGAAATGCAGTCAATACCATATGTTGTGTAAATAAAATGTAGCAACTTTTTCGCTAATTCTAAGCAATCATTGTAGTTCTAAAATATAATTTCATTAGAAAAAAATTACCTAAAGCAAAATATTAACCCATAATCACCTAGGTACTATGTCAATCATACCTACCTACCTACCTACCACCTAGCGTCAATTGGTATCCGACAAGTTTTTCAAAACACAATTTTTCGAAAGAACAATTTTTGTTTGTATTGTTATACAGTTTTATACCCCTTAGAAATACATACTTAATAGAAAGAACAAAGGAAAATAATAACAAGAACCTACCAACAAAACATCAAGTCAATTTTTTTGATTTTTGACTTATAATATCCTCTAGAATTTTTTCCGTTATATCAACTAACCATATCAACAAAGTTGTATAACATTACAAGGTGGCCAGTATTTCTCTGGAACAATTTTAACATTTTTGCAGAATTTGCATTTTTCCCTGACTTCCAACCAAATTCCCTGACTTTTCCAGGTATAGCAAAATTCCCTGACTTTTCCCGGTTTTCCAGAAACTGGCCACCCTGCTTTACCTTAACACTGAATTTTTACTAATGTAAGTAGAATACCGAATTACATGTAGGAAGAAGACATTGAATCAATGTCATTTTTTTCATAAAACTGTTAGGTATTTAATGTAAATATACATAGGTAATCTAGATATTCCAGAAAAACGCAATGAATTTTGCCTTTTTTTTAATTTTGAGTAACTTGAGGAAATAATAGTTTAAAACGTTTAAAGTAAGCTGATCAATAGTTGTAATGGGTACAACCTACAAAAATCGATAATTTCTGCTTCAAGGGGCACCCAAACATTCTATCACATATATATTAATTTACCACATACTTTTCTATATTGCGGCAAGGGAGCAGCTGCGATTAGAAGGTAGACAAGAGCACAAAAATATAAAACATACTTATCAAGTAACTTATACCTAGGTGATTTAGGGTTAATAGTTAAATTACCTGAATATTAGTATGGTAAAGCCTGACTTGGTACTTCTGTTTAAATTGAAATAAATCATTTTGTGAAATGCTAGTACTATCTGAAGGTACTGGTAATCCGTTTACAAAACAAACGTGACCAAATATTATAAAATTTCTATCAATATGCTGTAATTCTTCTTCTATCTATAATAATACAGAAAATACCTTTTATTATAAAAACTTATTTTCTTGATTCCGAAATACCTGTTTCTTACATCTTACGATTGAGGTAGTTCTCGTGCAAATGCCATTTCGATAGAATTTAAAAAAAATTCACAGAATAAAAAGAACATTGATTCTTATCCGAACGTGAAATTTTAAAGAGATCGACCATTTTAAACTCGAGATAATTGCTACAAAAATTTGTGATTTGTACGTATCCGCTATACCAAATACGTTCTAGGGTCATTCTATTAATTCTCATGACTAAACGCTTCAACAGATTTTGATAAAAAAACTACCAAATAGCAAAGAGTTATTATTCTGATATCTGACAAAAATTCAAACTGATTGACCTTTTTGTTTTTGAAATACAACTTGTATTTCAAAAAGAAAATTATGGACCGTTTTGTTTTTGGAATACAATAGTATTTCACAAATTCAAAACGAACAATAATTTTGAATTTGTCACATATCAGAATAACCCTTTGCTGTTTGGTAGTTTTTTTATCAAAATCTGTCGAAGCGTTTAATCATAAAATTAAGAAAACGGCCTTAATACGTACTGATACAATCATGGAAAATATTTAACTTTAACAAAGAATCGACATGTCGACGGATTGAATAAAATAAACCTGTGCGTAAATAGATGTGTGTACAGAAGAGAATGAGTTTTCTTGAATTTTTATAATATCCGTTTGAAGGCACACGCGGTTGGTGGCTCTATTTGCTGATGTGTTTGTAATTTGAGAAAATATATTCATAATATTAGTGTGTTTGTAACAGTCAGTATAGACAACTTGAAGTACAGACTTGATCAAAAATTTTCTGTAGCAACGCAATTTTTTTCGACATTTTACCATGGTGTTATTAGTGTAATTTTTTGATAGAACTGTAGCACGAGAACTACCTTAAGTACATTTCTAGAATTGACAAATTTATCGCGAAAATGTTAAATGATATTACTTGATGTTTTGACTCTCATGTTTGTCTTCTTCAGAAGTGTTTCTGAAACTGAAGAAACACTTCTGAAGAATACTCCGACATGAGAGTCGAAACGTCAAGTAATATCATACGACAACATGGACAACAACCCGAAAAGTTATATAGATTCTTAGAAACCGGGATGCTGTAAATATATATTCTATAACTTAAAAAATTTATGTTAGAATCTTAATTAAATATATCTGATACTTACTTGGGTTAATGCCTTTCTGTATGACGTATCAATGAAAAATATAATGAAATCTATATGAAAATTATGATCTGTAGTTAGTACTTCTTGTATACTTGAACAAAAGTGAACATTTATAGTTATATTTTTCTTCAATTGTGAATGCATAGAAATGAGGGCATTATACATTACTTTGTATTCAGAACTTGTTGCAACCAGCTATTGAGAATTTATTTTAAATTAGTAAAAATACAAAGAATAATTTCATATATAAATTTATACTCACCAATATAGATAAAGAGTCATATTGAATTTTATTATTGTACCATCTTAAAAACTGAGACATTATAAATACTTTTTATCCTATATTTCAATGTTTTTAGGTTATTTTTTTTTAAATTTAATGACAGTTGGGTTTGTTTGTTGTTGACATACATAGATATGTTGGATATGTTCTTTAAACGATAAAGCAATGATAGTACATAATTCCTATTTGGTTTTTTAAAAGTTCTAACACATCTGTTTTTTGTAGATATGAAGTGCCCGATATGTTTGAAACTCCATGCCATTGGTACAAAAGCAAAACAATTACCTTGTAAACATTTGTATCATTCTGAATGCATTATACCTTGGTTGACCAGAGTAAGTAAATATTTTAATTTAATTATTATAAATTTCGGTACTTGTTAATTATAGCTGGCTTATAGAGATCAGATCCGACCTTAAAAAAATAGCCTGATCCGGTTTCGAAGATATTTAAAACAAGAATTTGCAGGCACGATTCGATCTGAAACTTTTTTTTTCGGCCCACTCCAATCCGGTTTGATTTATACTAAGGTCCGATCCGACCCAGTCCAAATGATGCAAACAAGAACTAAGCCCAATCTGGTCCGACCCAATATTCGGGTCGAGCTATATTCGGATTGGATCGGGCTAGCGTGGCCCGAAGAGACTAGAGGACACGTCTTAACCCAGGAACAGTGGATGCCCTTATTTTTTTACACGACCATTATAAATTATAATTTTGTTAATAATTAATTAATTTAACAACTATTAAAAGTAAAAGTTTTGTTTTGATAAAATAATATTTTTATTTATTCGTAAGCTCTGACCCAGCCCCGTTAAATTTATACTATGATAAGGTCCAGTCAGATTTATACTAAGGTAAGGTCTGATCCGATCCGGTGTAAACATTATAAACAAGAATTAAGCCCGACCCAAAATTTGGGTCGGGCTAAATTCGAATCGGATCGGGCTAACCCGGTCCGAACTGATCTCTACTGATTTAGTTGGGGATTAATATATGTAGTTTTAAATCGCCGCTAGAACGAACTGTTCTAAAATAGTTTATATTTGGTGTGATATTGGTACCTATACTATTCAATATATTTGTTCAATAATTAATTTTTCGTGCAGTATATTTGTTATAAGTAAAAACGATTGAATAAAAAGTGTTTATTACATATTTAAAAAAAGTGCATTTAAATACAAGTCGTATTAAAACTGATGTCCTGCATTAGTATGCTAACAATCTGGTCACTATTAATTTTATTAAGTTTAATAAATTATAGGTAAAAATACTGTTATTTTATAGACAAATAGTTGTCCAGTATGCAGACATGAGTTGCCAACAGATGATCCAGACTATGAAGCCTATCGTAAAGAGAAAATAAGAGCTAAACAAAGAGCAGAGGATATTGAAGCTTTACATAATTCCATGTTTTCTTAATGACTCATTTTTTTAGTACAATATTTTTATTGGTATTATGGTTATAATATTTTAATTGTTATTTATTATTATGCATTTCATTTTAATTAGTAAAATATATATATATATATACTACCATTATTCAACAAAAACAATAATAATAATAACTCAAGTGATTTATATCACTTCGCTTTTCATATAGTCTGTCAAGTAAGAGCGTGAATGGCTTTTAATTTTTTTTTTAAATATTATGGCTTACTTACTGAAGAAGGAAATCCACTATGATGTGCCAAAAAATTATCAATGTTTTAAAATTTTTTTCAAAGGTATAACTAATTATTTTAGGATCGGGTAGGGGGCATTTTATTAAGTATATATTCAACTTATTCAATACCAATTTTTATTGAAAAATATTAAAAATTTACAAAGTTATGAGCCTCGATGTGACAACAAAAAAAAAAAATTTTCTCCATGATTCTATTGAAATTTTGGGATGGGTTGTCAGGGAAAAAAAATTATGAATATCTATGGTTGTCTGTAGTATTTTTTTTTTTTTCATAAAATGGCGACGGTTTGAAATTTTACTTTCATATTTAGCACCTTTTTCAAGTATTCTTAAAAAATAGTAAATATCAAAATTTCAAAAATTGGCTACGCAGACTAAACAAAAAAATATATATATATAAATAAATAAATCGGTTCATTAGTCTTTGAAGAATCACTGGAATGAGGTCAAAAAAGCTGTTTCGAGAAAAACGCCTTTAAAGTTTCCTGAGGTTCATAACCGGCCGTGCTACCTGGCTTTACTAAATTGACCGTAACTCATACAATTTTTGGAATTTTAACTTAATTATTTTTTACATATTTTTTAATATGTACTTTAAAAACATGCATAAAATAATAAAAAAACAAATTCTGTCACAGTGGCTTTCCTTCTTAAATTAATCTTGGAAAACATTAAAAATAGATTGTAGAAATTTTAAAGAAACAGGAACCAAACATAAAATTTGTATTCCGTTTTTAATTTTCTTTTTTTACTGGAGACTCAATTAGTTTAATGAAGTTATACATTCGATCACTGTTTTGTCACTAGTTAAAAATTTATGAAAAGAAAATTAGCTCACACATTAATAGAAGTTGGACAGCACTAATGTACTATATATTAATAGAAATGACATGCATAAATGTTCATTTGCATATGCAGAACAGCAAATGGTCCGGCTTACATTTATCATTAAAGACAATCAATAATAATGATAATTGTGACTACAATTTATCTGTTTCAAGTAATTTTGTGTAGTAGAAGTAGTCGGGGAATATATATTTTCAGTGAGCATTCCATTTTCTGCATGTGAAAGTGAATAGTGGCACATGTTTATGACATATATACACATGAAATTAAACATATATTTTTTATTTTCTTTGTTTTTAAATAAAATATTATACACATACATTAAAAACAACAATTACAATTTATTTAGTAATATAAATATTTTAATAAATAAAATTAGAGATAAATATATATATATTATTATTATTTTACTATGACTAAACAAACCTGTTTTACAACCCACAAAATTGTGCAAAATAAAAACATATTTAAATGCTTTCCAACTTACAATAGAGTTTCATTTTAAAACAAACCAAGCCATAAGTGTATATACTATACTGCTTGCCTATCATTGTAAGTTGGGAGGCATCTTGATATTTTGTTATAAAGTGAAACTAAAGTATCAAACAAAATAAAATATAGATATATTTGAGATTTCTGAGTTTATTTTAAAAGATTGGTTGAACTCTTACCCAATCTACATTTTTTATAACTTAAATGACGATCCAAATAAGCTCTTCTTGAAAATGTTTTGTTACAATTGTTACAACGATATCGGCCAATGTGCCGATTTTTATGTCGTAACCAAGAACTATAACACTGAAAGAAATGTTTATTAAATAGTTATTACACTAAGAAAAAAATTTTTTTATGGTATTACTTGTTTCAGTTTATATTATGAAATTGCACTGATTTTTATTATTTTATAATTTACTCGTATTATAATACTTACATTGAAATATTTTCGACATAATGTACAAGCAAATCTTTTCCTATTCTTTATATTTCTATCCAGATAGTTATTTGAAATACCATTTTCAGCTAAAAGAAAAAAGTCAAATTAACATTTTTTTTGTTACCACACATCTATCGGTATAAATAAAAAATATATACAGTAAGGTCTCGTTTTACGTGGTTAATATGTTCCACAGCAAATCTTATGTAAAAATCGCTTACAAAAAGGCATTGCTTGCATTGTAAAATTAGGGATGCGTCCCATAATTTTCAAAAACTGCGTTAAACCAAATCAATCGATTAAAATAGGCCGAAAATCGTATAAAAAAATTTACTGAAAATTCATGAAAATACGAATGTCTAAAAAAAAACAGAAAATTAGTTTGGAAATCTGAAAGAAATCGATGTAAAACTCAAAATAAAATATGTTTGTTCTCCAATTTTATTTATTTTATTTTTTCATCAGAATTATTGCCAGTATCTGAAAATAGGTATAACTCAGCACCATTTGTGAAGTGGTGAGAAATTTTGCAAAACGAAAATTTTAATAATAACAAAACGTTTACATATTAAATCACTTGAATTGTATGAAAATTCCTGAATTTGCATGAAAATCATACCGCATAACTTCAAATCTGTGTAAAAAGAGATCTTACTGTATATATACACTACATATTTTTATTCTTTTGTAATGCTCAAACAATTGGTTTAATAATATATTTTTAATTAAAGATTGCTCATTTAATAAACATAAGTTATTACACAGTGACACAGTTAAAGGTTAACGAAACCGGCCTCTGCCGGGGGCACAAAACAAACATGACAACAAAAAGACCAAAAATCTCATCATTTATGTTTTTGGGTAATCACGCCAGTGTAGGTACCAAATTTCATCTTCATAGCTATATAAATGAGAGAATGAGAAGGCTATGACATATAAACAGACGGACAGACCGAGTGAAACTATAAGGGTTCCTAGTTTTCTATGGAACTCTGAAAAGAGGTGTTTCATAGGTTTTGCATCTATTCCGATAGCTAACAAGCACATTCAAATGGGGTATTAAACCTATATCGCACATGTGAAACCAAACACCAATGGTATTAAAACAGTGGTGACATTATGAAAATTATCTTGTAGAGTCACCAACTGACGCCAACTGTGTTATATTAAGTTAAAGTATCATTGATCTAAATCCCAAAACAAATCCATAAACAATATCACAGAATTAATATTTTGCTAGCGATTTTATAACACTGGACCATGAAGATTAGAGGCAGGAGATTTAACTCGAGTGGGGGAGGTATGTCGAAAAACGGAACCTGGAGTGGGCGGTCTGCATTTTTCAGACCTCTGCGCAGAAGTAAGAAATTTTACTTTGTGCGCAGTCACCATTCTGTTCATTTGTACATTGTGGTACAGTGGCGTAGATAGCTTTTTGCGATGAGGGGGATATCAGAGTCATGGGGGGGGGGGATATGACAGTATTAAATCATCTTTTATATGGTGAAAAGTATAAAAATTGGACTCATGGGGGGGATTGATCCCCTTAATCCCCCCCTATCTACGCCACTGTTGTGGTAAGCACACAACTATACGGTTGCGCAGTCAACTACTGCGCAGAGGTCTGAGGAGCACGAGAGACCACCCACTTCAGGGGTCATATTTTGAAACATAAAATTGAATTACAGAGATACAGAGTTTATTCTTCTGTCTCTATTCTTCATGCACTGGACATTAGATTTGAATTCAAACTGAACTCAATTTTTATGAACTTTGTTGCGGTTAGAATCCCTTCTTTTAAATATATTTTTTTTTCATTTTTATCAATATTTTATCACATATAGGTATTTAGGTTTTTATAATCTATGAAAGTTGGCCAAAAAATATGCCAGTGAAACAGAAAATAATACAAAATGAAATGAAGTCTTTTTAATAGTTAAGATAATTTTTGTTAATAATTAGTAAACTTATATTTTGAATTTTATAAATAAATTTGATATTTTGATACTTACATGCATAATGGTTGTATATAATCGAACCTGTTTGTTCACCGGAATCCATCATCATTGTTATAGCATCGTCATTGGGACCAAATGATCCATAATTAGCAATATTATCAAAGTATATATTTGGTTTATCTGGAACAAAGATTGAATTTACCACCAATTACTTAAATATGTATATCTGAATTAGTGTAAATATTTTAGAATTATACAAAATTTAGTTTTCATAATAGCAATTTATTAATATAATTTTGTGTCAGTATTTTAAAGGGAATAAAAACACATAAATATCAAAATCACTTTAATTTTTTTTTCATTTATACAAAAATATATTGTAAATATTATATTAAAAAAAATCATTAAAAATAAGACAGGTACAATCATGATACAATTGATGAATATAATAAATAATATTTTCATAATATATACAAAAAAGAGATAACATAACCACATATACTATTCATATTTCAATTATTTTTTACACGTTGAACGCCATATGAATCATATTAGAACTTGCACTAAAATTCGTATTAGTGTTTATTTGCATATAAAATAGGTTTAGTTTTGTATATCGTAGGCTTTCTTTTGAAACCTTTTGAATCTATAAAATGAAAGATATCATGTAAATGTAATATCTCTTAAAAATCAGATGTATGAGGTTTTGAAAAAAAGCTTACGATATGTAGCCTGGAGACATCCTAATTTTTTTAACACTGGCATCAAACGTGTTAGAATTATATATAATACTGTTGAGTGTAGATCAATATATATATATATATATTTCTTTAAAATACTAGAAAGTAACATTAATAATTAAATATTTATAAAAATGTAGGAAGATTTAAAGCTTTGTATTAAATAAATAAAATTGGAATGTAATAACTTTTCTTTAAATATATTGTAGTTATGTTTATAAAAATAAAATAAAAATTCTAAATACGATTTTTTTATAATATGATACTTCTTAGTTTATATAATTGAGTATGTTTTTTTTACAGTGTCAGACTAGGTCGAAATGAAACTGGTCAAATGCTGAAAGGGCGGGCAGGGCAGGGGGTCAAACAATTAAAGTAATGAGGCCATCGAAATCAGTATTTTTTTACAAGTTACTAAAGTAATATTTTAATGTTATTAAATTTCCTATTAAAGGACTGATGTTTTTATAATTTAATTTTAACAAAATTTCTAATGAATTTTTTTTCCTGGGTAAATATTCTTAAATTGTGTGAATGGGTTTTTAAAAGTTGTTACATCATTAACAAAAACAAATCAACTAAATAAATTTGAAAAAAAAAATCAAATAAAGTTTATTACTGTTATAGAAAAATGGTGACCAAAAAATATTTTTCCCAGTGAGCCAATTCTTGTCAGTCTGACACTGTTTTTTTTTTTTAAAGAGATATATTATACTTTTTAATACCATCTAAACAGCCACAAAAAGCAATCAGATCACATTTAAATACTTATACTATTAATAATAACTACATTAAAAATACTATTTTATTTCTTAAGTGCAAACGACACTGATGATAAAAGGCTATGCAAACATGGCTTAAGATTTATCAAATATCTATTAAGAGATTAATATTTCACTTTTTAAAGACTCTCGTCAAATATAAAACAAATAAAAATGAATGAGATATCAGTGACGTAACTATAGAAATGGGGGTCCCAGACAATTTTTCAGAAGGAGGCCCTTGTCAGGTAATTTTTTTAAATTATTTCACCCCCTTCCCCCACAATAATTCGTATTGCTTAGAATTTTGAAGGGATGTATTTGAGGTATGGATACGGAGATGTTTGAAAATAAAGTGATTTATGTAAAAAAAAATATTTTGATAGTACAATACTAAAATGACAAACAGCCCACAGTCACCAAATTTTCATGTTTTTGAGATTTTGATATTCAATTTTAGAATTTTAAAATAAAATAAAAAAGTAAATATATGAAAGCCAGATAAACGAATATGAATAATTGAAAAATCATCTTTTTTAACTAAAAATTTTTTTTGATCGTTTTGATTCTAAAAAAATCATCACAGCATTAAAAAAAAAATTTTTTTGTTCACCATTTTTGGGTGCCCCATGATTCTCGGGGCCCTGGACAATCTAACCGGCCAGACCGGCGATAGTTACGTCACTGATATCAATTGCAAGTTCACTTTGGATGACTTGCAAGCAGCTTGTAGCACAGAACTGCTCTTTTCATGCATATGTAAAGTGAACTTACATGCAACATATATGCCACTGGTATTTACATATTTATAAACATATTTTGGTATTTTAAAATAAATTTAAGTTCAATATTAATTTTTTTTTCAAAATAAGTACTTGTATTATAATTTTTAATTACATATAAAAATAAATATTAGAAAAAGTTAAATAAATAATTGTATAGAAATGTATTATTAGTTTTGACGTTAATAACATTAATTATGTTTAAATATTTCGACACAAATATAGTAGCTATTTATACACTTATAGAACTTTTTTTAATAGAAAATTTATGAGATCGTATTAACTTAAATAATAAGTTAAAACCATAAAAAAATGCCTAATGTTAAGTTCAGAGAATACAAAAATAGTTTAATCACATGCTTACGTTATTATAAATGATTGACCAATACGATATGAATTCATAATGTATTAATTATATTTGTTTTAAAAACTAAAAACTATTAACTAGTATTTTTAAATTAAGAACATTTATATTTCAACATTTAACTTGTTTGAAATACACTATTGCAAACAGAGAAACTGTAATATATCAGTTGCTACACCAAAAGCTTCACCTAAACCTAGCACAAATAATGACATCTGGCATGTTTTGACTTCACAAGAAGTTCTCGATAGGAGTTTAACATTACCGATCTGGTACAGTCAGACTCCTGATGAGAATTTGAGTAGAAATATCGAATTACATTGTTTGCGTTGTAGTTCAGGGAGTTTATTTGAATAAAATAATTCATTTGCAAAATATTTTGTAAATAATAAAATCACAATTAATAAAAATTATTCAAAAATAAGGTCTTCATTGACATTTATTTTTAATAATAAAATTTTAACTGTTTTATTATCAATGAGAATAAAAATAATAAAATAAATACATTACTTTAAAATTTTAATTAAAAAAATCAAAAACTAATTTTTTTTTGAAATGTTGCTGTGCCAAAATACTTGCATTTATTTTCATATAGCAAGTTTGTATATTAAAACACTTGAATTCAAATCGTAATGCATTTATATAACGGTTCTCTGTTCGATTGTCACAGCATGTCTTCTATATTTATTTGCGTGTTTTGTTCGTAAATGACTTCTTAACGTATCTATTCGGCTATAGGTCGCCGGACAATATGGACAGAATGAACGTTGGGCTGTATGTGATTGATAATGATGCCATCTGTTTGTTACTTCTTTATTACATGATTTGCATCGCCATAATAGAGTATCTAATGCTGGATCAAACATACTCTGGTAAACGAGTGAAGATCTCAGGTTATCTGAAAAAGATGTTCCCATGACTATGAACTGAAATAAAATTAACAGCTTTGACACTGTACTCGATTATTTTGCTGTATAAATATCTGTTATATTTAATTACGAGCCTTTTATAATCACAGCAGACGTAAATAAAAATGAATATTTCCAATAAAGAAGATTGTATGTTGGATGGTTGACAATGTAGTTAATTTTTCTAAGATTATTTTGATTACGGCTGTACTGTAAAATCTACATTTATTTTTAAGACCAAATGTTTTCCCAGAAAGCACAACATAATAAATAAATGTAAGAAAACTACTTTTACATTTTGGAGTACATTGTAAAAATATACCATATCTGTAACAGTGTAAATTCAATTCACAAATCCTTGATTACATATAATAAGACAATTAAAAGAATTACAAATTATGTTTATATACTTTTTTTATTTTTTTTTAGTACATACATCCATGTTTTACCTACTAAAATAATGTTATAGTTATTATATTCCACCAAATTTTTAAATAAAATAACAGAAATTATATTATTTGGTATAAAACACTAGATTGGTTTCCTACAGGTACAAATAAATTGACTAAACACATAAATATTTTTCCAATCAAATCTACAAATGAGATGACTAACATTTTATATTTTAACATCGGATTCATAAAGAATTCCCAATTGACAAATATACATTAAGTTAGGATGGCCATTACATTTTTTTAATTAATTTCATATCTATTTAAATATCCAATTTTAGAACATGACATGTTATGTATAATATGTTCGTACATAATATATAATGTTCACTTATATTATAGTATACAGTACATAAAATATTTCAAAAATATTTGTATTACAAAAAAATATTTAACAATTGTTTGGAAAATAAACAGTTATTAAATTTTATTGAAAAATACAAACACAATAATATATTTAATTTAATTAAACATATAATCAACAATTATGATTTTTATAAACAGTATTTATTATACATAATTTACAATATACTACAAAGTTCAATGTATATTTTGTATATAGAATTATCTGTTAAAAATGTTCTAAAATAAATATTTTATATTAATCTGTTTATAAAATCAAACTATAAATTTGACAAATTACTTAAAAATACATAATGACTTAACATTTTCCCTTTAAAATAATATATAAAAATATAGACAGTTTAGTATTTAGCATATTCACTCCAAGATTACATTTCGCTAACTAATTATCTGTAAAACATTTAAAATTAATTAACTTTGCATTAAATCCGTTAAACAAGCTCAATTTTAAAGTTAATTGATAGTATGAGTCTGAAAATGTTAAATTTTATATTGATATTCACTAAATGTTAAAACCGTCAAATTGACATTTCCTTTTAGTTTATGTAGTATTATGTGGCACATTATTGAGTTTGATTGTTTGTTTAGATTAAAAAACTTAACATTTATACAATATATATACAGGTTGTTCCATAAATATACCGACAAACTTTCAGGAGTTGTCGAGGACATCAATACAATCGCATTTTGTTATTAAACTCATTTTAGCAAACGAACCGATTCAGCAGTAGAGTAAAAAAAAGACCCTGCACAAAAGCATTGAATTTTGCCTTTAGGTTGAAATAATAGTTCAAAGTATGCTGAACAAAAGTTTTAATAGGGTAACCTATAATAATTCATAATTTCTGCTCCAGGGAGCATTCAAACATTTTAAAGGTTCGATACTAGATTTGAAAAGAATAAAATTGCTAAGAATTAGTTAAAGAAAAATTAATAAATGTTATGAAAGAATTTAAAAAAAAACACATTTTTTTTTATATTGTCTGGATAGTATTAAGAACTTTTCATTTACACCAAAAGTTAATCCTTTAGTTAGGAGATTAACATAGAATGTTTGGGTGCCCCCTGGAACAGAAATTATGTTTTTTTTGTAGGATACCCCAGTATAATTTTTGATCAACATACTTTGAACTATTATTTACCCAAGTTACACAAAATTTAAACCAAAAGGCAAATTTCATTGTTTAAATGTCCTCAATAACTCCTGAAAGTTTGTTGGTATGTTTACAAAACATCCTGTACATACAGGTTGGACCAAAAGTCACAGAGGGGTCTTAAGTTTAAATAACTTTTTGAACTAATTTTTATTTATACGTTTTATACAGAAGACCTTAGAAATTCACCATAGAAAAATTCACGATCGAACAGCGAACACAAATTGTAAAATTTTACTATCGAAATCTAGAGTCAAATTCTGACCCAACGAGCATATCATCGTCATTATGGTGTGAGAGATTTTCCGACGACATCCTAAATTTAAGAAGTTGCAAATTCTTGTGCTAAATAGTTATAGGGGTTTTTCAAACTCCATATCTTGTAGATTTTGTTTGTTAATGAAAATGTGGTTTATCTGATATTATCACCTTGTGAATAAATTCAGGATCTTCTCTTGCTAATTCTTGAAATTTTACGGCTTCAGTTGTTGTACCAACTTTTTCTAAAAATAATTAATTAGATTTTATAGCAAAACATGTTCAAGGTTTGCAGAATACATCGGAATGACATCCTAGCTGCCTCTGAGTTGATGTACTCGAATCTTCTGCAAAACTCTCCCTTACACGGTCAAACGACCAATCAAACACTAATTATTGATTTACTTAGAGAATCTCTCACGCCATAATTGGGTTCGAACTATTGACTCTGGGTTTCGATAGTAAAATTGTTTGGTCGTAATTTTTTCCATGGTAAATTACTAAAGATTTCTCTATAAAATCTGCAAATAAAAATTAATTTAAAAAAATATTTAAACTTCAGACCCCTTTATGAAGTCTGGCTCATTCTGTATATATATATATATACATTACATGACAGTATAAACTTCATTCTAATTTCCATGAAACAAAAGATAGTCTTTCGGTGAGACACACAGTGTAACTCGAAACCTATGTGGACATTTTTGAGTACCTCAACGTGGTATTCATGGCAGTTAACGTATTAATAGTAAATGGTCGTCTTTTACAAATGTTTAACATAACTCAAATATCAATTGCAAATATTTATAAAATAGTATTATATTTAAATGTTTTCTGATTTTTTACTATTAACATCATTGTCTATTTCTATAATTTAAATATCAGAATTATGAATTTTATACTGTCAAAAAAACTTATATTCACTAAAAAATAAATTTCATATATATAGGTATATTCTTTAAATATTTAATTAAACACAGTCGATTCTACCTTCTTTGTTTCGGTAAATAAAATAACAGTAGCACTTCTTTTTTAATATACATTATTAAAAACCCTTGCCACCGGACTAGTTATCTAATAGAAGCGTATTATATTTAAAATAGAATAAACAATTATGGTATCAAACTACTGTCCGATTAAAATCTTGTAACTAAACAGAAGACTGGATATTATTCATTTGGTATTTACCACTGTTTTAGATTAAATAAAAATCATACCATTTAATGAAAATTCATTACTTATTATAAAGTAGTATAACATATGCCTGATATTATAAAAAATTTGGTCACGACCAAACATAACCAAAATCAATTTTCGAGACATTTCCAATGTAACTTGACAGCTGTTGCGGATTTTAGCAATTTAGTTTCTATATAAACGCAACATAGATACTCTTTAAAAAGCATTTGGTTAAGTTGTCGACTAAATTCTTTACAATACTGGGTATTAATAAAGTATATATTTAGTTACATACATTTGATTTTTAGAACTGCATTTACTAAATTATTAACTAGAGAAAAATTTTGCAACAAATTTTTTTTCAGTTAATATTTTAGCATATTATTATAACCAAGCAATTTAGTAAATGAAATAAAAATAAATCAAGGATATCTGGCAATCGAAGACTATTTTAAAATTGAATCTTATTTTCCATTTTGATATATTTATAAACAGTTTTAATATATATATTAAATATATATAATATATAGGTATATATATCAAGTTGAAACCGGTTATAACGACATTTAATACAACATATCGTTTTTAACGAATCAAAATAAAAGTCCAACTGAATCCCATATAATTGCCTTTTTATCAGTTTTTACGACCTAATATGACTGGTCCCCTCGATATCGTTATAACTATAACCGATTTCGACTGTATATACTTACATATATATTTTTAATCTTGGAAAACAATTAGAATGCAAAATTTGAATGAATTGATTCTGGTTTAAAAGTAACCAAATCATCCTTGATGAAATAAACAACAAAATTAATGTATTTCTAATAACATATAATAGTTAATATATCATTATTTGATAACTAATAATCAAAATAACAAAAAAAATAAAATTATTAAAACATAAAATAACAAATAGATTTCTTTGATAAAAATATTTTAAATTATAATATATTCTACTACCCCCATCATTTCGTTTTTACTTACCTTAATATTTATAAATCACATACTTAATTTTTAATAAAATTTCATATACATATTTTTAATATCTACATTAAAATATCCAAAATTGTATGCATATTTTTAACTAATAACTTTTATCAAAAACAAAAATGTATAGACCAGGTAGACACGCAAGCTATTTGTGAATATTTGTCCAATTTTCAATATTATATTAACATATAATGTAATGGTAAACTATATACAGAGTGTCCCATAAACATACCGGCAAGCTTTCAGGAGTTGTCGAGGACATTAAAATAATCACTTTTTGTTAATAAACACATGTCCGCAAACAAGCCGTTTTAACAGTAGAGCAAAAGAAAGAATCCCGCAATAATGCAATGAATTTAACCTTCTGGTTGAAATTTTTTTGTGAAAATGATAGTTCAAAGTCTGCTGATCAAAATTTGTAATGGGTGCAGCAACCTATAAAAATTCATAATTTCTGCTCCAAAGAGTATCGAAACATTTTATGTTTAATACATAATTTTATGCTTATATATTTTTTCAATTTTATCTCCTGAGGGCTCTACTTTTAGAAAAAATTTTAAAGAATAAAAAAGCTTCATAATGATCAATGATTACATATACATTTTTTTTAGAACATTTACTGACATTTTTTAGTTTTTTGGTTAGGCACTTTTTTTACAAAATTAATATATGTTATAAGAAAAAAAATGTATTGTCTGGCTAGTCTAAGAACTTTTTATCCTTTGCAAAATTTTCTAAAAGTTGATCCTTTAGGAGATAAACATAAACATAGAATGTTTAGGTGCCCCCTGGAGCAGAAATTATGGATTTTGTAGGTTGCACCCATTACAACTTTTGATCCGCTTACTTTGAACTATCTTTTCCTCAAGTTACAATAATTTCAACCAAAAGACAAAATTCATTGTATTTGTGGGAGTCCTTCCTTCTACTCTACTGCTAAAACAGTTTCGTTTGCGAACACGGATTTATTGACAAAAAGCGATCATTTTAATGTCCTTGGCAATTCCTGAAAATTTGTCAATATGTTTATGGGTATAATTAAAAAAATGAAAATTGTAGCATGAAATATATTTAAAATAATATATTTAGTTTTGTAAGCGTAAGTTGTTCAGACATGCATGGAAGGTTCAAATGTTTTTAAATTAATTTCCAGATAAATTAAATACTGAATATTTTTTTTTAAATTAAGCCTCATAAATTGGTTTGATGTAACTATAACCAAATAAATATTTTTATAAAACCCAAATAATTTAATAGCATTCTTTTCAATTTAATTGCAATGGGTAATACATTTTAATATATTCAATATATTTGTGATATATGAATGTGTATACCTAACGATACATTAATGACAGGTATTATGAAGAATTAGCTCTAGAGTAAGCTAACACTATCTGCAAGGTATCAAATTAACATTAATTTACTCAGGATCTTAGAGCAGTGGCAATAAATATACAGGGTGATTCAGCACTGTCGTGCCAAACTTAAACCGTAGATTAAGAAATTATTTTAAGCAAAAAACTTCTAATAAACATGTGTCCGGAAATTTTTGGTTAGGGAACTACAGGCCTCCAAAGATTTTACTAAAAATGAGTTTTTATTTAATATCTAGAGAACCCTTTGTGATAAAATTATGAAATTTGGTATTCTGTTTAGTATTAATAAGTGTTATCGATTACTCAGATTAACTAGTTATAATTTAGACTAGAGATGTAGTGGGCCCATCGATTTTAATCTAGTATTTTTTGTTCTTTAATGTTTTTATAAAGTTGGGCACTTATTTAAGGTTATCTGATACAAAATACACAAAAACATACTTTACTTATTTGTCATATGATAAACCGTTTTCGAGGAATATCGATGGAAAAGAAAGCATGCAGAATTTAACTTAATACGGATGCTTCAAATTACAAATAATACATTTATATTCTTGTTCTATGATAAAAATTAAGACAAAAAGTTAACATAAGTATACCTAAAAAATGCATCCTTATCAACAAATAGCCATTTTTAGTTTCGTTTTTTAGTCAAATTATTAAAGTACATAATACAGTATTACAACTGGCTATAGATCTTAGAGGATTAATATTAGGAGGTTTCTTTATATGAACTTTTTTCCCTATCTTTAATCATAGAACAAGAATATAAATTTATTTTTTGTAATTTGGAGCATCCGTATTAAGTTAAATTCTGCATGCTTTCTTTTCTATCGATATTACTCGAAAACGGTTTATCCTATGACAAATAAGCAAAGTATATGTTTACGTATTTTGTGTCATATAACCTTAAACAAGTACCCAACTTTATAAAAAAATTAAAGAACAAAAAATACTTGATAAAAATTGATGGGCCCACAGGCCCCATACATCCCCAGTCTAAATTATAATTGTTTAATATGAGAAATCGATAACACTTATTATTACTAAACAGAATACCAAATTTCATAATTTTATCACAAAGGGTTATCTAGATATTAAATAAAAACTCATTTTGATGAAAATCTTTGGTGGGCTGTAGTTCCCTAACCAAAAATTTCCGGACACATGTTTATTGGAAGTTTTTTGCTTAAAATATTTTTCTCAATCTATGGTTTAAGTTTGGCACGACAGTGCTGAATCACCCTGTATATTAATGTAAATGCTAATTTACATGCATTGATCTCATTCATATAAATCATACATTTCATTAAGACTGTCAGTGGGTTGTCATTTAGATTTAATACTCTTCAAATAGCATTAAGTTAGCTTTTGCTCAAGAGCAAATTCTTTATAATACCAGGCATAAGAATCTTGTGATATCAATTTTTTTTTTGGTATGAAATATTACTACCACAATGAAGTCAGTCCCAAATGATAATATTTTGAAATCAAATTTTTAAACTGAAACAATCCATAAACAGAAAATTTTGAAAAAAGGATTTTTTTTTGATAACTGATTTAATTCAGGTTTTGACTACATTTTAGTCTAAACCATACCAGAATTTAAGATGTATAATTTTTTTTGTGTCTATGCAAAATGTAATAGAGCTGGGTGCATTTGATGCATATCGCATGTAAAAAATGTCAATTAATATTAGAATAAACAGGACAAAGTGAAATTTTATTTCTTGATTTAAAATTAAAATAATAATTTAAATGTCCCATATTTTAGTAAAATTTATATTTATAATACAGATTATAGTATATTATACGTTATTTTTGCAATACATTATTGTATTTCAAGTGAATTCTTCTGATCATTACACATCAAAATTAGTTTTATAAGTAAAGATAGATATCTTAAAAAAATTAATAAATTAAATATTATAACGTTTTACGGTTAATTACATTCATACATTATACATCTATTAAGCATTAAATCTGAGATAATTCCATTAAAAAATTATGTTTCTTGTGACTGACAAAAAGAACCATTTTTTTATTTTTATAGCATTACAAAAAAATTTGTTTCTATAAAAAAAAAAAAAATTTACTATTAAGTTCCCCTCTCCAATGGCACCTTTTAAAATTATCTAGTTGTTGGTTTATGAATAATTTATAAAATCCAAATTTGAAGTTGAGTTTAAAATAGATTCATTGCTCAATATAATGTTTACTGTAATTTAATACAAAATGTTGGTCAAGAACAGTTAATACCCGAAAAAATAAATATCCAGTATTTCATATACTGAAAATATTCTGAATTTAAATATTTTTTGTGTCAGTTAATAACTTTTGTTTAATATTCACACCCCATTTTATTATTGTGAAATTAATTTCTTCAATAGTGTATATTTAATAGAATAGTTTGGAGAAAATGTAAAAACGAATACCGAGAGACAATGTACTGAAATCAAACGGAACCGTTTATTGTAAAGTCGGTGCATCGCTGGGACAGTCGTTAGTGGGCAGGATCATCTGGGTGTTTGGCCCGCATGTGGAGCAGCAGAGTATCACTACGCGTGTACACAGCACGGCACAGCGAGCACGCGTACTTGCCAGGAAAGTGCACGTAGTAGTGGTTACGGATGTTGGTTACCAGCTTGCTGCACAGCAAGCATCGGCGGCGCTCGTCCGTCACACTCACACGCTCAAATAACTGAGAAATGCGCCAGCCTTTTAGTTCTGAAACAAAACATCATACCCGGTTAGGAACTAAAAAGCTGTTGCATTCTTCTTTCTACATGCCCATTTGTACTGCTCTCTCACTTATTCATTCCATTCATATGCTTGGGGCAACTCCAGATGAATTTATAGACTCTAAGGCTACTTTGAAAGCTGCTTTCATACAAAACACAATGACATTATTATTATTGGGTTCTTGGTTATTGTGACTTCACATGTTGCATCAGACAAATGCCCACTACAATATGTAATCAAATATTGTCTATAAATAATATAGTCAATAAGTCGCTATTTATAACCAGAAGCCAAGAATCATCTACCATAGAAGCATAAAATCTTACATATTTTAAATAAACAGCAACGTCTTGTATAGATAATGAAATATACTTTGAAAGTGGTAGAAGTCAATATATTTCAAAATTAAATTGGCACAGTTTAACTGTAACATATTTTTTATGGTGATCATGGCCACATACAAAATTACTGGCTTGTATATCACATTCAACAGTTGAAAAGATTGAAAACTTTTTTTTTAAGATCCAAAAATACTAGAAAAATTATTATATAGATCAATATAATATCAGCAGATACAATAATTCACATGAATGTGAAGTTGTATTTAGAAAAATAGCTTTCAGTATCATTCACTTTAAATTGTATTAGGTATATTAAATTATTATTTTTAATAAATAAAATTTATGTAAAATAAAATATCTTCTTAATTAAATGTATATAATAAATTTATTTCTATAAGTAGTTAAAAATAACAAAGTTATCAAGATTTGACTAGATTAATTTTGTATTCAAATAACACTGGTCGACAGCCATTTTGCTGCAGGGCATACAACTTTTTAAGGGTATTTTGGACACGTTGAATCCAAAAATGACCACCATTTTGCTTAATCAGCTCTTGTTTTTGCGGTATTGCATTTCGAAACAAATATATGAAATAAGTAAAAATTTATTCATTACTCTGTTCACAGATTTAATTTTACAAGCCATACATTCGCCAGGAGTGAAAATGACTGAACTACCAATTTTGACACGCGCAGTTGATTTTAGTACCATTTTGCCAATTTTCATTCCATTACGTTAAAATTTTAACACAATAAAGAAGATAGATGAAGCTACAAATTTAGTAAATATCATTCAAATTGGACAAAAATTGTTTGTCTATTAGCGCTTTGAATTTTGAAAATTGCAGAATTTTTTTTCGAAGGGAATAACTTTATGAATGTGTATAATTTAAGGATTTTTAGTTCAATTAGGAACCATAGCTTTATTCTGAATGATATTTGGTTGAAGTTTGAAGTCATTGATTTAAAATATATATATACGAATTTGAATGTTTGCATATCGAAAAAAAAAAACATTTTTTTTCCAATACAGCAAAAACAAGAGCTGATTAAGCAAAACGGTGGTCATTTTTGGATTCAGCGTGTTTAAATTACCCTTAAGTTGTATATCCTGCAGCAAACAGAATTTTTTTTTTGTCATCCTGTGTAATATATTGCAATGAGTTATAAATTTTCAAAATTTTGATTTAACAAATAGTAAAAAAACAATAATATTTACAATTATGTAACACATAAGCATAAAATATTAACCATAATAGTATACCCAGTTCTACATTACTTTACATTTCAAGAGATAGTAGCATATGTAAAATTTATGCTTATTACAAGCTATAACTGAAAGTATAGTAAATTAACCATTATTCATCTATTAATTTTATAATCCAAATTTGGCACACATGCTGCTATACATACCTCAAAATGTAGATTCTTTTACATTAGATATATATTTTAGTTAATAAATGTTTAATTATAGATAAATTCATTAAATCAAAATTTTAACACAATAACAATTATCATTAAATTATTTATTTACATCCGTATTTGCAAACGGACACGTCCGCATATGATTCTTGAGATGATCTTTCCTCGTAACATACTGATTACATCCGAAACACTGATATTGTACTGGATTATGGTATTGATTGTGATGCCATTTGTTCGTCACCACTTTAGAACAAAGTAAGCACTTGTACAGAATTTTCGAGTCTGTTTGTATTTTTTCAAAATTACTATCGTCAGTTCTGTCGCACCGGTTACGTGAACTTGAAAACATGTTTATGAAGTTACCTAAAAAATAAACCACTATCACCTGATTAGATACAAAATCAATGTATATACGTACAACCGATGTTATTCAACAAATACAACAAAGGTATTTTTATTACTGGGTTCTTCTAAAATCTCACCTTTGTATATTTAGATTAATAATAATTTCAAATTAAAAATATTATTTGTAAGATTTTAAAATAAACCAATAACATTCTAAATAAAAAACAGATATATTTAACACACCGTTTTAATGCAAATTAGTATCAATACAAAACAGGTAAATGCATAAATGAATGCAAAATATTCCACTTAACATAAATTGTACAGTTGTATGTATGTATGTATATAATAATAATAATCAATAATATATTAAAGATTAAAGAATATTCAATTACTAAGTAACAAATGATAAATCTATATTGTAAACAATAGATTCAAATCATACATATGAAAAATATTGTATATCTACTGTTCATGCATATGTCACATCGGTCCAAGCATAATCAATTGTTCTGTTACATTACACTATATTATTATTTGGGAAAATACAATGAAATAATAAACAAAGACTCGATGAACAAATACATTATATAATTGAACCGATATAATAATATTGTTCAAAAAATTCAATAACTGATATAATATTTTCCATATGTATATTTTGAATCTATGAATATATTTCAAAATCGGTAAATATATTTCTTAAACTCCCAGCCGATGAATAACGCTGGTAAACAATTAAAAAGCCAACGTAAATTTAAACTATCTAAATTTTTTCCAAACCATATCGATCCAATATTATCCATCGATATAATTTGAAAAACTTTAAAAATATGTAATTATAATTTGATTTGAAATCAAGTATACTTAATATACACTATAACAAGTTTATTTTTTGTAAAATGAGGTAATTATTAAAGTACAATATTAATAAACAATAGGTAGTTATAAACATAATTACAATTTTTACAATATCAGAATGTGACGTTCCATACAAAAATTTCATAAAATACAATCCGTACTTTCATAGCGTATCCCTTTAACTGAAATATTAATTATAGAAAATACTGTTGTATTATCATTAAAATGTAGTATCATTTAATTATTAAAAATATATAATATTAACATATTTTCTAATATTTAAATGATTCATGTTCGTAGAGAAGGATTTTGATTTGCCATACAATTATTTAATAACTATTATGATAAATTGTATAAGAATTCAAAAACAAATTACACTTTTTTTAGAACAAAAGAACATCGATCCTGTACTGTGAAAAAATAAAAATAAATGAATGTTTATAATATACTATATTCATTTCATTTGCCAAATATAAAAATGGAATCTTTGGTAATGATAAAAGTTAAAAATTTTGATATAAAAATAAGAAAATAGCAAAAAATATATTGTAATAGAACAGAAAATATAATAATTTAAAAAATTAACCTACTGATATTAATAAGTGTGACCACAACCGTCAAAAATCACACAAATATACCAATTCAATACAATTATAGTAATTAAAAAAACACCAAATAAATTACATATAAAGTATAGTTTCAGCAATCTTAACTTGTGAATAGAGCCCCACTTCAAACTGATTTTCATACCGAATCTTATTCCATTGGAAATATGTATGTTAAAATTAGTACATAAATGTTTCCTATAATTTTATGTTAGACTAGAGTCTGTCTATACATACACTGGTGCTATTGGTTTTAGTGCATTCAAAGCATGCAACAAAGTATAAAGTATTTGTTCAATATGCTGTTCATAGAGATAAACATGTAAGTAAATTTATATACTTTTATGGAAAACGTTAGAAGTGTGAATCTTATTTTACTAATTAAAAATTAAAGTGGATAAGAAAAATTTAGTTCAATGTTTTCAAATAATTTTAGCTGGTGCACAAACATAGTTAAGTATTTACTTAGTATAGAAACTACAAAAATTTACAGTCTATAGAAAAGCTTCTGAGATATAATGCATAAAATATGAAATTATAACTGAAAGTTGAAATACCACAATTAATAAATAATTTGTTGTCAAACAACACATAAAATCTCGATCTGAAATAAAACTCTACATTCAAATATAACCTAAACCTAACCATCACAATGTCGACTAACACAATGGCACACGGCCTGCATATCACAATTTAGAACAAACGCGCCTGTTTTGTGGTGTAATCAAATATATTATATACATTATTAGAAATGTACTGAAACAAACTAAATATAAAACAAAAATATTGTAATGTAAGTAATAAAATATCTCTTGTAAAAAAATAAGAGATCAATAGTTTTATCACAATATAGAACTATAATATAATAATATTTTAACAATTTTGTACGAAACGTAAACAGTAAAAAATTGCGTAGACTTTGCTTCATTTGATTAATTATTTATTTACAGATGAATATTAATAAATAATATTGTTTTAAATACTAAGCAATTTTCCAATCCCATCATTCTCAACTGACTTGATCGAATTCTAACTTAATCTACTAACCATTTAAGATTGCTGCAACTTAGCATAACACAGTAATTATAAATATTTTTGGCAATATAATGTACAGCAATAACCAAATAAATCACTCTTCGATTATGAACAAAATATTGTTCAGGTAAGAAAGTCATATTGACTCAAACTTAAACGGAACATTCAACATGGTGTTATAATATAAACATGTTCCATATTATTTATATTTAATAATAAATATTTTTGTTACTTTGTTAATATATCATAGAAATAATTAATAAAGAATGTTTAAAAATTTATATAGAAAATCTTAAACAAAAATATATTAAATTTCAATTATGTTTTAAATTATCAACACTTGAAGTTTAAAAACAAATTGTTTAAAATATCATGCAAAAAATTACAAGAAACAAAAAGATCTTTCAAAGAACATTAAATCTACTTTGTTTAAATTTAATAGATATCGTGTATTATATAAATTCATTCTATGCTGAGTACATCGGTTACATTTTTTGCTTGATATTTACAACAATAAAGATTCTCAGGCGTTGCATATCCCATATATCACTAAAAATTAATAAGTATTGCACGCTATCGTTGCCGAAAATCCGGCTTTAGCACCATTCCATATCACATTCTTAATAAAATTATCATTCTACGACAACAGCATTGTTTAGGCCAGCCTTACTAAAGTATATATTTCACTAATACTAGGGATCTTGTATTCATTTTTGACACATAACATATTAACTAACTAAACAAAACATTATAAAGATCTTTTTACGAGAATCACAAAGAATCATTACTTGAACAAATATAAATACTATACTAGAAGCCAGATCAAAACAACAGAGATTATAATTAAATTGGATGTATACAAAATTCCAAAAGTATATTTGTTCAATTTTTAAAATGTAGTTTATTTACTACACTAATCAATATCAAAGTACCTATACATGGCAAATGTTACTCCAGTCTTTCTCTAGCTTTTATTAAATAAAATCTAAACAGCAGCAAGTAATGATATATACATATAAATAATTTAAATAAATAAATAATTAATTTATAATACCTAAGATCCCCAGACATTTCACTTATATAAACATTAATTTGTTCTACACACTCGAGTATTTTTGATATTAACAATACACAACCAATCTCCTCTCAATAACAATTAACACTCCACTCCTCTCACTTGCACACTATCACACTATAGCTTTATTTCGTATTGAGATTTGATTGGCTCAAACAACGACGTGCCTAAACCTATCCGATCAAGGCCGCTTCCAGTCTCAAAAACGCAATTCAGTACAAATGGCCAAAATATCGTGATGTTTCGTGCTTTAACCTAATGTGTTGCTTCACGTGATCGGGCCTAGAGAAAGAACTGCCGCATATGTTACAGTAAAATCTCTCTCTGCTATGAAACAGATAATGATTTTTCATATTATTTACGACTTTACCACAAAGTTTACATTTTCGTGCTGTTTCGCCCGCTGTCTTATTAAACATGGTCCTATAATCGTGTTGAAATTCTTTATAGCCTGTAAATAAAGCACTCATGTAATAAGACGCAGCATCCGTCATGGTCCAAGATTGCAGACAGATCAATTGTTATCATTAGGATTAGTTGAACAACAAGTTTTAGTTGCAAACGATTATATAATATGCATTTAAATATACACGTAGCAATGAGTCAGCAATCTTGGACACTGAAATCAATTCTCACATCAGACAAGCGTTGACGTTACCATATCTAACAATTACATCAAACTTTTCAAACGTTAACTATATCCTTTCGGCTAAAATTGAGCAGTCTTTGTGCATTATAATATAAGAGTAAAGTTTTTCATCTAAAAGGCCAATAGTTATTTTTAAACAAAGTATAACATTTCTTATAAATTTCATATGGGTATATAACAATACGCTTAATATAAATATAGTTTACGAGTATGCACAAAATGCATACAACACGCCTCTCTGAACAATCATTATGGTATTGCACAGGCAGTATCTGACAGAGATAGGGTTTGGGTATTAATTGTGTGAAAACGGAAACATCAAGCTGTGACACAATGTGTAATTATAACATCTGCATCATACTTAAACAATTGTATGATAAGAGCTATTCTTTTCACATGTTATTTTTAATGCAACTGCCAAGCTTGATACTGGATGGTGACAACCTGGTAAGGAGAGAGGATAGATTGCAGGGGTTGATAGAGAGGGGCACATGAATCTCACAGCCGCAAGGCCCTGCGGTATTGTGCGTAAAGGAGCCAGAATCAGTCTAGCGGGGGCGGAGGTGCCGCCTCGGCCGGCGGCCTCGTTGGTGCCAGGCCTGCCGCGACGGCCGATGCTATAGCTGCTGCATCTAACTTGCGCACTGCGTCGGGATTGAAGCGCGGGTGTTTGAATTTACAGTGGGTGCGCAGGTTGTCGCTGCGTGTGTAGGTCGCCCGACACAATGGACATTCGTACCGCCCAGGGAAGTGCACGTGATAGTGATTACGAATGTGGGTCACGATTTTCCCGCACAGTTTGCATCGGTGCAGGTTGCAGCCACCTGGCAGCTTGTCAAATGTTAGCCGCATATGCCAGGCTTTTGAACCTGCAAAACCAAAACAACTAACTTTAGACACATTTGTTTGTCCTTGACGCTTGTTCGCAAATGCAAACCAATATCCACAGAATTTGTGTAACACGACCACAATTAATATAACTCAATCATTATTACATTATACACTGAATAAATAACAAGTTGTTAGCATTCATCTTTATCTAAAACATGTTATCGATTTCCTTTCTTTTGAAATACATATAACATGTTTGGAAATAAAAAATAAGAAAATGAATTTAACAAAATAAGAAACATAATAAAAGTGAACAGAGTAAATTGATATATTTTTTCTCAATTATTCAATATATAGTATTGAGATATATAAATATTAATATATTTGTGGTCATAAATATCACACATTCTGGAGATGTAGATTTGCTGTTGCAAACAGTCAAGTCATGTGTTAATAAGCACTTATGAGGTTGAGCCAAGTGAGAAAATACCACTGTTTGTAAATAATAAAATACATAAATTTAAAAAAGAAAACAGTAAAATACTTATATATAATTACTTTGTATTATATATATTTTTTAAATATTGGAAATGTTATTTAAAGATCCAAATTAGATTTTATACACAATAAATAGTAAGTTAATAAACCATTATTTATAAATTAGAATAAATAAAATGTACATTATCATACCTGAAAACTTACGTATTAAACATGCATGTAAAATAAGAAAAGATACAGTGGTCTCTGCTCATATTATATTTAATACAATGATGCAATATATTCTCAACTTAACTTGATTTTCTAATAAACGATAATGTTATTCACATAACTTAATATTTGAAAATCTAAGAGGAAAAAGCTCAGCTAAGTATGAATATATTTTGTTAAAATAACTTTATAACGGCATTCCAACCTCTGCGTTTTGGTTATGAAGGTTCAAGAAGCTGTCGACCCATGATTGAGATTAGCGTTGGGAAAAATTATTTATGATATATTTATGATTTGAGTTAGTACTTATGAATGACAATGAATATAAATGTGCATATCGTATCGAAAGGAAATAAGGAGCTGTACAATAATAAAAGCATTATTAAATAATTAAAACTTTTTTTAATACTTAAATGATATACATCATAACATTGTAGTAAAAAAATCAGACTTAAAATAACGAGTTATAATACATAAAAATATATCCGTGTTACTTTTTTTACTTTTAGATAAATAATATTTTAAATAATCAAGTTTTAGACAAAAAAAAATCTATTATCATCAACAACTTCGACTAATGAAATCACTATAAAAATATTATTATGTTATTAATATGCAAGTAAAACATTCTTGAAAATATATATTCAAATTTTTTTAAAACATATTTTTTAATTTAGATTTTTAAGCAAATAAAAACATCTGTTAAATATTAAACAATTTTATAAATTATTAAAATCATAATTCAAAATTCTGTTATAAAAATGCAGTCTTCTTTTTAATGAAAAGTATAAAAAAATTGCAGATGATAATATTGTTTTCATTATCAGGAAATACATATTTATTTAATAATTATATTAAAATATGCAAATGTTAAAAAGTGTTATATTTCTATATCTCATAAATTAAAATAATTAATTCTCTTTTTTATTTACTTGGAAAAGGAAAATATTCTTATTTGCCAATTTGTTAGAATATCTTTTTAATCTCTTAAAAAATATTATCAATTTGAAAACTCTCATTTTGACTTATGCCTGCAATTATAAAGAAATTTGCTATTGTTCAAACAAAATCAGACTCTTTTTACAGGATACCGAATTGTGTTATGCTGTCCATGGATTTAGTCCATGTAGAAACTAAGTTGGTAGAATCCATTAACAATATAACACAGTTATCAATTATCCTGGAAAATAGTTTGGTTTACTTGCAAACAAATTCTTTATAATAACAAGTATTAGCTATACATTTGTGATTTTTTAAGTGAAACAATTTAGAAAGTAACTAAATTTAAAAAAATAAAAATAAACACGTTTTTACATAATAATAATAATTAAATCACCTTGTTTAAGAGGTAGAAATTTGCATTTTTATAAATGCATTTAAGTACTCAATGTGTAAAAGAAATATTTACATTGGTAATATTAAAAAATATATATACAAGTACACACACAGTGCAAATCAAGTTGAAATCATACGTGGCAAATATAAAGTTAACATTTTTATTTACATTAAACTATACAGAAAAAGCAAGATAGTTGAATATAACTTTCTAAATATTTTTGGGTATAGCCAATTCACATTATCAAAATTAGTAATAATTTATATTTAAAAAAAATTGCATAACTTTTGCCAAAAACATTATCAATTTATGTCTAATTGGATTTGTTTTTTTATATTTTTCTGTTTCTAGAAAAACCCATTGACTACAGATAATATTAAATTAAAATATACATATTATTTTTAAATTAGATATTTAATTATGTGAATTAACTAATTTTAATTAAATATTCAAAATAAGAGTACTACCTTTTCTGTTTATACAAAATAATTGTTTTTATTTAAATTAATACCAATACATAAATCAGTATTATTTGTACAATGAATATTTATAATACTAGTATACGGAGAGGCGACCGTAAGATTATTATGTTCATAACTTAAAAGATCAAATGTTTTTAAAATGATAGAGTAACAGGGATATAGTAAAAGGACATTTGGTACCTGTTCGCAAATTTGCCACAACACCCAGATAATATGCCTTTTTCTGTGCAATTTTTAAACGTTTACTTGTCTCGTCAGTTAAAGCTTAAAATGATCACCAAATTGTAAGGTTTAATAAGTTGCACGAAACTAAGTTTGGATGTCTAATTAAATCGTGCTGCAATCCATTGACAACGTCTTTTAAATTTATTGTTAGCACCTTTTACATGCTTACTATGCTCATCGACTTAAAACAAAAAATGACCATCAAATTAAAGTTCAAGTCCTCCTTTAATCGAATAATGAGGGGTACCACCTTTAAAACTGCTGGAAATAATGGGCATAGTACTTTTTACTTTCTTATACCGAAAGCCAATTTTTTTCTAATTCCAGATATTGTTGGAATTTTGACCTTCCCTGAATGCATTTTGGTTATTTTCGCTATGATGTTTGTGTGTCGGTCTGCAGAGCTGGTAGAACAGATAAATTTCGAGAGTCAAGTAAAAAAGGGGGGAGAGGAGCAGGTAGTAGTTGGAGTTTATTTCAAATGCTTTTCCAATTTCTGGTAGGTAATTCGACACATGAAAATTTGCCGGCCGTGTCGGTCTGTAGATGCTGTAATTAATATACGACAAATCGTAGAGGGTAAAATTTTATATTTAAGATTAATTTTTATCTCAAAAGAAAACTTAATATTTTGAAAACCATCTTTCAATCGGAAACGGATGTTTACTGTTGTCAATTTATAATTTTTACACTTTTGAAACGGTGCGAATAAGAAAAAATTGATTACGTTAAAATTATTAAGGTCTGGACAGACACTCAATGCGCTTTTACTTCATCACTGTTTATACCTACTATTATTTTTAAAACATTTGGTTCTTTAAGATACGAGCATAGTTATCTTTCAGTCGTCTATCCGTCTATATGGGTTCTGCCTCTGGGTGTATCCGAGTCCCAACCTAAAAAATTATTGAAAATCTAGAAATTTGTTTGGTTTGCTCCATATCATAAAAAATACATTTTCAGAAAAAAAAATTTCAGACAAAAGTTGTTTATTTTACCTCGTAAATTATGAATCTGCGACAAAAACAATGGGTTCAGATTTGAAAAAGGAAAGTTTTATCTTAAATCCCATCAATGTGACCTTTTCAAGATCAACCCATAATTTTAATATTCAGTACACCAGAAACAATGAAACTTTTGTCTGAAACATTTTTTCTGAAAATTTGTTATTTTGAAAATAATCCACTGGAAAGTCTTCAGAAAAAAACACCCGGTATATTTAACTTTTTAATTTTTATAAAATTTTATTAAAAAAATACTAATTCAAAATACAAATTTTTGGATTTATGACATCAATATATCACAACTACCAAATGGTAAAAAAAATTTTTTTTAATTTTTATACAATTTTATTAAAAAATATTAATTCTAAAATTTTCTTGAATCAGACCTGACCAATTTTTTTCCATATTTTTCTTGAATTTTAAGTTTTTAAACAATTTCAATTAAAATCTAACCTTCTACGTTAAAAAATTAGTGATAGTTATCAAATAACAAACTATATCATAACAAAATGCTATTGAACTATGTAGAAAATACAACATTTGTTCAAAAAGTTCATAGTGTCAAAAAATCATATTACAAAAACTATTCATTTATAGGTATGAAACTAGTTTATTAACTCAGAAAGGCATGAAGGTACAAAGTAGCAAAAAACTAAATTTAGTTTATAAAAATGATGTGCCTGGACAGATATTATATGCAACAGGCTATATGATATTGATTTACGGCAAGCCCGCATATAGGAAAATGAAAAAGAATTGTATATAGGTTGTTTCCCTACACTTTTTTTAATTGTAAATCAGAATCGATCAATTTTATTTCAGACAGCGCCAATTGTGATTCAAATTAGTAAATTGTAATTCAGAAAGCGTCAATTGTAATTCAGAATTTTATAAGAAAATGGAAGGTTAAACAAATTTTAAATTACAGAATGAAAAATAATATACACAGTACGTCTGGTATATGGCAAATAAAGCTAAAAAGTGAAATTTTCAGATTTTTGAAAATTGTTGGAACCCTTAAGAACACTGGTGGAAATCATTTTGTGTCTTGCATGGATTTTCAAGTGGTTCCCTATGTAAAAATATATTTTTTGAGCTTTATCTATAACCACAGAAAGTGGCGTATTCCAATAAAGAGGTTAAGCGTTTTTGCCTTTATTTACCATATATACCTAACATACTATAGTATTTTTCATTCTATAACTGAATAAAAAAAAAAAAAAATAACAAAATATCACTAAACCGACAATATCATTCCATTTGCTTATAAAATTCTGAATTACAATTGACCGTTTTCTGAATTACAACTGACACTTTCTGAATCACAAATGATGCTTTTTGAATTACAATTGGAAAAGATGTAGATTGATTGTCATAAATATAACCAGGTCCAAAATCAAGAACTATAATCTTGTATATAGGAAAACGAAATTTGATATAAACAGATGAAAGTAGTAGTTGGAAAGAAGACTAATAAAAGAGGGCGTTGGTCTGAAGGAACACCGATTCGGGATCTAGTGTAGGATGTTTGATCTTGACGTGCACTTTGTAATTGTCTTTACGCGTGAATGTTTGCTTGCAGATGGGGCACTCGATGTTCTGGGGCCGGTGGCTGGCGGCATGGTGCCAACGATTGCGCACGGTCTTGCCGCATGCGATGCACGTATGCAGACCGAGCGTGCCCGGCCGGAACATGGCCGCATAGTCCCACGCAGCGTCCCGCCGCCGCCACCGGCTCCCCGCTGCAACACAACACATACCGCCGTTGTAGATCTCTCTCCGCGTCTACTACACCCGCATACTCTCTCTCTAACCACTAGTGTTCTTCGAGAGGCGCTTATCCTTCAACGATTACATACATGCATGCTTCATTTCTACTTGCTTACATAACTCATTTTATTTAATCATTTCATAACTTAACGCCCATTACAGTAAAAGTTATGTAACTTGTGACCATCAAAAGATATTTTAAATTTTTTATAATTTAAGTTTGCTTTAGTTATAATTTAAATAAATAATGATTTTCTTGTTACAAAAATATTGCATTTTTGCTGAGGAAATACAATACAGAGTTAAGTAAATTAAAATTTTGTAGAAAATACATAACTTTCACTGGAAATAGATATCTTTAACACCGCACCAAATTCAATAAGGTAATTTAAGATGATAAAATAATATGATGTTATTTTATGATAAACATGCAAAAACGGTTGTATAAATTAAAAATAAGAATGCTCTATAGCAATGTTTCCCAAAATGTGGAACACAAAAGAATTTCAAGCAGCAGGTATGCGATTAAGTATTTTTTTTATGTACTTATATCATTGCTTTTTTAGCAACAAAAAATAATTACATTGTGATGGTATTTATTTTTTATTAACATTTTACCCAGAACATATGAATTACATATATTCCTCCCCAATTATTTGTGTGTGGTATGCCAATAAAATCAAGCACAAAGGATACGTGCATGTTGTAAGTTTGAGAAAACACTGCTCTACAGAGTTGTAACTAACTAATTCTTTGTCTGAGGCAAGAATATAAAAATATAACAGTGTCAACCTGTTGTCCCACTTATTATCATTAGTCATTTTGTTTACAAAAGCAAATATCATTTTTACTGTACGCTGTATGATTAGACATCATCTAGGATAAGTTCATTCATATCACTATTTGTATATTGTAAGAAATTGTATATTAAACATAAAATTAATATTGATAATAACTAATATTTTAAGGTGGAACAAAATATTTATTCTTGAGAACAATGATGGCAATGTATTAATAAAATATTCTAAAATATATGTAGTATGGACTATTTAAACGAAACCCTGCATTGAATAACAAATTGATTACTAAATCAATGAAATTATTGTTACTAAATAATCGTATGATTATTGGAGTTTAATATATAAGTAAAGGACACCGCACTTTTGTATGTAAAACTGGTCCCAACCCAGATACAAAGATAGTAAATACACCGGTTGCCTCATTAGTTTTTGACCAATCAGTTTAGGCACCCCAGGTGAAATGATTTCTCCATCTAGTGCCGAGTTACAAAGCTCTCGTGATAAATGAGGTTACCTTATACTGATTTTTTTCGAATTTTGTTAACAATTAAACATATTAAGTCCACAAAAAAAAAACACTTTTGTGAGTTGTTCAAATGATAAACCTGATAATAATGGAGATAATCAATTATGTAACATAGTATATAGTCATTAGTATATTACGTAATACATTCTTCGCATTATTATTAGGTTTATGGATTTTTTTGTGGTTAATTATTAGTATGTACGTCTAATTTTCCAAAATTTTAAGACGATTGGTTGAGGCCTATTTTATGTAGAAAAAGATGCAGCGTCCTTTATATTACAAGCAGGAAAAATTCTAATATTACCATAAACATTTTAATGAATGGTCATTTAGTTAACCAATCATGAAATATAATGTTATTTATATGTAATTACAAAATGCATACAAATGAAATTTATTAAAAATAAATACTTTAAAAAAATTAATGAGATAATTTTAAACTTATACTAATTATACGTTGTCATCACATCATGTATCGCATGATTTTAATTTATATAACAATATTTAAATTATTCATAAAATACAAATATACATACAACAAATTTAAATATAAATATCATGACCACATAAAGTTTTATGTATATAATATTTTTATGCTTGACATAAGAAATATTTTAAGTATCTTAAAGTTCTTAAAAACCTATACAAAAAAGGCACACAACTGATATTTTTGTATGAGTGACCACCATAAGTACAACAAAAAAATCAACAACGGGTCAAAAGTAAACATTATAATGAAATTATGTCAAATTTTATAAAAAAATCTATTGTGTGGTTTGTTAAATGGAATCTTATGCTGCATAAAAATCTGATTTATTTAAAAATTTAGATCATTCAAATTTTTGAACTGAAGAAAGGTTACAACACCTACGATGAAAAAGTTTTTAAAAACTATTGAGTTATGTAATTTCGATTTAAAAAATTTTTGTTCAAGTAATTCAAAATAAGGACGCTTGCTTTTGCATAAAAAAATTTTGTTTCAGTGTTTTAATCTGTTATTTATTACATGTTTGTTTTTGTGTTATATTTGTAATATTTCGTAATAACAAATAAACATGAGCTAATCAAAAGCTGTAGGAAAAACTAAGAAGTAGGCATATTCAGATCAGTGTCATAATTTTGGTATGTTTTTTTCCATTATTAAACCCAATTCAGTAAAGATCATGCACTAATCTTACGGGAAGTAGCCCTTAGTTAAATTTTCTGAAGTAGAAGTATATTGTAGTTCTAGTTATTGATTAAGTCTTCATGAACGCAAAGCTAGAAAACGAATAATTTTCCGGTTAAAGCCATCTGAATGTTTACAAATCATCAATATCAAAAAATGTATTATTATTTTAAGAATTTTTCCATTTTCATTTCAAATTGATACAAACTTTTGTTTTTAGAATCTAGGTAGATAATGTATACGAATGGCTTCATACATACTTCTACTTCAGAAAATTTAAACGAGGGTCATTTTCCATTTAAAAATAGTGGATCCTTTCTGCTAGTTACATTTTTACAAAAAGACATATAACGTTTAATATTACATTTTAGTTGATTTTTTGTTTGTTATACTCACAGTAATCACTAATTCGTTTTCTATATGGCTTTATCACCTATGGTCAGTAAATAAAGTCAGTTTAGTTCAATTTAATTTCTTCATCGATAACAACATTATTTTTAAATATTATAAGAATTAACTATATGCAGATAAATGTCTACCAGTATTTTAATTTCTAATCTCAAAAGGAAAAAACAGATTATTTTTTAAACACATTATTTATATTAAATAATCGTAAATTTTAAGACTTCCTAAGAAAATATTAAGAATTTTTTTCCGTATATTTTAACAAAACTGTTAATTAACAAACAAAAATTAATAAGAGTATAAAAAATAATTTAATACTAGATTCAAATCATTAAAAAAAATATATTGTAAACAATTATCTGTTACAAATATATTTTATCCCAATTGGTTGCTAATCGGTCTAAAAGACCCGCAAAAATCGTATTCGTACATGTCTCTGCAAATACTTATGCGCTAGTTATTTTGTTTGTCATTACATTTTAATTTAGTTAACAATAATAAATATAAATAAATGTTCTACATAAGTATTTTTTTACTTAAATAGCACCATCTAGAGCTGGGGGAGAGAATAATTTTTGCTCATATTCATGCCATGCTCAAAACACGGTCTATGCACATTGAAATTTAAAAAAAATTAAATCTATTAGGAAATATTGTAATAAATATGATGAATGAAATTTTATTTCTTGATTATCATTTTATATCACAAATTTTAAGAATGAAAAAAATACATATTATACGCTAGGAAACCATCGATCCTGGCGCCGCCAAGTGGCAAAAATAAATAATTTTGGGTTTCTGTCAAACCAATCTGTCATATAATTGAAAGGAAAAAATGGATAATTGCCGTTATATTATGTATGTTATATTAAAATTTGTATTGATAAGTATCAACCTTTGTATATTATTAGAATTTGACCCCGAAATTTTCATATTTTAAACCGACTTCTAAAAAAGAGGAGGTTATCAATTCAATCAATATATTTTGTTATGTATGTTCGAGCATAACTTCGACAAATATGCGCCTATTCGGTTGATTTTTGTTTGTTTGAAAGAGTATACTCCCGAGGTGGTCTCATATAAATTTTATCAGAATCTGACCATGGACTTCAAAAAAGGAGAGAGTTTTCTATTTTTTTATATATTTTTTTATGTATTTTCGGGTATAACTACGACAAATATGCACCTATTCGGTTGATTTTTCTTTGTTTGAAAGAGTATACTATCGAGCTGATACCATATAAATTTCATTATAATCAAATATATGGTTTCAAAGATACGCCACTCAAAAGAAAAAAAGAAAAAATCGTAATAGAGTTGATCGAAAATAGACAAATTTCGCGGGTCGAATCCTTATAATCCGCAAAGATTGATACTCTTCAATACATATTTAAATATAACACACATAACTTTGTGTTTTAACCCCGTAATTTACTCATTGGGTAATATCGGACATTTGAAAATAAAAAATAAAAATTTGCTATGAAAAAAATTTAGTAAAAATAAAAAATTAATGTTTTTCAAGACCTTATATTACCCTTAAGTTTTACTGAAAATATCATCCAATTATATCAAACCATTAAGTAGAAAAAAAAAAGGTTTTCGATTTTCAAATTATAATTAATTACAGCTAAAATAGTTATTAAAATTAATTAAAACTTGGTCAAGTACTTCTTCATACATAGGTTTATAGATATGAAAAAAAATTAACGAAATCGGAACTTGGGAACATTACTTTCGGCTGTCCTTTTTGAAAAGTAATATACCCAAAGTTGCTAACGGCGCACACTAGGTGGCGACGTGTCGTTTTTGACAGATGGTTTCCTAGCGTATATGGGGGGAGTAATTTTTAATATTAATTCATTTTAATCAAATATTTTATTTTCATGTAATGATTTCTGAAATTTTATAAAAGTAAAACTAGTTTTAAAAAATATAATATATAAATAATTATTATTCGCCCGACAAAAATTCTTTCACGCACGACTGTTTTTAATTTAAATTCATGAAAAATTTATGGCTCACGCCCCGCTCTAGCGCTATTTATTGATCAATCAATAGTAGAATTGAGTTGATGATATTGTATAAAATGTCAATAAATATAATTACAAAATTAATTTAACCTTTAACTACCGATGAACAGTGGTCCAAAAATCGTCAACTAACTCAGTATCTTTGAATTTAGCTGCATCTACACTGTTGATGGGACAATACAAATGTTTTGAAATTTCAGAGCGGCTTCTGAGGCCACATGACATTATCTATTGCAGTATTAGGCTATGCCTTTTTTCCTATTTACGTTGATACAATTTATTTATTAAGGGAAAGTGTTTCTTTGACCTGTTGTACCTTAAACCACTGCAGAGCTTCCCACTGATTGAAAGTGGAAATAAAAATTTGAATATGTGTATTAGCTACCAGTCGCTTCTGAACCAAGTTCTGTCAAAATAAGTGAATTTGTGTTCTCATAAAAAAATAAGTTTTAAGCCTGTGGCCAAAACTTGCAGTTGATTATTTTATTAAAATAATTTGGAATTTAATGCAAATATAAAATAGTTTTAAAACTTTGCAAATTATAGAAATATAAAATATAAATAGTTTCTCCCAAAAGATGCCAAATTTCTATTAAAAAATATAAATATTCTTTAATTTTTTTAACTCGATAAATTGTGTCGTAGCATTTTATAATAATACCTTTGTGTACTTTTTGTTGAATTCAGAAAGTTGAAATCCATCAAAGGTACAACAGCTCCCCTACTTGTAATTCAATAGTACACTTACATCGTGATATAAGAGCATTTGATATAGGGACTGCTCAATCTAAGAAAGTTCTCCACTCACCGCTAATCCCCATCATAATACCGCCGTGATTGCTATATTTCTGCGTGTAATTTAAATTTACTACTTAACAAAGGTTGTGTATTTTCATGTACTGTCCGCATTTCCCACTAAACTCAATTTACTTGTAAGACTCCATTGCAAAAATTGAATAAATGTCCACGAACCGGAATTTTATTATTCAGCTACCTATATTTAATATTTACAAATTTACATTTCTATTTGTATGTACATTACATATTTACAAACAGCTGTGTATATGTATGTATGTACTACCTTATTGTCAACTCAACATTTGGCATGGTGGTGGGGATCCTTCTAGCCGCTCTTTTATCGAGCGGTTGAATTACTGATGCTGCTCTTATATCGATAGGTGAGTGTACTTACTGTACAAAGAAAAGTTTAATTTTTGTTATATTTATCATAGTTCATAAAACTGGAGTCTTAAAAATGATTTTATGATTAAAAAAACGAGTCCAAATATTGTGATTTAAAAATAATCAAAGTTTAATAAAAGTTGGCTGTTAAATCATTTGTAAATCTTATCTTGTCAAAATCTACATGAATTTTAAACATAAGTCTTTGCATTTTTCCACAGGGACTACCTAAACTTAGCGGTATCTAGGGTTTTGCATAAGATACAAAAAAACTACGTTGATAGTTAAAGGTTAATTAAAAAAATATTTTTTTTTGTAATTACTTAAAAGCACATATTACCTTTAATTTTGAAAGTGCAATAATACAAAAATGTTTACAACTATATTTCAATTTTCAAACAACATTTAAAACTGCTACTTCCAAAATAAAAGTTTTGTAATTGAAAAGAAAATGCATATATGTAGTCAAAATTAATTTTTAACTATGTCTTAACAAGTGTTATGAACTCTCGTTTAATTATAATTCCATGAATACGTCGTTTGTGTCTTTTCAAGTTATCTTGTCGTGTGAATCTAATATCGCAAATATCACAAGTAAAATGTTTCTTCTGGTGAACCGCTGCATGTTTATCTAAACACTTTACCCACTTCCCACAAATCTTACAATAATCCATGTTGGAGGAAAGCGTAGAGTGTTGTTCTGTTCCATAATTAGCATTTCTTAATTTTTTCAGTTGATGTTTACATCCTAAAAAAGAATGTTATTTTTTTGATAAAATTGGTAGATCATTATAGACATTATAGAGTATCACATAAATAATTGTTTTACATACCAAATACAAAAACTACTCCCAAAAATCCAATGTGAATCACAGAACACTAACTTTAAATAAAAAAATCAACTTCAAAACAACCAACACCTCAACGATTAATATTAAAAATATATATGACCAGTTGAAAATATCCCTTTCTATAATAACAATGTACTCACTTATATCCATTTTTATGAATATCAAGAGATAATTACCTAAATACAGGCAGTATTTCATATAATATTTGTATCGATAAAATTAAATAATAGTAATAATGCCTACATTTAATAACTAAATATAAAAAATAGAACTAAATAAAGTAATATATAAAATATACTAGTACAAATACAATTTATACCTACATTGTTAATTATAAATATCCACTTCAAAACATAGTGTTCATTTTATATATCACTAACCTTCCACAACACACAAAACTATTAAAACTCTAACCATATCCAAAGGAAAATAAATTTTGTTCTATATTCTATAAAAATAATTAAAGTTACAGTCATATTAGACATTCAATGGACACTATATTACAACAAATTAATTATAATAAATTATTAATTCAAATTAATATTTAATTGTAAATATTAAATTAAATTTAATAAATACATGAAAATTCATAAAATGTGAAGAACAAAATTTATGGATATGGTAAATAAACCGTTCTAAGTATAACGGATATATTTTTGTAACATGCATTAATAAAACCGTTAATTATAAGGATCGAATTTCGACACAGGGAATGAATTGCACTGTTTGATATGAAAAAGATGATAATTCATGCAGTCATGCAGTTTTACTTTTTGAAATGTATGTTCATGTCTACTGCCTTTTTCATTATTTACAAAAAATAAATATAAAAAAATTCATTGACAGAAATAACAAGTATAATAATATTTTTATTATTATAATATGAAGATGTAAACATTTTAATCTATACCAAGAATTTTATTTGAATGATAATTATTTTTTTTTCAATTTCCTATTTCGATAGGTAAATGTAACAAATTACTATTTTGAAGATATAAAAAAAATTATTCAAACAAGACATTCACAAGTGCACATAATTTAACCTTAAAACCAAATTTAAAAGCAAATATTCAAAAGAAAAGTAAGATATTAGTTAGTGAAAAAGGTTTACTTTGTTAAATGAGAAGAAATATATTTTCAAACAATAATTAGTTACATTTATCTACATCTTCGATGCAATAGTAACTTTAAATTAAATAAATACGTAATAAATAATAATACTCTCAAAAATATTCATTAATTTTGTTAAAGTTACTGTACACATCAGAAGAATTTTATAGATTAAAAAAAAAACACAACTTACCGTCAATCGTATCAGTGGTGTCATGTGCAGGTGTTGAGTTAGCCGGATCAAGATCGGTTGAATCCGTCAATCCGTGCGCCGCAAGCAGATTTAAATCATCCATGTGTAAATTCATTGGACCACCCTAAACACAAATCATTTTATAGAAATAATTGAATCAAACAAATCATTTAAATATTATTCCTTGTTCAATAGAAAAGGATTTGCTTGTTTGTTGTTAAACAGCAATAATATATTTGTATGTTCATAATTAAGTTGATGAAAACTATAGAGATAGAATCTTCTTACAGAAGTGATAACTCTATAGGCGAGTGCAGGCTGATAAAGATAGTTTCTAATGTATTGTATTGTTCCTAGTATTTTAACAATGAGTTATCACTTCAGTAATATTCTATCTCTATGATAAAAACAGTTTTTTAAAATTTTATTTTATTTATATGCTACTGGCAAAGTACGAATTTAGGAAAAACTTAATATCGGTTCAATGACTCATGAGTTGTTATGCATATATTAAGGATTTAGGAGACAGACACGGAACAAAAAAAAAATCGAGAATAAAATTTTTAGAAATGATCACATAGCTTCCCCTATCTGTTGGAAATGATAAGAAAGCAATAAAAAAATCCTTATTTTGGAATGTACTGTTTTATTGTACAAATATAATATTTTATAAACTCTATAATTAAAATATATTTGTAATAAACAATTATACAAAATCTGGACTAAATATAAAGCACTTAAAAATACATAATTTACCACAACACATCACAAAATATTTTTCTAATAATTTCAAATAAAATTATACAAACTGGTCCAATAAAATTGTTATTTTTTTAAATATGTAACAACTTCTTATGTATTAATTATTTAAATCATTTTTTAATAAATAACAAACCAATACTGTGTATTCAGTATAAAAATATACATTTGACTTTTTATTATTAATTTTTTTAATAAGGTACCCGTAGAAGCACTTCTTATAAACACTATCTAAACTGACGGTTCTTAAACTTTAGTTGTATGCGGACCCCAATTTTATAAAAAAAAAATTATTAGAACACAAAATAATTACTATAAATATTAAATTTATGATTTAATTGCGAACATTTAACAATAACTTATTAGACCCAAGTTTAAGAAACGCTGATCTCAGCAATATTATAACTATAACGACTTAAGGGGTTACACCACCAAGATTTTCAAACAATCAATTTTTTTTATTGCTTAGATTTATTAATCATACTTTTAAGAATATAAAAAATGATATAAATAGTAATAAAATAATTTTTTTGTATTCAATAGTTCATCAAAAAAATTTCTGTTTGGGTCACTTTTTCAGAGCGCCAGGGTGGTGTAACCCCTTAAATTAATATATTTAACCTTTAACATAAGATTTTTCCTAAAAATCTTGTCACTTATTTTAAACAAGCTTTATTTAGAACTAAAACTTCATAAATTGAAAAATACAAATCTACTAAAAAATTATAAAATATAATGAATAATGAACACTGAAACCTTGATAATAAAATTGGGAACAAGTTGGATATTTAAAATATTTAAAGAAAAAACATACTTCTATTTGAATATTTTAAAAATTAATTGTCGTATACACACTACATAATTAATAGTAATTTCAGGTACTAAAAATAAAAAAATAAAAAACGAACTAATAGATTATAAAAAAATTAATATAAGAAACGATGCTATTTTTTTTTTTAAATAACTGTTTACTAAGGGAGCGTTCAAGTATTACGTAATGCAATTTTTGGAGATTTTTGACCCCCCCCCCCCATGTAATGCGCCGTAACGTTTTTCTGTACCACCCCTCCCCCTAGTTTTTACCTAAAAACTGTTACGTAACGCGTAGTTCAAAATCCCCCCTCCCGCCCCTGTAACGCATCGTAACGTTTTACAAGACCCCCCCTCCCCCCAAATTCGTTACGTAATACTTGAACGTGATTTTGCATTTTTATAAAAATTCCCTGACATCCAACCAAATTCCCTGACTTTTCCCTGTATAGCAAGATTCCCTGACTTTTCCCGGTTTTCCAGAAACTGGCCACCCTGTTAAATAATTTACTAGTTTCATTTTTTAAATTCCTAAAAATAAATTTGTCACTATATTTTTTTAAATTTTTAAAAATTGCAACTATATTTTCTATTTATAATTTTAACGACTTGACAACTAATTTTATATCTATCACAAACCTAAGTTATTTTAACGGGGTAACGTTAAAATCAATCACAAATTATTATTGGTTACAATCTATTACGTATAAAAATTAATAAATTATAATAAGTAATATATGTATATACTAGTGATGTAACGAATATTCGCATTCGCATTCGCGAATATTCGCACATTTTTAAACATTCGTATTCGCATTCGCATTCGCATTAGCACGTTTTTAAACATTCGTATTGGCATTCGCATTCGCAGGTAAAGTTGCGAATATAATATGATGTATTACCAAATAAAAATATCGTTTTTTAATCAGAAGACCGTTTTTTTTTTTTTTTTTTAGTTTTTTTTTTCAAAAGTCAATATTCGCATTCGCATTCGCGAATATCGACCAGTCAATATTCGCATTCGCATTCGCAAATATCGACAGCTAATATTCGCAATCGCATTCGCGAATGTTTAAAATCATACATTCGTTACATCTCTAGTATATACATATTAAAGTATATAATATAGGATCTGTTACAATTGCACATTTCTAATATACAAACATACTTGTTTTAATTTATCTTTAGCTTGAGACAAACAAAATATGTATGTGTATAAATATATGTAATTTTAAAGGAATAATAATTTAAATTATATCTTATTCCCTATAAAATAGCAAATTTATATTAGTTTTACTTCTATTACAAGCATACACAATCCATTTTGGGAAACTTAAAAAGTATTATGTGATAATATAATTAAAACTAAGAAATATACAATTCTATTTCTGATTTAAATAAAAATCCTTTTTTAAGTAAATATGATAAAGGAGGTTGGGGAGTTACTTTTGCAGGGCAGGCGGTGGAGTAGGACCAGTGGCGTTGCTAGGTGGGGGGTGACACCCAGGACGGAATCAAGAGTATTACTCCTTCTCCAAAAAAAGTCAGTAGGTTTTATTTTTTGCACATTAGGCAGGTTATACCCACCGTGAATTTTTAACGACAGAAAATTTATAAATTTTATTTTTTTAAATAAATTAATAAATTTATCATTCTTTATATTTTATGTACATTCAATGATGAAAAGAGTCAATTGGCAATATTTTTTTTACACATTTTACTCCCTAAAAGCTTTAAATAACCCAATTAAGGGATGAAAATAGCCTTTATTTTTTAACTTATGAGACGGGTGTCATCCTAGCATAGCCATTAGTGTTCGCTGTTGCCAAAACTACAACCTGTGTCTTTCTCACTTGCACATATATTTTTCTCACTTACACTTGTGTATTTGTAGTTTTACTTGTCAGTGCCACAAGTGCACAATACCAGTGCTGTTGTCATATTACGAATTAGTTTCAAATATCAACCCTTTGCACACGGATGTTGTCATATCGGTGACACTAAATAATCATGTTATGGTTCACAATTTACAATGAGCCAATTTCACACAGACGGCAGAAATTTTAGAACTTCCAAGTGCAAAGGGTTAATAAATCATTTCACATATTTTCCAAGTTTGTTATATTGTTTTTTTATTAGTGATATGATCGAAACGTGTCATTTTTATTTAAATAATTACTTAAATGTATACTTTACAATATCCTTAGTTTTCAAATCAATCGTACTGTTTTTACTTTCTTATACCAATGTATATGAAATATACATATAGTATAAGTAAGTATAGTAAACGCGATTTTTTTCGAAATCCGGTTTTTGATGGAATTATCAATTTTGACCTTCCCTGAATCCATACTGACTATTTTCGCCATGATGTCTGTGTGTCTGTCTGTGTGTCTGTCTGTCTGTCGGTCTGTCTGTCTGTCTGTCTGTCTGTAGACGCTGTAACTCAAATACGACAAATCGTAGAAAGGTGGAATTTTATACTTAAGATTGATTTTTGCCTGGGAAAAAAACCTCCTATTTTTGAAAACGATCATTCAACCGGAAACGGATGTTTACCTACATCGATTTTTGAATTTTTCGAATTACACTGAAACAGTGCGAATTAGAGAAAAATGACAATGTTGAAAATTGTAGGTAATATTATTATCTATAATTTATGTTCTATTCATTTTTTCGAAAAAAACAAATTTAATTTTTTTTTTTTTTTTTACTAAGTATTCGATTTTAAGTACATTTCAAATGGTTCATAACAGAGAAGAAATATCTGCCATGAGTGTCATGGGACTTTCTTATACGTATTACAGAGACTGTACGTGTTTGCTATAGGTACCATGGGTCTTTCTTATACATAATATTGAGAATAAACACTGTACACTCTATTTTATTTAGTTTGCAGTGGTCGCCCGGTGACATGACGGTATGAGTCGTGATCCGTACGGTCAAATCACCAGACAACCAGTATAGATTATTTTAAATAATGATTTTAAAAAAATTATTTCTGACTAAATCATAAGTGTTGGAAAAAAATGTATGGGGAATTAATTATAGATAATAACATACTCGACATTTTTTATCTAAAACATTTTTGTCTTATTTCAAAAAATTCAAAAAATTACAAGAGTAACCATCCGTTTCCGGTTTAGTGATCATTTTAAAAATAAGGTGGTTGTCTTCCCAGATGAAAGATTATTATAAATATAAAATTACACCCTTCCATCATCAGTCGTTTAGGAGTTATGGTATTTTTACTTTCTTATACCAATGTATATGAAATATACATATACACTCACGGAAACAATTAAAGGACCACTTGATTTTATCGAAAAAATTGCTCATTTTCAGAGTAGTACCAATAGGTCAAATATGATTATTTTTTTACATATAGGATGTGGAAATGGAAGGAAATTTTATATTCATTTCGAATTCAGGAGTATTTTTGTGTTATTAAACGTTTTTTTATTACCAAACCGCGGTTGAATAAAAAATAAAAAATTTGATTTTTTTTTGCAATTTTGAAAATTGCACACGGGGATGTTTAAATTTTTTTTTGAACTTTTATGATAGACATTTTTTAGGAAATTTTCTCACTTTTAAAACGCTATTTTCAAAAAAAAAATTAACATTTTTTGGTGTTGCGATATCTGAGTTTGAATGAAAAAAGTACCAAAATGTTTTAAATGACCATAAAAAGCCTAATTTGGGTCATACAAAAAGAAAAAAAAAACGAAAATTCAATCTTAAGTAATTACCTATTGTCTAGTAGCATTTAAAAAATGATTCATTTTAACTTAACCCTTCAAATACGGAAAACAAAACCATGTTCGAATTTAAATAATCCTGTAAAAATGACTCTTTTTAAATCATAGTTAAAATGTTAAGAACATATTCAGAAATTAAGATCTATCAAAGAACATGAAAAAAAGATATGTTACCTTCAATTTAAATAAAGGTTCTAATAAAAAACTTTTAATTTGACTGAGATATTGCTTTTTGAATTTTTTGCATACGTTTAAGACTTCACCGTACATTTTACAACAAATTTTTCTTTGAGATTTTTTTTTCGTAAAATAATCAACTTTTGAGAAATTTTATAAGAGGGTAAAAGATTTTGTATTTTGTAAAAGAATATTTTTAAATTTTTTCAGATGTTTTGTATCAATATTATAGGATCATGTTTATTTTTAATAGGGTATTTTATTCATTCAAACTCGAATACCTCTGTATCAAAAAATATGACAAACATTTTTTAAAAAGCATTTTAAAGCTGAGAAAATTGACTAAATGATGGCTATCTTGGAATTATGAAAAAAAATCAAACCTACCCGTGTGAAACTTCCATAATTGCAAAACATCAAATTTTTCAATTTTAATTCAAGTGCGTGTGATCATGAAAAATCATTCAATAACGCTTAATTAAATACTCTCGATTAGTAAAATTCAACAAATTTTCATTTAATTCAACCACTAATTAGCATAAAGTAACTGTACATTTTTTTGTGGCCACACGTAGTTGACTAAAAAAATTGATTAATTTTTGCAATTATGGAAGTTTCACACGGGTAGGTTTGATTTTTTTCATACTTCCAAGATAGCCATCATTTAGTCAATTTTCTCAGCTTTAAAATGCTTTTAAAAAAATGTTTGTCATATTTTTTGATACAGAGGTATTCGAGTTTGAATGAATAAAATACCCTATTAAAAATAAACATGATCCTATAATATTGATACAAAACATCTGAAAAAATTTAAGAATATTCTTTTACAAAATACAAAATCTTTTACCCTCTTATAAAATTTCTCAAAAGTTGATTATTTTACGAAAAAAAAATCTCAAAGAAAAATTTGTTGTAAAATGTACGGTGAAGTCTTAAACGTATGCAAAAAATTCAAAAAGCAATATCTCAGTCAAATTAAAAGTTTTTTATTAGAACCTTTATTTAAATTGAAGGTAACATATTTAATTTTCATGTTCTTTGATAGATCTTAATTTCTGAATATGTTCTTAACATTTTAACTATGATTTAAAAAGGGTAATTTTTACAGGATTATTTAAATTCGAACATGGTTTTGTTTTCCGTATTTGAAGGTTTAAGTTAAAATGAATCATTTTTTAAATGCTACTAGACAATAGGTAATTACTTAAGATTGAATTTTCGTTTTTTTTTTCTTTTTGTATGACCCAAATTAGGGTTTTTATGGTCATTTAAAACATTTTGGTACTTTTTTCATTTAAACTCAGATATCGCAACACCAAAAAATGTTAATTTTTTTTTGAAAATAGCGTTTTAAAAGTGAGAAAATTTCCTAAAAAATGTCTATCATAAAAGTTCAAAAAAAAATTTAAACATCCCCGTGTGCAACTTTCAAAATTGCAAAAAAAAATCAAATTTTTTATTTTTTATTCAACCGCGGTTTAGTCATAAAAAAACGTTTAATAACACAAAAATACTCCTGAATTCGAAAAGAATATAAAATTTCCTTCCATTTCCACATCCTATATGTAAAAAAATAATCATATTTGACCTATTGGCACTACTCTGAAAATGAGCAATTTTTTCGATAAAATCAAGTGGTCCTTTAATTGTTTCCGTGAGTGTAGTATAAGTAAGTATAGTAAACGCGATTTTTTTCGAAATCCGGTTTTTGATGGAATTATCAATTTTGACCTTCCCTGAATCCATACTGACTATTTTCGCCATGATGTCTGTGTGTCTGTCTGTCGGTCTGTCTGTCTGTCGGTCTGTCTGTCTGTCTGTCTGTCTGTAGACGCTGTAACTCAAATACGACAAATCGTAGAAAGGTGGAATTTTATACTTAAGATTGATTTTTGCCTGGGAAGAAAACCTCCTATTTTTGAAAACGATCATTCAACCGGAAACGGATGTTTACCTACATCGATTTTTGAATTTTTCGAATTACACTGAAACAGTGCGAATTAGAGAAAAATGACAATGTTGAAAATTGTAGGTAATATTATTATCTATAATTTTATCACGTACACTGTTTACTGTCATTATTATGTATAAGAAAGTCCTGTGGCACACGGCAGATTATTTAAATTGATTTTTATCATTTTTCTATCTTTTAACATTCTATTTTCATCAACTGCCATTTAACACATTATACTACAACTGAACTTCAAAATTTATTTTCTTAAAAACGAGTTGGTCAAAAAATCTGAAATTTCAGTATTTCATTTGTTTTGAAAGTTGAAACAATTGTATTTTTCTTCTGTAGGCTTTCGTGGCCATTGTCCATAGTAGCTAACTTTTCGGGCTGTTGTGTGATTTTGAAAAAAAGTTTCAGAATCACTTCTGAAGAAAACTTCGACATGAGAGTCGAAACGTCAAGTTTAAAAACAAGACAACGTGGACAACAGCCCGAAAAGTTAGCTACTAAAAACAATTGTATGTTTCATATTATTCTTACTAGTTTGATGTAACTACCCAAGCTCCTTAAAATGTTATTTTGTAAAATTAAAAAATAGTTTGTTCTGTAATATAGTAGCATTTATCTTGATAAATGATGAGAATAATTGTGCAAAAACATTAAAAAGATACTTGATCTGATTGCCAATTACAAATTTCAAATATCAGTAAACGCTGCAAATGTTTGTTTTCTTCTTGTATCTCTTGCATTAATAACCCTCTCTTCTTTTTCCATGCACAATTTGTGTGCTTTGCATTTATCATGATGATTTACAATCTCAAGTCGAAAATTACAGTTTCCTTCAGCAAATGATGTCCGCACATCTGGCATTCCGCCACTCCACTTTCGGCAATACTTACAAAACATTATATTAAGCTGTTCGTCATATTGCAACCACACAAAAGCTTCCAGCCAACCAGGTCGAAACCTACCACTTCTTCGAACTGGTGTAACTGTTGCTGTCAGATTTTGTGCCAGAGCGGCCGATGAAGTTGCCGTGGATCTTGCGGTCTGAATAACTGATGTCTGTGAAGAATGCAGAGGTTGCGATGATGGAATAGGAGGCTGTAAAGTTGTCGACTGATCTATACGTTTGTCGAAACTAGGCACTTTATAGTTCCACCGATATGTTTTGTATGGTGCATTATCAGCGACGGCATTTGGATCTCTCCCCCACTTTGTCTGTCAACAGAGAAGGATAACATGAATGCTTCGGCTTTGACAGAATCGTAAGCGACAGTTAGCATCCTTCCTTCCCTAGTGGGGGAGAGTCTCACACTGCACTTTATAAACACGAAAACGATCACTAATGATTTTACCACAAGCATGTTAAAACCGAAGCATTTAGAATAGCTTAACTGTTTTAGTATAAAAAGCACGTGTTGAATTTTTACTTTATTTTAATAAGCAAAAATATATAAAATAAAATGTAAAGAAATTATATCCAAACCAAGTAGATAAATAAAATTAAAAAGATTAAAGAATACTTTATTAAAGTGATTCTTCAAGGGGAAGCTGCAAGATGCATTAAAGGGGTGTAGTGAAATTTTAGTTTTGACAATTCTTTATGGAAAAACTAATTTAGTGTACTAAATTAAAAAATACTAGATCTAAAATTTTTAACTGCATAAAGACCATGCCCAAATATATTCGAGGAAGGTTACCTACAGAAAAGCCCAATCCCGAATATATTCAAGAAAGCATTACTTGCAGATAAGCCCAGTCCTGGGTATTTTCAGTTGATTTTTGGGGCGGGGGAGTGAACAAAACAATCTGACGAGTTGAAAAGATAAATATTCCCTCCTCATTGGCCTCCCGCCCCATGTTTCATTATTTAATTATTAAAAAAAAAACTTAAATAAAAAAAAAAATTTCAAAAGGCTAAAATCGTTGGACATCAAACGGATTTTTGTGAAACTTTCTGCAATATGTTACTAAGATACTAAAATTATATCCATTAAAAATTCCTGCTTTTGGAAAATTATTTTTTTTTTATTTTCAAAAAATAGTATTTGAATATAATACGGATAAATAAATAAATAAAGTTCTACATCGTACGAGGGTAACTCTCTGCCTTAAATTTCAAAAACATCCCCAAACAATAGCTAACATTTGATTTTTCACAATTTTTTAATAAACGGTGCATCACATAAAAAAATTATAAGAATTAAAATTGTAGAAAATAAAATTCTAAACGAGAAAGGTTCAATACGTATTTGTTATAAATGTTATCGTTTGAGTGCAATCTAGAGGAAAAGAAGGGAGAGCAATATAACGCAATATAATTCGCGTTTTAATTTTGTAAATAAATTATAAACAAGTAGTTTTTTGTACAAAATAAAAAATAACTGAATTTGTAGTTTAAAATATTCTTTTATTCAGTTATTTGTATTTTCTAAAAAAAAAACGAGTCATTTATAAGTTATTTACAGAAATAAAGTACGAATAAATGAAAATTGGGAAAAACCAAATGTTAGCTATCGTTTACGGGCGTTTTTGGCATTTAAGGGATGGAGTTACCCTCGTACGATGTAGAACTTGTCGGTTATTTGTTTATATAGCATTTACGAGAATGTATTGTCATTCTTTTTTGTATTCTTTTATTGTTATTCTTATTGCTATTTTATTTTTATTTTACAATTCTTATTATATATCTGTATTGACATATTTATACTTCTAGGAGTCCGAAATAAACTGAATTATTATTATTATTATTCAAATATATAACACTATATAAATTATTTCCATTTAATATCGTTTTCAAGCTCATTTTACATCCAATATTTGAAATTTGTAAACTTTGAAATTTGTAAACTTTGAAATTTATAATCAGCAACTCCAAAAATTATATAGGGAGTATATTATTATTATAGAACTTTAATTATTGTTATGTGTCTTAGATCGTACGATGTGGTGAAAAAGGAATGTCAGTTTGAAAAACACGTTTAATGAAAATGGGAAATTGTTTTGAAGAATTATACTTATTTTCTTTAAAGAAGAAATTAAAAACTCTAATTGTTAATTGTATATAATCACTGATTTAAGTGTTTATTAAACACCGATTAAGTTACGTTAGATGACAATTAATCGTATTGTGTTAGTTTTGATTTTTACCACAGAACGCGTCGCTATCATTAACAACATATTGAAGTTATTTAAATTTCAAATACTTTTTTCAGAAATTAAAAAAAAATCGAAATTTTTAATGGGTAAATATTTTAGTATTTTTGTTCAAGCCCATGGTATGGATGTTAGAAGTTTATGCTAGTTAAAATGATAGTTTTGATAACATAAATTTATAATATAAAATAACACCTAAAAAGGAACTGATTTTTATCAAGTTTACTTTGTTAAGGTAATTCGATCAGTGCCATAGAATATACTACGCTAATGGAAAATAAAACTATTTTTTATGCAACATATAGAAAATATATGAATATCTAAAAATGTATTTTTTATTTACTCGTATCATAAGATTATTCGTCATTTGATTTTTAAACAATTATACTATTAAATATTTAAAAAGTTCATTATTTGACTCTACTTGTTTTCAACTCAAAATAAATCTGGCAACATTGTACCGTTAGTTTTAAAAACAAAGAATCGCTGTCAGTTTAAATCATAGACATATAGTACTGGATAGCGTGATCCACATTTACAAATGTACGATACAGATCGCGCTGTCTAGTACTATATGTCTATGGTTTACATAGAATTATGAGAATTATATTTAATAAACATACATAAGTACATGAAAAATGTACTTTTTTCGTTTTTCAATAGTAAAAATACGTTATAAATTAAAAATATGTCATTTTATTATATAGCATTTTAAATATGCGGACATAGAATATATAAATCATTTTGTAAGTGTTGTTATTTGTCTTTTCTTTATCTACGGTTTTGAATGCAATGTTGTCAGATTGTGATGTTAATTAAAATCAAATATGAATGATAATGACATATACAATTTGTCTGATTTTTAAATCAATATTTATCACAAACTAAACGGTAAAAGTACTTTTTTTTATTTTTTACATAATCTGTTATATTCAATAAATCTATTATTTAGTTTTTTAAACTGTTGTCTAATTTATTTAATCCGATATATGCAAATACATGCAGTTGCCGGTATGATTCACCATATCTCCCATGTTAAAATTACTAACTTTGATAATTAATTTCTTTTAAACTGTACGGTAGATCTTTTTCAAATTGCAAATATCAACGCAATGAATGTTGTTTTATGACATACATTAAATTCACATTTATATCTAATAACTCGTCTAGTGATCGAATGACCTTAAAAAGATAATTTTTCACATTAAATTTGTAAAATGCTCATAAATACCCATAACAGGTGTTACAAATTTCGGAAGGCTATTTAAGCTAAATTATTAAATTGGGTAAATCTGCAAAATCTCTTACTCCATTTATGTGTTTTTATATACCATGACTTTATTAATACAGGTAGATGTAAACATAAAAATGTAGGTACGTTTACCTATTTTTAATGATTTTTGAGTAAGTGTAAAGAACGTTACACCCAATTAATAAAAATAATTGTTATTACATTGCTTGATCTTAAATGTTAGTAATTTTTAAAATAATATGTAATGATAAAGGTGTTCTCTCTTATTATTTCTTTACATTTAAGGCGTTAATTTATCAGGAAGTGAACTAGATTAAATAAAATCAAAAATATTGATTAAATAAAATCAAGAAGTCGGAGAAAGTAGTGGTGTGGACTCGCACATTTGGTCTCAACAACATGTTAAGAAAGTTTCACAAAAATCTATTCAGTGGAACTGGTTTCCGAGTTTTTTCATTCATTTTGTTTAATTGTACTCGGCTATTATTACAATATTTAACAAATAATTTTCACTCATAAAAAATTTTGTTTTTTTTATTTTTTTGCATAAAAAAAACGAAAGAAGTGATTACGAATGAAAAACTTAAAGATACAAAATTAAATAAGGGTAGGTATCAGGGTGTCATTGCCTAATAAAACTTTAAGATCCACTTCTGTATCATATAAACGAAATCAAGTAACTTTATAATAAAAAAATATTAACAATAAGTTCATTGATATCTAAACCAAATTTTGAATTAGGTACAAATAATTAAAATCAATAATACAAAATGTCATCTGCAAGAAATAACTTTTTTCTATATCTAAATATAAGTTAAATTCATTACTCACCGTAGACTGAAGACTTAGTTGATCTGATACGTGGAAACTATCTTTGTAATCCATCTGAGACGAGGTATCCAGGTTAGGTTCTTGTTTAATTAGGGGCAGGTGAGGGGGCGTGGCTCTAAGGTCCTCTGGTACAGAGTCCCGCTCATTTGTACATAAGGAATTTAACTTTGATAGAGGGGAAGGGCCGGGACTTGATTTAAAAGAATTCTGTGACGACATCTGTAATAATTAAAAATTATAACTATAACTAATAGAAGACAACAAATGTTAGAAGTGTGACAAGTAAGAATTAAGAAATTGATGTTTTTAATGAAATATTTTAATATCTGATATAGCTACATACTTGCGATTCTCCTTGGAAACGGTCATTGGTCGTCGTCGTTGAGTTGTGTTGATCTGAGCTGTTAGACTGTTTTCGTTTACGTTTCTCTCTCGAAGGGCTATCCCCTCTGTGAGGTTGTTTATCACCTGTGTTTTTTTCTGCAGGTTTTGGCGAATGCGTTCGGTCTTCATTAGCTTTATTATTTAATGTACTATTATCGGTTAATCCTCTGATCTGTAAGGATTCTGCCGTTTTTAGGAACATTGGAAGCAAGTTTTGTGAGACATTTACTTCGCCTTTGTACATGAACTCTAATAACGCCCTCATTTCGTTGTAATTGACATCTTTGAGAAATATTATCGGATGTGGATGAGTATTTTGCAGGAAGATGTGTTCGAAATAAGGACTGCACGCAGACAATATTGTCTGATGTGCTTTGAACATATCTCCATCGCAAGCTAATGTAACATCGCATAATGCTTCTCTCCTCAGAAGACTTGAAAGAACGTCTGTTAAATTTGTTGGATGGTTATTCCATCTTAAGCAAAATTGTTGGTCCATTTCGGTATACTAGCACCAATTATTTCTCACCTAAATAAAACAATTATTTTTGTTATAACTATGCATCTTAAAAACAATTTATACAATAAATAAATTGAACGAAGAAATTTTAATTATTTCATTAACCTCATTAGTAGCATAAAAAAAATTTTTGTATAATAAAATAATTTTAGATTAGTAAGTATTTCGGTGACACCTTTGAAACAGTAAAATATTAACTAACAATATATTATTGGTAATGAATGAAATGACTAAATTTTGTTATGATTTCATAAAGATATTTTGTTTTAATCATTTTGAAGAAATGCATTAAATATATTGTGATAAATAAATTAATTAAAAAAATTAATAAATTATCATAATTAGTACAACACCAATAATATAAAATATAAAGTCAAATAACTTTTTCATATTTATAATAAAATACGTTTTTGATTTTACTTCCAAATATTATAATGAAGTAGTAACTAATTATACAAAAAATAAATGTTCATATTATGTTCTTTTAAATTTCATTATCAAATTATTGTTTTAATTGTACAGAAATAATATGAATAAAGAAGTTAAGGTAGTTGGTCCGTAAACACGTTTTCGTCAGATTTTGTTTAAATTGCACAAGAATATTCCCTAGATTAATATCTGAAATATAGCCCATTTTTATTAAAATTGACCATCTCAAAGTCATGAAAAACGATCTCAAAGTTTATATTTTTAACACAGCTTATATGGACTAACCGTACAGTAACGTAACGTTTTATTAGATAAAATTTAAACGTAGCGTCAGTTTTTCATAAAAAACTGACATGTTGTATATTTATATGAAAGAAAACAGTATACAAAAAATTGGAATTATTGACCATCCCGTTATTAAGATCTAACCAGATTTAACTACCAAACCATCACATAAATTACAGTATTGTTGACAATGTGGCAACAACGTATTCATTTGATTATAGTAAAAAATACACGAAATAATGAAATAATTTTTTACAAAATATAATAACTGGATTGAAGGGAATTATAATCGATTTCATTAATTATTAATATATTCTGTGGTAGTTTAGATGATAAAATATAATCATTTGACAAGTAGTTAATAGTAGATAATGTACAGCGTTGCCATGATAATTTCTCTAAATTAAAAATATGTACTCATGGCCTAATGTGATCACATTATGATGGACCAACTACCTTAATTAACATATTTAAATTTTTTTTTTTTAAATTGAAATGGTTAAACGAGCAGAATCTTGATTCATATAATTACTAATAAATATAAGTACAGTTGTGTATTGTTTACTTATTAATTATAAAAAGCGTTTGTGAATATTTGTATACCTTTTATTTGGGACAATAGTTATAAACATTTGTAAAATATAAAAAAATAAAATTATAAATATCTCATAATTACTGTACATAATGTATTTTCATATAATATTTAATACTTAATTCTAATCGGTACCTAATTTGAATTGACATCATTAAAATAAGATGTGTTTGAGTGGGGTTCATATCCTTGTCAAAGAACCAAATTTTCAAATCTTAGATGTGGTATTCGCAACTTTCACCAAAATATAGTTTTTGTTTTAATTGAATATGGATTATATTTAATATACTGTTACTTGTTATACATACCAAAATTTGACTATTGCAATGAGAAACTGTTTTTGATAAGAAGTAGGAAAGAATGATTATAATACAAATAATGTACTTTTGCACCAATCAGATAAATATAAAAAACTGATAACTACCAAATATGTACAGTTCAGTGTTATGGGTTATTATAAACTGGAGATAAAATGGGCATAGGCATAAGGTCACCTAGCTGGAAATATTACGCAATACCGTTAAAAACAGAGTCGAATTCATAGCCCAAAGGCATCGAAATTTTACAAACAAGTTTGGCAAATCTATTAGCATTGCCAAAAACATCATTTGCAACTGCGAATTTAGGGCAATCTCAAACGCAAATGTTCTCACGAAAAAATACCTAAACACATTACACAATGAATTAATTAATTATAATAAGGACAAAATCGATAAAACACACGTGTACGTCCTTCGTCAAAGCACTGATTCCCTTTCCGCCATTATAGGTCACGTATCACCGTGGCCCATTTGCAAATATTTGTCATATTTTTATTGCACCGCTACTGTACATTACACTGAATCAATTTCACGACCACCACATTAGATTAACCAATTTCATGATACATTCTACTTAATATATAAACATTACACAAATAAACTTACCTCAGAAAAACTATTTGCCATTACAACGCACCCGACCCTTTAGTTTCACTGCCTTTGGATTCCAGTCCGCTATCAGCTGGTACTTTTTTCTTTTTCGTGTTATAATTTGTAAATATTTATAATACAATAGTAATATCGAATCATTTGATGCGGGCATTGTTCTAATAATGATTTTTAACAATATTAACTGTTTGAAATAGAGAATCATATGATATTTTGTCTAAAATCTATTAATATTTCTTAATTTAGGAACTTTTTTCTACTTCATATTTGAAATCATAGAATGGGGAAAGCACCATGAAAGCACGTGCAGGCAATGTGTATTGCGGGTTGCATGACACAAAAAATTTAAGGCGTTTTTCAACTTTTGAGCAAATACGAGTATGTATTGATATTGATTTTTTAATATCATTATTTGATTTGTGTCTATATTATTTTTATCTTCATTTTTCTTCATTACTTCTTCATTATTTAATTTATATACATACATAAAATTTTAATAAAATACTTAGCATGTATAAATTTAATAAATTATGTATTATAGTTGAAGAGTCATTTTGTTCAGTGGTGTGTTATCCTATGGACAAAAAGAGTAATACTTGGGGGGAGGGGGTCCAAATTAATTCATATCAATATATATTATAAAGTTCAACGTCTGTCTATATGTCTATCTGTTTCCCTCTAAAACCCCCATTCCCATGATATTTTTATTTTAATTTTCCCCATGGTGACCGCAGGTCTCGGACCCTTTAGGGTTTGTATACTGTTTCTCCGGGCTCCGGGTTTCGTTATAATTTATCCGGGTTTTGTAATGAGAGGACGCAAAAGTGAAGATTACGATATTTAAGTGTCGACGAAATTTAAAAAAATCCTATTTATTATTTTATGTAATTACTATTTCGTTTTTGACGTGAATGACCTCTAGTGTTTCACGACAGCCAGATACTGGAGAGGTATTTCAGAAACTTGATGTAACGTTTTCAGGGTGATCTAAAACCATTGCATAACTCAGAAACTAAAAGTCTGACTGGGATGATTTTGGTATCATTCTAACCGGCGCATTGGTCTGTAGTCTGTACCAATTAAAGGCGCATAGCATTGGAAAGATCGTTTCAGCAGCTAATGGAAAATATAACATTACCAATAGCTCAGAGGGTAAGGAGCGTAAGGAGGGCATGCAAGCACATCATAAGTCTGATTTTTATTTAACCCTACTTTAATTTTTTTGTACATTTTAGATAGGTATATTAAAAAATTGTATTTTTCTCAGGGTTCACATAAATCAGGATTTACATAATATGAAATCTAGACAGGGTCTTTTAAAAACTCATACTGACAATAAGTCAATTAATGTCCGGTATCATAAAGGGGCTAGCTTGCAAGCACTCTCAAATGAGGTATCAAACTTATAGACAGTTCTCTTGGAGATTCATCAAGATTTTGACAAGTTTCGCACACGCGTTGTATGTAAACACCAATGGTATTAAAACGGTGGTGATATTATGAAAAGTATTTTGTACGTTCAAGAGTCACCAACTGTGGTAAAATACGTTGAAGTATCACTGCTCTAAATTCCATAGCAAATCCATAGATACTATCACAAAATTAATACCTCATTACTCATTTGTGAATGTTTGCAAGCTAGCAAATTTTGCTAGCTCTAGCTCCTTTATGATACTGGACATAAATGTAGTATTTATGATTTTTTTTGCATGGGTAGAGTTGAATCTAGGGTGGGAGTATTTCCCACTAAAAATCCGCTTCGAAGAAAAATATCTGAATTCAACATTTGAACATGGGCCTCCCAAATTCCAATTTGTCTGGGGCTCTATGAAGCTACAACCCGCCATTGATTTTATTAATTTTTAAAATATTATGATTAAGTATAAATTAATTATTTTACAATTATGTATCATTTGACGAAGGCGCTACTGTATTGTGACTATTTAATTTAATTAATCTTTCTCAACATTTGTAAATGGCAGATCTGTAATTGCATTGTAAAGTTTACCTATTGGAAATTACTTTCCAAAGTTCATTACGCATTCACATATTATGTGGTTAAGTTAGATTTGTTTTGGTGATTGCATGTTTTTAATTAATTATTACCGTTTGTTCTTTTGCTATAGCTAAAAAGTTATTCCTTGGCTGATTACAATAGACAGGTGTTCCATTTTAATCGCTCTAGGCTAATATTTCAGGTGTATATGATTTCATATACATTGATATAAGAAAGTAAAAAGGGAGGGGGGGGGGATGCAATTTTCAGTTTTCGCTGGGGATGCGGTGACCCCTCGCTGCGACACTGTTGAGTACCTACATAATATAAATACCCGCGTATGACTGCGGTATTTTCACGGTGTTTCTCTAAAGGTGGTTTTCCTTCAAAGGAACAGTGTTTTGTTTTCAAAAACAGAAAACAAAAAAGTTGTTAATTTTGAAAATAAAACTAAAACTCCGTTTTCACAAGAAAATTGTTATTTTATTATTATGCAGTGTTTAGACCAAATAAAACAAAACAGCAACACAGTATTTTAAAACACTGTATTTAAAAATGTATAGGGTTTGTTGCACTTTTGTCAAAAAGACACGATGTTGCTGTTTTGTTTTTTCGGTCTAAACACGGCATTATATGTATTGTATTTATATGTATAATATAGTTTTGTGTCACGAATTTCTTTCAGAAGATAAATAATAAATAAATTAATTAAAAATAAATAAATAAATAAAGATAAAAGATAAATAGGAGGGGATATTTTTTTGTATTTTTATAAAGTGGAAACAACAATTATATGAATTTTTATATAATTGAGGCTTCTAAAAATCTAAGATGTTAGACGGGACTACAACGAATACCACCTAGAATAGTGCTTCTTAAACTTTTTGACATCACAACCCCCTTGCAGCTCATTGATAACTCACGGCCCCCCTGTTTATTTTATTTTTTGAAAACCCCAGATGGGTTAAAAATATTCGCAGTTCTTCGTGGCCTCCTAGGGGGCCGCGGCCCACCACTTTAAGAAGCCCTGACCTAGAAGATCTGCATATGAAGCGTGAACCGAATTTAATAGCAGTTGGTTCGCATCCCCGTTTAAGATTATTTTAAAAAAATCACTTATATCCGGTATCATAAAGGAGTTAGCAAAATTTGCTATCTAGCAAGCACTATAAGGTATACATTTTTTGATACTATCTATGGATTTGTTATAGAATTTAGTGCAGTTACATTTCAACGAATTGTCAATTGGCGACTCTGATCGTACAAAATAATTTTCATAATATCACCACTGTTTTAATACCAATGGTATACAACGCGTACGCGAAAATTGTCAGTCTTGATGAAACTCCAAGAGAATTATCATATATGTTTGTTGATGCCTCATTTGAAAATGTTTGCTAGCTAACAAATTCGTTAGCTCCTTTATGATACCGGATATAAGAAAAAATAACAAGCATTGTAATTTGGAAATGATAAGTCAATCTAGTTTTTTATAAAAAGATCGAAAATAATATAAGCTGGGCCTGTATTGCCAAATATTCAAATGCTTTCTGAAATTTTATCGTTCGAGATTTTAAATTTTATAATGAATAAATAAAATATTTAATATACAGGGAGTCATGTCAGGTGGAACACACGTGGAACAAACTTTAAATAATAAGTTTTTATAAACATGTGTCCGGGAAATGCCTAAAATTAGTTTTTATTTAATATCTAGAGATCTCATTTCACAGTTATGAAATTTGATACCCGGATTATTATTAATACGTGTTATCGATTTCCACTATCCAATAATTATTTAGACCAGGGATGTATGGGGCTAGTGGGTCCTCTGATTTTTACCTAGTATTTTTATGTTCTTAATTTTTTCTTGTATTTGGCACTTCTATAAGGTCATACGACACAAAATATACAAAAAATATATTTTGTTAATTTATCATAATTGAAGTGTTTACGAGAAATGCGATAGTAAAGATGGTACCTATTGCAGAATTTAACTTAATACGAATGCTTCAAATTACACAAAATAAATGTGTATTCTTTTTCTAGGATTAAAAATAAGAAAAAAAAAGTTAATGTAAATATGCCTCCAAAAAAACATCCTTATCAACAGATAACAATTTTTAGTTTGTTTTTTTAATAAAATTAATAACATATACACATACATACCTATGTGTAACAGTAATATAAATCGCTATATTAATGTATATGAGGATTCATATTATAAGGAATATTTACGTAAACTTTTTTCTTATTTTTAGTCCCAGAACAAGAATATAAATTTATTTTGTGTAATTTGAAACATCCGTACGTATTAAGTTAAATTCTGCAATATTATCATTACCATCGTATTTCTACTAAACTGATTGATCTTATGATAAATTAACAAAATATAATTGTTGTGTATTTTGTGGCATATGACCTTATACAAGTGCCAAATACAGGAAAAAATTAAGAACATAAAAATACTATGTAAAAATCAAAGGGCCCACTGGCCTCATACATTCCTAGTCTAAATTATTATTTTTTGATACTGGAAATCGATAACACGTATTAATACCAAACCGGGTATCAAATTTCTTAACTGTGAAATGGGTTCTTCAGATATTAAATAAAAACTAATTTTAGGCATATTTTTGCTTGAAATATTATTTCGATCAACTGTTCAAGTTTTTTCCACCTGATATGATTCATCTTTATTATATTAATTTCACAAAAAAATTGTATTCTGTTAGCCAAATTTTGGACTAAGAAATCGAATTGTTTATATAAGAATAAAAAAAACTGTATTTTAATTTATTTTTCTAATCATCCGTTTTCTAAGCCTGGATGAATTGAGGGTTTTAATTTGGAATGGTTTTAAAAAAATGGCACAAAGCACTACATTTTAGTGACCTAATAACTTGTATTGATGGGCTAGTACACCTTTGGCTTAAAGCCGTGGCATCTTACAATTAGAGAAACGCGAGCGCGCCGCGTTTCGACCTTTCACATCTACATATTGCGATTCAAGTGGCATTTTAGCAGCGCCGAAACGCCGCGGCGTTTGTTAAAAAAAAACGCGTTGCTGGTATGTTAGAACGACGTGCGTCACGACCTTTAGGATATATTCTATTGAAATCAATGAGAAAAAAACTTTAGATGCCAAAACTTAAAACTATTTGTCTTAACAAATCGACTACACTTCCAATTACAAAATAACTCTTCTGAGAAATGTATGCATCTAATTATCATGTTATGATTAATAACTTAGCAATAAGGCCGTCGCACAGTGGATTAAAATCACATATTTTTGCGCGAAATTTCGCTTTAAGCCAATTTTCAACCAATTTTAATGTAATCAGTCGCATTTCAAAGGTAAGTAGTTTTAGTTTCTGAAAATTACCTCAAGAATAGCAATTCGCCTTCTTAATTACCCTTTCATGCCCTTAAATCTGAAAAATCGATTAAACGAAAAAGAAAAGATATTGAAGAGATACTCATCCTGTAATAGGGCTTGCAAAAAACCGATAAAATTTCAAAAACCGGTTTTCGGTTTTTTCATAAAGTGAAAACCGGTTAACCGGTTTTTAGTCGTTTTTTATAATTTATTTAAATAAAACAATAAATTGATATTTAAAAATAAAAACGATTTATCGATATATATTTTTTCAAGTTCAAATTGAGTCGAATCTATTGAAAATTGGGAATAATCAATTTCAAATTAGGAATTATCATTTTTAAATTAATTAAGTTTAAAAGCTAGTGTTAAAAGTGATTTAGGTATTGAAGTATCTAATTGACTTTCGGTTTTTCATGAAAAACCCGGTTTCGGTTTAAACCGGTGTGCAAGTCCTATCATGTAATGATACACATTTTTGGTGGCCACACTTTATATTTGAATATAAGTTTTCAAAATTTTCTAAATTTTATTTTTTTCTCTAAATATTAACAGAGATGTCGAAGAAATACGGTTTTATGACTCAGCCTGTACATAGGTAACAGATAAATTCACACATATTTACACAACTATATAATAGTACTAATAAATTATTATTTATATTTGTGCCGTATATATTATCTTACTTGATTTAATAATTTATGAATTTATCGTTTATAGCCCAGGCAATACCCAGGGAAAAGTGATCAGATCTCTGAAATTTGATCCAATTAGATCTGATCAGATCTAATCAGATCTGAATGAGCCAAATCACGGATCTAATGCTATATTTGATGAAAATTTTTATATTTGATTTTATATCCAATTGGATCCAATCTGATCTGATTGGATCCAAACTGATCATAGCTTTTACCTGGGTAGATTCAAAAAAACAGTTAAACTAAGAAAAAATTCCGACCAAGCTGGATTTTGGTGGAGACTTTTATTTTGATATCCTAAACATACCCTAAAAAGTCCCCTTAATTTGGATGGCGGGTTTTTGTTTTTTAGGGGGTAAAGGGGGGCTAATTCTAGTTTTTTTGCAAATATCTCAAAAACCATTAATTTTTCGAGAAAAATTGTTATGAAGAAAATTGTAGCTTATAACTACAACTACTTACCTTTCAAATGTGAGTAATTGCAGTAAAATTGGTTGAAAATTAACTTGAAGCGGAATTTCGCGCAAAAATATGTGAATTTAACCCACTGTGCGTCGAATTGTTTATTTGGGTGCACATTTTAAAATCTTCTGAAAAAAATCAGAAATATATACCTAATGGAAGTAAATGTTGAGAGCAATGTTAATACTAACTACTGTTATAATGCATTATGTTATACGTACATGCTAAATATTTAAATTAAAACATTATTTAATTATTTAATACAATCTTCATTCTTCTGTACTTCTTTTCTTCTTTATGTTTTAATTACTTTTAATTCCAACTGCCAACTAACATTTGTATGAGAAAACTAATAAGTCAATAACAAAAAACAACAGCTCATGCAATTACATTAAAAATAATGAAGTATGTTTTCTTTCTCTTCATTGGATCCGATAAATGTAATCTTCGCTTCAAAAAATATAACGAGAACGAGTAACGTATGTTACCTTTATATTATCAGGATTTCTGTCTCTTCTTCTTTTGTTCTACCAGAAAGCAACTTCTTGATCACTTATTTTACACTTGTTTTTATTTCAGTACTAATAAGATTTTATTTTTATTTCTTTTGCGACACAATCTGTATTTTATAATTTATTTTCAGGAAGATGTGATACTGATTTTCAACTTTTTATTTAATTAATCGATCAAATAGATATTTTTTCGGTTTGAATTTATATCTGAATTTATTCTGTTAATTAAAATTTGATTATCATTAATCCATTAGTGCAAAATGTACCTTAAAAGAAACGTCTAATTTTTTTTATTTTATAACGTCGCGTTGTGAATCGTTATATATAAAATAAAAATAAATTAAATATTAAAAAAATTAACTTTATGCACTCGTGGATTAATATTTATAAAATATTTTAATTGTAGTAGAGGTGTAATCTGCCAAGAATGTAATTTGCGATCTGCAGGTCGATCGTGTAATTATTTTTGGGTGATCTATAAAAATGTGATTGATGTGCTTATTATAACATATTTTTATAGACCAATTTATTCTCGATCGCCTGTATGCGCATTAATTTTCAACATTATTAACCGTTAGTTTTGTAAATATTTTCATGTTACTAAGTAAGAAAAATTTTAAATTATTTTTTTTAAAACAATACCTAATATTTTTATAATTATAAAATTAATAATGAAAAAATAGTAAAAGAAAAAATTAAGTTTAGCGTTTTTAAAGTAATTAGCACGAAATAGAATTCAATTTTTTATGTTCTCCATAAAAAATATTGAATTTAATACGAGTACTATAATGAAAATTATTATATTATAATATATATTTTATGATTATCATCAATTTGTCAATAAAAACGAGTATAATAAAAATTCTATGAAGAAACTATTAAATATATTTTAATTACAAATTACAAAGGGATAAAATGGTAATCATATATGTAATATTTATATTAGTGACTAGACTTTAATGATTTAAAATTACTATTATTTTATTGTATATATTAATATCCAATAAAAAAAGCTTTGAATCTCAATACGGAAATATTGAATTGATTATTTATACACTTTATTTTAATTCAAATTCTAATAAAATAATTCGCTATCTACATAAGATAATATATATTACATATTAAATGCAATAGTAAATATTGTAACAATATAAGTTCGCGATATTGGATGTAACAATTTGACAAGTTTTTCTTTGCGACCGTTTGAAATATTGTTCCGCGTGTACACAGTAACGGCGGAAAACTGAATCGGCAATAATTTTCCTCATTTTCCACAGGTTGCATAACCCCCACCCCGGACTGGAAACTGCATCGCAACAGCTGATTTGTGCATCACGCAGCGTCTACTGTCTTTGTCTAACGCGTGTCAATTGAGTTAATTCATGAAACTGACACATACAGGACATGTATGCATACGTGTGTGTTAGGTGGGTGGGGTAAGGGTGCTGGCTAATCTGCGGTATCAAAACATTTCTATCCAGAGATTGGATTATGGATATATTGCGAAATTTGTGATTTATGATTAGTAATGTTAAAAAATAAATTAATATTTTATTTTATTAATCTTTTAACTGCATGTTGACCATTTTCTTAATTGTTTAATTTAATTAATTTTAGCTTCATGATAAATTAAATTAAAAGATAAGCTGCGGTTGTAGTATTAATTTCAAGGGTAAAAAAAATAGAAAAAAAATTAATTATAATTGATTATTTTAAAATACATTAACTGAAACTATTTTTGGTTGTTTTTCATATTATATTAAATCATTTAATTTTTTTTTTACTAATGTATACTTTGTTATAGGGATGTTACGGAGCTCCGTATCCGAAACCGAAACTATCGGATATTGAAAATTGAAACTGTAACCGAAGTAATAAGATTCTGAACCGTATCCGAAATAATTATTTCGGATAGTTTCCTACTTGTTGCCCCGAGCTAATTCGAGTATTCGAGACACAAACAAAATATAGGTACGAGCAGATTATATATTTGTCATATATTTGTATTTACTGCCTGAAATTTGATTGCCGTATATCATGTACTTTTATTTGGTCTCTATTTTTAAATTCGCTACCATAGAGTATAACAGATGAGTTTTTAAATAAATTTGCAATAATCACTTTTTTGAAAATCTACTAAACAGGATGAGTAATATCAGGTGGAACAAATTTGAACAGTGTATTGAGAAAAATATTTTAAGAAAAAAAGTTCATATGAACATGTGTCCAGAAATTCTTCATGAGGAAGCTACGCTACACAGCCCCAAGCCCCAAAGATTTAGTCTAAAATTATTTTTTATTTAATATTCTTAGAATTTAAACGATTATTGACCTGAAACAGAAAGACCGAATGAAATTTTAGAAATTGGAGATTTTTTTTAACTAAGCTTTTATTTAACTTCACATGTTTGTATGTTTGTTAGTTAGTTAGTTAGTTAAGATCAAACATTGCAATCAAAATTTCGACAAGTTCTAATTAAGATAGAGCTTTGAAATTTTGTATACATGTATGAGTCCGATGACAATGCAATATAGTATATCTAATATCGTTCTAAATCCAATATGGTGGATACCCAAGATAGGGGATTACCTTTTTATTTATGATCATCTTCATATGGGTATCAAATGAAAGGGTTTGATGAGTAGAATACAATTAGCTATGTGACGTCATTTTAAATCTAATATGGTGGACGACCCAAGATGGCGGATTGCCTTTTTCTTTAAGATCATCTTCATATGGGTATTAAATGAAAGGGTTTGATGAGTAGAGTACGATTAGCTATGTGACGTCATTCTAAATCCAATATGACGGACACCCCAAGATGGCGGATTACATTTTTCTTTATAACCATCTTGATATGGATATCAAATGAAAGGGTTTGACGAGTAAAATACGATAAGCTATGTGACTTCATTCTAAATCTTATATGGCGGACGCCCCAAGATGGCGAATTACATTTTTCTTTATAACCATCTTGATATGGGTATCAAATGAAAGAGTTTGTCGAGCTTTACCTGCTAGTATGTTAGTTAGTTAGTCAATCAGTAACCAAAAATTTAAAAATAAAATTATATAAAAAAATACTTTTTAAAAACAAGCTTTTATTAAAAATGCACTAAAAAGTAAAAAATAAATTTTCAGCTATAAAAAAAATTTCAGGTTTTTATGACTAATGCCCGGTATTATCAACCAATTTAGAGTAAATTAAAGTAAATTTGGTGAATTATAAACGTGAGTAAATCAATATTTAAGCTCTCAATGAAAAATTTACATAATATACATACGTTGTAAATAAATACTGCAGAAAATTTAAAATCTATTTAATTAAATATATTATGCTTGGATCTGTTGATAATATGACAGTTAGTTAAAGGAGCATTTAGTTAAACTTGATAATACTGGGCGTAAAACCAATAAAAGCGCGGGGCACTAAAAAGACAAATGTATGAATAAAAAAATTATGCAATTAATTAAAAGCTATACATTTGCCTTCGTGAGCGCCCCGCGTTTTTATTAGTTTTAGTCATAAAAACCTGAAATTTTTTTTATAGCTGAAAATTTATTTTTTACTTTTTAGTGCATTTTTAATAAAAGCTTGTTTTTAAAAAGTATTTTTTTATATAATTTTATTTCCATTTAAAATACGATCGCAAAACTTCTCGTATCTTCGACAATAAAACAATTCATAACAAAGACACTACGCATTTTATTTATTATTGAATACAAATCACAATTGCCATGGAAAACTAAAATATCTTTATTAGTCGAGACGTCAGCGAAAACTAGAACTCTAGAACTTGACTACGCCATCCAGTGCAATATTAAATTAAAGTCAAGTAAGCTTTGGAAAAAAGAATGGTTGATATTTGAAATTTTTATATTTGTTAAAATTCGTTGTTTATTTTGTTAATGTATAACATCAATGCTGGTTTTAGGGAGGGAGACTAGGCGACCGCCCGGGGTGCCAGTTCAAAAGGGGCGGCAGCCGGTCACATGAGAAAAAGCTTAAATTGTAGTATAATATTTTTTCTCTTAAAAAACGGTCATCATTAAATCAAATTCTTGAGTACTATCTTTACATAGGTAATATTATATTTTTCGTAAACGGTTGATATTGGTTTTCTAACAAATCTTAATTACTTTAAAAATTATGAAATTAAGACTATTTCTTAGTTCGTCAATCCTATCATAATTTAAATGCATAAGGCGAATATTTAATCGTTTTAAAATATAGAAAATCACATTAAAAATATCAAATCTATTTGGGCCAGAGGAAGGAGGTTAGTAAGTAGGTTAGGTAAAAATATGGAAAATAACAATAAATACATCAAAAATATGAAATTTTTAAATCTGACATGTCCTTTAGGTCAAATGAAAAGTATTATATATTTTTTTAGTGTAAAGTATTTATTTCAATTGATATAATTTGTTTTAAGTTCATTATATTTGTTTAATGTTGGATAGTTAATTTTTCGTGCAATATATTTGTTAAAAGTATAAACGATTAAATAAAAAGTGTTTGTTATTAAAAAAGTGCATTTAAATACAAGCCTTTTATTTTACAGGCACATTATTATTATACATAATATTACTATTATAGAGATTTAACAATGACAAATGAAAACTCTTATAGTGAATAACATCGAAAATAAAATAAATTATAATAAATAATTTATTATCGACGCTATTTACATTATAAGAACGTTCTTGTTTCTGGGTACCCTATATCAGTCTTTTTTCATTTCATTATCACTTGTCAGTATTTTATAAAACTATGCATAGTTAATATATAATCTACAATAATTATAAAATCATGTATTCATTGTATCATGAGTACCACATTTCAATTACGTTATTCTATGAAAACTTTTTTTGAATAAATATTAAACATTAATTCTAAGCTTGGGCAAATAAGACTCCGCTATTCAATTTGTTGAATGTATAAACGTACATTTTTTCAATTATCACCAGTGTAGATAATATAACTGTGATTCTCTTTTATTATCTTATTTTTAGAAGAAACAGATCGACCATATTCATAGTGACACATGTAATTAATTATTAATTTATTAATAAAATAGCCAAGCGCGTGTTGGGCACGCACATGATAGAGTTCCGTAGTCATTCTCACTACGATTTATGAATAATAGTTAGTTTAAAATTTGTCTACAGTTATAATTTTTAATGAAATTTTAATCTACATTATGATTTTTTTCAGATTTTTTAAATTGATAGTATAGAAAATAGAGGGGGGGCGCTCTGACAACGACATTGAAAACAAAATATATCGTAACTGAAGAGTTAAAATTAAAAAGTATTTTGACATTTTTCATGAATTTTAGGAGACCTAACAAATGAAAGAACAGAAATGTGAATTCACGCTCTTATATAATTACTTTGAAGTGCAAATACATTGTGATTGAAGGGTTAAAATCAAAAGATCTTAGTACATTTTTTGTTGTATTTAAGGATACCTTTCTAAAGACACCCCACTTAATGAGCTTAGTGAAAATTTTTTTAGTACACTTTTCATTTTATGAAAAGGGGTCTAAAACAATTATTTTAAAAAAAGCTAATCATATATGTTTTTAGACCAGCAATCTACGACCGTATACCAAGTTTTATCTTATTATTTTAAAGACGGACGGACAGAGCGAAACTATATAAGGGATCTTAGTTTTCTATACGGAACCCTAAAAAAAGCAGTCTTTAAAGAAAAGTTGCGCTTGAAATTTTAATTTTACAATTTTTTAGAAATTATTTTTTTTATAAAATCAGTGCCGGCGCGGCGTTACGTATAAAGGCAAATCAAGCGCCTGCATGTAGTGCCAAATAGTAAAAGGGAATGCTAATAGCAAGATGAATGCAAGTACATACATACATATGTATATACAATCCGTATTTTTACGGAGCCCTGAGCTGGGGGAGAATTGAAACAAAAATATGCGATGACTTTTTTTTGCTTTCCAAATTATTTGGTGGATATATTTTTACTGTTTTGGAAAGAAAATAGAAATTAATTGAAGATTAAATAAAAAGGTCTTCGGATAGGTATTGTACTCGTATGTTGAAAAATTGTTCAATGTTTGCATATATTTTTTAATTCTCTATTATAAAAATATAAAGAGGAGGGGGGTAATTCTGATTAAGGCCCCCGACTATCACAACGCGCCACTGGCTATCACCATGGCAGAAAAATACAAATTATATTTGTATCGAACGCTGGCGCAGGATAATATAAATATTTTTTTCAAATTACAAACTATATAAATTATAGAAATATGTATAAAGTAATTTGTATTATAATTAAAAGTTCAAATTCATACAGATGAATATCATGTACATCATAATACTGTTATAAAAAATGCATATTGTAATAATAACGAACAAACTTCTAACCAAAAAAAATAGTCTTGGAAACTTTCCTTATTTATACATGAATATTTTCTCGTGTAGCTATTAATCATGAGAAAATTAAAATTGTCAGCTCATTGACTTGTAACACAAATGTAAATTTTCAATTTTCATTAATGTTTCATTACGTAATCTGTGAATAGCTTTATGATGAAGCATTATATAATATAATCAAATAATCATGATTACATCAATATAACCAACATACAGTAAACTACAGTACCTATATACATACATACATATATTATAAAAGCTCTTCTCAAACGAGTATGTAATGTATGTAATACATACTCGAACCACAACTGAATTTTCAACACTTTAACGATGAATTTTTTGTTGGTGTAGTGAACGAATTATTTTTTTGTTCTAATCAATTTTTCTATATTCCAAAATCTATTGATTTTCCGTTATAAAATGTTACATGAACCATTCAGAAAAAAACGATCGAAGGCATAGTTCCCACATCTTATTACGGACCTCCAGTAACCCTAACCTGGGTTGCACAAAGCAATATTAATAACGGTTAGTTAATCAGTTGTTTTAAAAGTATTATTACGTTAATTCTTAAATCACGGCCAATCACGGTTATGATACATTTTTATAAGGTAAACGGTAAACGATTATCATATTTAGTGAATTGTTCATTTACAAATTGAGATTAAGTTTAGAATTAGTTTAGGTTAATTTTGCTTTATGCAACCCAAGATAAGTGTTGCATTCGCTGAAACTTTACTAAATCTAGAATCTAGATCATTTTTACACAGTAATAGATTCGATACTTACCATCAAATATTGTATGTTAAGCATCTATACACATATTTTATGATTTAGTTATTCAATTACTAATACATAAAGTAAATATTTACCAGAAAACCAAAGAAAATTGATCGGTACATTTCATATCTTTAACATATACATATATCTAAAAAATTCAATGTTACTTTAATTTTTTTTTACCCTATATTTTTGTGTCTTAAAGTATATGTGTATATCTTTATAATTAATAAATAAATTATTTTAATTTTAAACTAACTATTTTGTTATTTCTAACAACCAAAATTGGTTCTTAAATCAAATGAACCTAAATCGTTAAACCAAACCGATATTTTCTGAACCCAGTGCCCGTGATAGGGGGATGCAGATTGTATATCACGCAGCCGATTTTTTTATTATTAAAAATTAAAATATTGTAAAATATTGAAAATGCTTTTTTAATATATTTTTTACTGACAGAGTAATTGAAGTTTTCAGCTAAAATCGTCGTTTTTACACCATGAGCTTCTACAAAATTACGCCTTGGAGAACGCTAATGCCGTCGTGATTACAATTTATTTATTTTTCATCAATACATATTTGATTTCTTTGAGTAGGTAATGTAGAGGAAAAACTTAGATTTTTTGTTGTGTAGTATAGTTGAAAAGCAGCGGGTTAAAAACAAGTTTGATGAACAATATCCTTCATTTATCGTCAATATAGCTTCAATAGTTTCGCTAAAAATTGATGAATCTTCAATTACCTAAAATAATTGAAAAGTATTCACTTAAAGCTCTATTTTTTTGTACGATAATTTGTTCAATTTGTAAAGTTCATGAAGTGAAAACGACGGTATTACCTGAAAACATCAATAAATCAGTAACAAAAATGAAGACAAAATTCAAAAAAACATTTTGAATAAAGTTAGGACCTACACTTTCAAACATAGCTGCCTTTTTTCTACTTTTGTAATTTTTAACGAAAATTCTATGCATTATTTACTGTCATGTAATTTTTACTTAAATTAGAGATTTCAAGCTTTAATTTCTTTTAAAAAAATCATTGTGCTTATTTTTACCAAAACTGAACCGAACACGAACTCAGAATATATTCAGGTTCAGGTACCAGAAATTTGACATGAATATAATTTTTTAAATAATTATTTAATTTAATTAAATAAATATAATTTAAGTATAGCATATAAATATTATGATTGGTATATTATAAATATTTTTAATGACTAATATAATTTTCAAGTGTAAAATTCTACATCTGTTAGAGGTCAGAGTGTATTTGCATACCTATATCGGGATTGTATCTGTTGCTGTGTGCTTTAATAACGAGAAAAAGCGCCTTGAATACTGCTATGGCGTCACAGCCCTGCGACTATGGGACGACCTTGCTACGCGACACCTCCTACACCCCATCCAGCGATACCAAACAAACCATTTGTAGTCATACACGTTTTTAGCTGTTAAATTTAGATTTCACTAACAAAAAAAACACATTTGATATGTGTATTTATCCACAATTTTCGAGAGCGAATCCCGAAAAGAATAATAATTATTTTAAATGCAGTGTTTCGTTTCGTCATAAAAGTGTGTCCAGTTTTTTGAAAATATAGTAATAATATTATGTAAAAACATTATTGGTTCATCAATACACTCTTTCCTGTGGAAGCTCTGGGGCTTCCACAGGAAAGAGGCCTCCACAAATTTTTGCATTTTTGAGCAAAATATTCCTTTAATAGAAATATAAAATGAAGGAATAACAAAAAATTATAATCTTAACATTTAAATCAATAATTTTGCGACGAAAAAAGCTCGCAGTGTCTTTTATTGTCATCATTTTAAGTGAGAGTGATATGGTTTCATCGGAACCCTAAAAATGAATGTTCGTTTGTGTGTGGCTTATAAACATAGGAATTACTGAACCGATTTCAATGCGATTTTCACCAATAGTTAGATAAATTTTCTGTGTATGTTTGTGGTTATTCATATTTTATGAAAACCTAAGATTTAATATCAAAAGACTAAAAAAATTCTTTATCAAGTCGTATTTTGTTTCCATAATGTTACAGCATGGTTACAGCAAAGAAACGTCATTTTTATAAAAACACAGTAACATCATGGAATAAAGTATTCTATAATTTACGGTTTCAATATTTTATTAGTTTAATGTCACTATAATCAGGCTCGGATTTACCATGCAGGCAGTGTAGGCAAGTGCCTATAGCGGCAAAAATTTAGGGGCGGCAGTTTTGGAAAAAATAACCCAAAAATGTTATTTGACAACGAAAAAAAAAAAAAGGTAATTCATATGAAAAATATCCACTTTTTTATTTTTATTCAATGAAAAGGGCGGCAATTTTCGTAATTGCCTACGGGCGACAAATTTGTAAATCCAGCCCTGACTAGTTTTGTGGATATTAATCCGGGTAACACCGGGTTCATTGTGTTAGTATAATTCATATAATTTACGTGTGTTTCTTGATAAAATTTGTTATTTGGTGACAAGTTATTTAAACATTGTAATAAATTCTATTTGATCTTGATTTGAAAATAATTAGGGACTTTTATATATTCGTTGCTTAAGAGCCTCCATACCTTTAAATCCGGCTTTGCTTATATATAATCATGCATTTGATAGTATTTACAATGATGCGGCTGGTCCAATTCCCAATATGACAGATTTATGGGAAATTGTAGATCCTTGGATTCATAAGACAAAAATATAATAATAAAGAAAGTTTCTTTACCAAAGCTGAAATTGCTTAAAACCAATTACACAATTTAATAGAGTTAATGCTTATGCAGTATCCTGTAGTTATAAAAAAATAATGGGTTTGCCACAAAATAATAGGTATCTGTATTAGCATATTTTATCTTTATACCTTTTAACTTTTTGGGTTACCATTTTTAATTATGCCAAATTTCAGATTTCCAGTACAAATAGTATGTGCACGGAACACTAAAAAAATGAAATTATATTAACATTTTACAATTTTACTTATAAAGAAGAAAATGTTAACAAGCACCATTCTGTGTTCTAGTTATTTCCGACATGATATGTATATATGTATATTATATAGTACCATGGGCGTAGCCAGGGTGGGGCAGGGGGGGGCGCTTGCCCCCCCCCCTAGCTTGTGGACAAAAAGTAATAAGTAAATCAGTACATTGTCTAAACAGGGATATTTCTAGATTTCTATGATTTTTGAACGTAAATTTATATTTTGGATCCACAAAATCAAATATCAGTTTTTTTTAATCACAATATTTTGTTTTTACAAGTAAACTAAAATTTCAAGGAAAATTAAAAATAAAATAAAAACACCTAATAAAGACCATATATAATTATATATTTATTCCATACTTGGATTCGTTGATATCTTCGCTGGAGCAGCGATTTTCCGATGAAAACCTTCCAGCTTTATCGTTGTTATATTTACACCCTAGTAGTCGAGTCAATGAAGGTTTTTACTTCGGAACCCTCAGAAATAGCACCGATTTTGATGATTTTTTTTTAAATATTCGTTATATCATACTATTTGAAATCAAAAACATTCCAGTATTTTTTTTTTGCTCAAAAAAAAGGTATATAATTTTTTTTTTCGATGATAATTGATCAAAAGTGTTTTTTTTTATAATTAAATTTAATAAATAATATTTAAGAAAATGAGCAAAAAAATTTTTTTTATTTCCATTGACAAACGTTACTTTTCAATTATTTAAATAATTAGCTTCATAAATTATCGTTGACATATGGACGCAAAAATTTATAAATTAATAAACATATTTAAAATTTTTTGAATAATGATGAAATTTAGCATAATTGTTCGAAAGACCCTTATTTAATAGTAAAAAAATTAAGAGCACTTTACATGCATTAGTTTTCACTTTACAGCAAGTTTTGCTCCGAAATTTCGTATCCGCTCGCGCCGCGTATACACGGCGCGAGCGGATACGTTTATTCTTTTATGTATAAAAGGATTTAGCCGTTTTGCAAATCAATAAACAATTTTCTCCAAAAAAATTGTGCTTATTTGAGATGTATTTATCCAACGATTTTAAAACTTTTAGCCCTTTTGGTTAATTATTTTCAATTCTAGAGCAGTATATTTCTTTGTTTTTTCGCGCCTCAGCGGCACGTTCGTCGACAAGATCTTTTACTCTGTTAAAAATATTAACTGAATTTTGATGAAATTTTACAGGATTGTTTAAAATACTTTAATTTAGCAATAAAAAAATTAAGAGCACGTCACTAGCATTATTTTTCATTTTACAACTAGTTAGGCTACGAAATTTACTATCCGCTCGTGCCGCGTATAAGAAAATAAACGTTTACCGTTTTGCAAATAAACAAACAATTTTGACAAAAAAAATTATGCTTATTTATGATAGATTTACCTAACGTTTTTGAAATTTTCAGGCCTCTAGGTTTATATTTTGAATGGTACAATGTTATTTATTACAAATTCAAAATTTTCGAGGAAAAATTGGGAAATTCCTGAAAATTTTCGTATAACTCAACTTTATTTGTGAAAAGACACACCGCGAATACACATTTCTAGCAAAATTTTCAATAAATTTATACAAAAATTTAAAAAAACCTTTGGAGAATTTCGGGAAAATTCCCGGAAAATCCTTATTTTGACAACGTATTCTTAATCAGCGACCTTCAAAACCCCTAGATAAAAAAATTCGTCGAAAATATATTATTTAATATATTAAATCGGTAAATTATACAATTTTTCAAAATTTAGGGGGGGGGGGGTAAATCCGACAACTGGAATGTTTCTGATTTCATGTAGTATGGTATAACGAACATTTAAAAAAAAGTTTAACATGTGAATTTATTTTTGCCCCCCCCTAAATATAATCCTGGCTACGCCCATGTATAGTACATAAATGTAGGTATGTACTCGTATGTATTCTATCATAAAGTATATAACTTCATGAAAATATCAATTATATTTAAATACGACATAACAACAGAAGAAAAGTTTAAATAAGTTCTTTTGGCTTCATATACAATTCGACGAATTCTAGAAACAGATTTGAAATAAACAACTTTGAAATCTTCGTTTCTTTTAAATTAAATCAACTGGAATTAAATGAACTTAAAAACAATTTCTTTTCGATTGATATTTATTGTGTTAAAAAAGTTTTATACATCTTTTATTGATGTTATTTATATTTTTATGTACTGACTACCTAATTGATTTTGAATCATTATATATATATATACGTGTTCCTACGTAAAGGAATATTATTTTCCGATCAGCCAAAGTAACCAATTTGGTGTGCAGTATTAAAACCCCTTGATTTTTCTTTTCACTGTGCCCAAGCATATAGGACTTACATTATTAAATGATTGCGTGTATAATTGCGTAATTAGATAAAATTTGGTATACGGTTGTAGATTGATGCCCCAAAAACAGAAATTAAGTGTTTAAAAAAATCACATAGGTACCCTAGATTTTTGATTAAACAATATTTTTTATCCCCCCCTCCTCCCTCCATAGAATGGTACACTAGTTTTTCAAAATTTATATACATATAATAACTTGTCCTGACTGACTGACTGATTCATCATCGCCGAGCCCAAACCCCTGGACTGACTTATTGTTAGAAAGGTGAAATTTCATTAGTGTCTTCCTTTTATGATGTTAGCACCCGTTAAGAAAGGATTTTTCGAAATTCAACCCCTGTGATGGTAAAATAGGATGTAAAAAAATTTGTTGCACATACTTGAAACCGGGACACGTCAACTCGGCGCATCCAACTCAGCGATGGTCAACTCGGCGACGGTCAACTCGGCGCAGGTCAACTCGGCGCAAGCCAACTCAGCGATGGTCAACTCGGCGATAATAATAATTATTAGTAAATATATTTTAAACTAGAATTTACCTGCGGCTTCACCCGCGTGTATTATGTATACATTTTTTAATCGGTCCGTATTTGAACGGGAGGGATGGGGTATGGATAAAAAAAAGTTAATCCTTATTTGTTTCATCTACAATTTGTAACGATATTTTTTAATTTAAAATCTAAATATTATAATTTGCAACAATCATTTTTTTTACAAAATTCTATTAAATAATGAAAATAGCATATAATTTAATAGTAGTTTCAAAAATATATTTAGGTTTTAAGAAATTTGGTGGCAAATTTTCTCATTGTCATAAAATAATAAATGAAAAATCAATAATCCGTTGTTTTTAATTCAAATCAAACAATAAACTGTTCCAGCTGCTTAATGTTTAATTGTTTACAATTTACAACTCATCAGTGAAAAACACGACATTCAGAATAATCAGAACAAACATTATAAAATTGATAATTCTATCAATATATTTCTATTTTTTGACAGAATTGCTGTTTCTAATTTTTTTTATTTATTTAAAAAATAAACATTCATTTTTTCCATTCATACCCCCATTCTCCCTGTTAATCAAAATTTGAACCAATTTGGCCTTGACCCAATTTCCATAAGAAAATGCGGGTACCTTTATCAAAAAAGCTGCCATGGGTGACGCGGGACTTTCTTATACGTAATACTGACAGTGAACAGTGTATGTAATTCTTGTTTTATTGAAACATATTTCTGACAAACTAATGAAAGATAGAAAAAATGAATGGGACATAAACTATAGAAATATTATTTTATATATTACGTATCAAATGAATTTTGTTAAACGTAATTACTAAACCAGAAACGGATATTTACTCTTGTAATTTATTAATTTTCGATTTATTTTTGATATAAGACAACAATGTTTTAGATAAAAAATGCCGAGTATGTTATTGTTATTATCTATAATTTATTCTCCATACATTTCTTTCCAACATTAATGATTTAGCCACAAAGATTTTTTTAAAATAATTATTCAGAATAACCCACACTGTCTACTCTCAGTATTATGCATAAGAAAGACCCATGGTATCCATGTAAACATGTACACTGTTCAATCTCTATATTACGTATGATACTCATGGTATATATTTCTTCTCTGTTATGAACCATGAAATGTAATTAAAAACGGATGTTTATTAAAAAATATTTAATAATATATAAGAACATAAATTATAGGTTTTACACGATTTTGATTTAACATGGTCTAGAAAAAAAATTGATTCCGTTTTTACACGATTTCATTCGATTTAGCACGATTAAAAAATCTGATTTAAATTTTTAAGAAAAATATTTTTACTAACCGTAATCTAGGAATTTTTTCTATCTGTTATTTATAAAATATCATATTAAAATATGTATGTAGTAGTGATGTAACGAATATTCGCATTCGCGAATATTCACACATTTTTAAACATTCGTATTCGCATTCGCAGGTAAAGTTGCGAATATTTTTGCGAATATAATATGATGTATTAACAAATAAAAATATCTATTTTAATCAGAAGACCGTTTTTTTTTAGCTTTTTTTTCAAAAAGTCAATATTCGCATTCGTATTCGCATTCGCGAATATCAACCAGTCAATATTCGCATTCGCAAATATCGACAGCTAATATTCGTAATCGCATTCGCGATTGTTTAAAATCATACCTACATTCGTTACATCTCTAGTATGTAGTTAGGGAATTCCCCTTTCTAATTTATTTCTATAGCATCTTAAGTATATTTTTTAGTCTTATAAGAGTTTTCAGTTTCTAAACTTGCGATAATTTTATATTTATGTTACTTTTACTTTAAGAATAGAATTGCCTTTCATTTTTATGAAATAAATTGTGCATGAATGATGAATGAATATAAAAATTTAATTTATAGTTTTTTTTTTGTATGAATCATTTCATTTTACCTATTTTTTACAGGGTTGAAGGATATGGAACTAATTCCCTTTTATCTACGTACTTCATGTCTTTTTGAACACGGTTTTTTTTCTGAAACGTACATATCTACCGTGTAGAAACAGAATTAGGTGTAATATCTTAATATATATAAATTACGTGTCACATGTTTGTCCGCGATGGACTCCTAAACTACTTAACCGATTTTAATCAAATTTGTACACCGTGTGCAGTTTGATCCAACTTGAAATATAGGATAGCTTACACAGTGGCGGCGTAAGATAGATTGGCACCCGGGGCGGTTTTTTTTGCACCCTCCCCCCCTAGAAAAAAGTGCTGTCTTTTTTTTTCGTTTTCAACTCAATATTAACTTCAGTTTTCTGATTTTTTGCACCCTTCCCTAGAAAAAAGTGCTGCCTTTTTTTTCATTCTCAACTCAATATTAATTTCAGTTTTGTGTTTTTTTGCACCCCCTTCTAGAGAAAAAGTGTTATTTTTATTTTTTTTTGTTGTGAATTCAATGTTTTTATTTTTATTTATGATCTTAATGACATGTTCTACACACTTTCCAGACTATTTAAAGAATACTTTGTCACCCCTTTGTGCTTGGCACCCGGGGCGGGCCGCCCCCACCGCCCCCCCCCCCTACGCCGCCACTGAGCTTACATCTCAATTTATGATCGCAATATTATTTTATTGCAAATTATTTGTCTTTATCTGTTAGTTCCAAACGATTCTAACAGATGGTGACATACGTTGACTGGATTGAGTAAGTATTCAATAGATGGCGCTATGTCAAACTTTCAAACGTTTTATATAACCTACAAATAAAGTATAGGTTAACCACAGCAACGCGTGGCCGAGTCAGCTAGTAGTATAATATAATTAGGTGTAATATAATATAGTATTTTTCTCTAATATGCACCATTTCAAAAATAATTCGAAAAAATTAAAAATTGACATCAGTAAACATCCGTTTTCGGTTCAAAGATCGTTTTCAAAAATAGGTTTTCTTCCCACACAAAAATTAATCTTTAGTATACAATTGTACCCTTCTACGTTTTGTCGGATATGAGTTACAGCGTCTACAGACAGACACACAGATATCATGGCAAAAATAGTCAGAATGGATTCCGGAAAGGTCAAAATGGATTTCCATCAAAATCCGGAATTCGAAAAAATCGGCTTTACAATACTTACTTATACTATATGTAGGATGTATATTTCATATACAATATACATGTGTGTATAAAAAAGGAACCTGAATCCACAGCAATTTTTAATTAACAATATGGCAATACATATTTAAATTTTATATATTTAAATATAACGAACTCCTGGAAAACAGATAAACTGTTTTAATTTGTTTTAAAGGTATTTCTCAGAAAAATTAAGATTCAAGAATAAGTTGAAATTTTGTAAAAAAAAAACAACTAAATAAGGTTATTAGGAGCTCCATTCAAAATCCTTCAAAATAAAAAAAAGACCCCCCTCACATGATATCTGTGATCTTTTTTTTTTTAATCAATATTAATATTATTCCCAACAAAATTTGCAACATTTATTTTGGAGACCTTTTTTTTTAGTTATTATCGTTCACTTTTTTATTCTGATGACCCTTTTTTTAGTAATTACCAAATCACTTTTTTTTAAATTCTCATTGACCCCCCCCCCCCCCCATGACACAATCCTGCGTACGCCACTGCTCCTGATACATATGCTACGGGCCGCGGAAAAAACGTAAATCTTATTCTAGTTCATTTTATACAAAAGTTTGCCCACCCCTGGTATATACCATGGGCATACATATTCCTATATTCATGGTAGATATTTTCAAATTGAAAATGTTTTATAGGTTATATTCCTAATTTATATGTAGTTGTATCATAGTTGTACATATGTACAATGTCATACAAGTTTGGACCTAAGTCTATACCTTTAAAAATGAGTTCTTTTTCGAGAAGAAAACCAAGTAATAATAGTAATATGTCGCAAAACCAACATAAATTATTTTGTTCAACATGTAAACAGGATTATTATATTCTAAGTAAGAATTGATTGTTTACTTTTTACATTATTACTAAGTACATATTATTAATATTAAAAGATTTGAAATACAATTTTTAAATTTAGTATTTGGTAATAATTTATTCAATTTATTTTACAGGAAATAATGTTTTGAACTATCATAAAAATAATACAGATGGAATACAATTTCAGAGAGGTAAATTTTTAGCTAGGTATAGGTAAGTATCAGTTATTAAAAATGCTTGTTTTAGGTTTTTCTGTTGCAGAAAATATCTCAAGAAATTATGGTCGAATTCCAATGATATTAGATTGTAAACATTCCGTTTGTGAATTGTGTGTTCGTAAAGAAGTAATCTGTTCCAAGAAAGTGGTTTGCAGTCAATGTAAAATAATAAGCTCTATAAATCCAAATACGAAAAGCAGTAAACAACCTTTTCCATATAATTACTACTATATTGGATTATTACTCATGGAATCATCAGATCCAGTTAATAAAGATGATATGGGTGGTATAACGTTCCAGCAACAACAACAGAATCAAACAAAAGGTATGTATATATCTATAACTATAATGCACTATAGTAGTGACGTTGAAATATAATAAATAAAAACAACTATATATCTGTAGTTAAAGTTATAATCCCAGTAATTGAAAAAGTAATCAAAAGGAATCAAATTTTGACATATCATTCTGGTTTCTGTAAAATTCCGTATACACCGCCAAACATTTCATTAAGTTCAATTCATGAAGATAGAGATAGGAGATGGACTCTGTATATCTGTAATACAATTTTATGTGTCACAATATGATCGTCAATGTGGGTGGTCTCTCGTGCTTGGACCTATGGACCCCTCTGTTCCTTGCGGTACACAGATATTACACACACAAACAAGTATACGGATGCGCGCGCATTCACCAGGTACAAAGGGGTGAATGCGCGGGTATCCGTATACTTGTTTGTGTGTGTAATGCATGTGTACCGCAAGGAACAAAGGGATCCATGAGTCCATAACATTTGACCAATCAACTGCCAAGTGGGAATATATACTGAGGAATCTTTGAATAACGTGACTTGTAAATACATATTTATTATACGTTGTTTTCTAATTATGAAGTTATTGTACGTGTATCTTAAATATTATAATTTAATTTTTTATTTTATCCTCATTAACAGATGTTACACATTTTATCTTTCAATAGCGACTATTATTCTTCTGTTGTATTTGTAATTAAAGTACCAGGGAACAATCAAGCTTGGAAGAATAATAAAAAAAAATCCTATAAATTGATTCATTTGTAAATAAGTAAAAATATTTTGTTTAATTAACTATTTTTTAAAAACTATGATATATTATTCTGATGTATTGTTGTTATACGGGCAAGTGTTTGCATGGTATATATAATAGTAACTAGACACAATAAATGTTATTCTTATTTATTAGTTTTAAATTAATAATACATAAATATTAATGAATAATGATATATTTTCTTGTTGATCGTCCATGGGTCCATAAAATGCAGACCGCCCACTCTACATTTCGTTTTTCGACATACCCCTCCACTCTACTTTCATCTTAATGTAACTTCATGGTTCAATTATTATTTATTACTTTCATGCCCGGTATTATAAAGGACCTACCAAATTTGCAAGCTTGCTAGCACTCATAAATGAGGTTATTAATTTTGTTATAGTATCTATGGATTAGTTATAGAATTTAGAGCAGTGACACTTCAACGTATTGTAACACAGTTGGCGACTCTGACCGTATAAAATAATTTTCATAATAGCACAACTGTTTTAATACTGTTGGTGTTTACATACAACGCTTGCGCAAAATCTGTCAACGTCATCAAAAAACTCGAAGAGAACTGTCATATATAAGTTTGGTATCTCATCTGAGAGTGTTAGCAAGCTTGCAAATTTGCTAGGTCCTTTATAATACCGGACATCAAGCAGTCCGAAAAAGTTTCAGTGCTGCCAACCCACATTGTCTGAATCTGATAAACGTCATTCAGATTGAAATTTGCTATATCTTTTGCATTCAGATTCGGGAATAAAACATAAAGGTATTTCATTCTGTTTGATTATTTTCTCAATTCCTGGGATATTTTAACAAGTTAACTTTGCTAAAATAAACGTTTAAATATTTCAATAACTAAAAAATCTAATATTGTATTATGGGCTAATACGGAGTGTACGGGTGGCCGCTGTCAAAATTGTCAAAAATCATGTATATAGTTTTCAGAATAGAGTTGTCAGAACAGATTTGATGCGAATGCATGACTATAATAAACATTTTTTAATAATATATAAGTTAACTGTCCTTGGTTGGGCCAATTTTTTGGGACGAAATCAACTTGTTTGTTTTGGGTAGGTTAGTTTCCGTTAGGTAATATAATTATAAAGAAAATAATGAAAAATATATAACATAATAAAAATAATAAAAGTTGGTAACCCCGATCTAGTCACGCATTCTATATAGTCACGCATGTGTAAGAATTCTATTCTGAATAACTATATACGTGATTTATGACAATTCTGACAGCGGCCACCCGTACACTCCGTATTAACCGTATTACATCCAGTACATAGAGATATAATATGTATAACTGGAGCGATAACTGTTAAAAATGTGTCCTGCAAAATAGTTAGCACCTCCTTACCTAATAAGTTCTGATTGGCTGATGATGTGACAAAAGTCTCCATATTATAAACATTGATTCACACGATATGGTGGTAACAATAGAAACAACCGAAACATGTTTTGGTTAAAGAATACTATGTAGAAGCAATGCACTACGTTGAAATGTATCAATCGACCTGCTCGTGCCCATTAGACTTATCGCTCCACTTTTGAATAACATAAACAGATTTTGCATACACAAATGTTTAGCTCCATTTACTCTTTTTTAATAATTGCGTAACTAAATAAAAAGGATTGAAAAGTACAGATTTAAAGCTTTAAAATAATTGTTTATTTTTGTTCATCATTTTTTCAATAATTAAAGAGTTTTGAATATTACCTTTTCTTCTATAAATATTTTAATTCTTTAATTATTTTGATGAGTGTATTTTAAACTTACATTAATTCTCAATTTTTTTAATTTTGTTCCAGAGATATGTATCGAATGTAAAAAAACACCTGCAGCAGTCCTCTGCACAGAATGTAAATTATTTTTATGCAACCAGTGCTTTCGCATTATTCACAAACCACAAGTTTTTAATAATCACCAATCGATTTCAATAGATACAGCTCTATTAGAATCATTACCAATGTGCACTGAACACGTAAATGAAAAATTGTGTCTTTATTGTGAGCAGTGCAAAACTCGCATTTGTAATAATTGTGCTCTCATTCTACATAATGGACACGTTCACCTGAAAATTCTTGAAAAGGTAAGAAGAAAAAGTATCTTTGTTTTAATTAAGGGGTTTTCTATTTGTTTCTAGAAAAATTAACTTGTCGCAGTTAGGCTACTTAACAATCTTTAAAGTACATACCTTTAAATCCTACTAATATAGACTTGGGTTTTATCAAATGTTTATCAGATAATTATTATTAAATACCCTTTTATTTATTATACTCATGATGTAACGTACACTACCACACTAGATAGAAAAATTTACCTTATTACGAAGCTTGGAAATAATCTCTTCTGAAAAGGAGTTTCCTGAAAGTTAAAATTTGATTGACAATTTTAATGCAGACTACACTTTAGACTTATTAGACTATTGTATTAGAATGTGTTTTGTAACTATTCTATTAGTTATATTATTTTTATCCAATAAATAGTTATAATAATAACCTTTTATCAAGTTGTAGTTCAAATAATTTTAAAAACTTTTTCATGAATGATAGAGGAGAGTAACCAAATATGGAATACCATTTTGTTTGCTTGACATAAAAGAAAATCATTGTACAAACATACTTATAATGGTAATCAGTCATACATTTTCATTTGACTTAGTTATGGTCTTATATTTTTAATACTATTGAATAAAGACCGGATTTTTATGCAACATAAACGCATTAAAATATACATGCAAATATGCATAAAGAAGGCCAAAATATGCAGTAAAACGACCTGAATAAGCGGCTATATGCAACCATTTTTGTCAAATACATAACGGAAATTAGTGAATTTTGTGACTTGTGACAGCAAAAATATTATGCCACAAACTTTATAAAAATTGAAATAGGTTGTTAAAATAGCCCAGGAAATAAAGGTTTTTACTAAGAAAAAATTCCGACCAAGCTGGATTTAGGTGGAGACTTTTATTTTGATGTCCTAAACATACCCTAAAAAGTCCCCTTAATTTGGATGGCGGGTTTTTATTTTTTAGGGGGAAAGGGGGGCTGATTCTAGTTTTTTGCAAATATATCAAAAATTATTAAATTTTCGAGAAAAATTGTTATGAAGAAAATTGTAGCTTATAAAATTCTACACAAAAAAAGTATTTATACTTTTTTCGTATAATCAATACTTTTTAAGTAAACTGTTAACCCAGTCAAGGGTGCAGTGAAGAGTGCCAAAATCCGAACTTTTAGGGGCAAGCAATTTTATGGTTGATTATTATAGATTTTGGGGCGTAGAATTCGAAAAAAAAAACCCGAACTAGCGAAAAGTAGTGCAACACCCTTAAAAAAGGAGATGAAGAGTGAAAACCCCGTTTTTAAGATTTTTTTCAATTTTTCTCAAAATCTAAATCGATGACGGGGTGTTTTTATGGTTGATATTTATTGGGGACACTTAGGCGAATCGATCGGGACCACAATTATGGAATTTGACAGAAAAATACTCTTTCTAGAGGGTTTAAAAAAACGTAAAAATGTTTATTTCGAGGAAAAAATTTAAAAATTAATAATTTTTGTTCAAATCAAAATTGGTCTCAAATTGTTCCTGAAGTTCTAAAGAATACTGATCAACCATAATTTTAAAAAATATTAATATTTTAACCAATGAAAATTGATAAAAAAAAATTACGTTATCTACCCTTAAACATTAGCGATTTTCATTGGTTAAAATATTAATATTTTTTAAAATTATGGTTGATCAGTATTCTTTAGAACTTCAGGAACAATTTTCGAATTTTACGCCCCAAAATCTATAATAATCAAACATAAAATTGCTTGCCCCTAAAAGTTCGGATTTTGGCACTCTTCACTTTTTTGATTATACAAAAAAAATATAAATACCTTTTTGTGTAGAATTTTATAAGCTACAATTTTTTTCATAACAATTTTTCTCGAAAAATTAATAATTTTTGAGATATTTGCAAAAAACTAGAATTAGCCTCCCTTTACCCCCTAAAAAATAAAAACCCGCCATTCAAATTAAGGGGACTTTTTAGGGTATGTTTAGGACATCAAAATAAAAGTCTCCACCAAAATCCAGTAAATGGTTCTAATCGGACCACGTAGTATATACTTCGGAACCCTTATGGCATACACTGGTGTATGTCTTAACAAATTTTTTGAGTCTATTGCCTGGGCTATAAACAATTTTTCAAATTAGTTGTATAATTTTTAATAAATAACAGATTAAAAAAAATTATTATTGTAAATATATTTTTTAAATGACTTGCTATGGTATTCAATTTAAAAATAGATACGAAAATAGTAGTGTGAGATAAAGTAATAAAATTTCAGGTGGTAAAAACAAATTTTTGTATTTGTTTTTGGACATTTATCCACCAAATGGTTTGGATGGGGCAATAACATGAGATTTCTTATTTGTGGGTGATTTTTATGAATATTTTAATGGTAAAATTAATTTTTTTAAATGATAATTTATATTTCTGTGATAAAAATCTGTTTTTCCGTGAAAAAATAAGAACACTTTGTTTAATTCGAGGCAATTTTCATTAACTTTTTACTCAGAATATTTAGATTTTAGAGGAAAATTACAAGTTTTGTTTTTATGAAGTCCGATAGAAAAATGTTTTAGACAAAAGATGCTTTTTCATATATTTTTTTTATATTTTATTATAATTTTATAATGTGCATTTTTACTTATAATATTTATAATTTGAATCTTGTTTTTATCACTTTTAAGAGAGGAGATATTGAACAAATACATGCTATTGATTTATTCTGCATATTTCATGCCTAGCATCACTTTTCATGCTATTTAAAAATTTCTATTTTTCTAAAAGCTTAGATATTAAAACTTTCATAGAACTTTCATTAACATTTTTATCGAGTTCTTTATTTTCATATACATATACCATGCTCTTTAATTTTTTTTGTAATATAAAACTTTAAATTTTTTACAGAATCAAGAAGCGATACCGCAGATTAAAGAAAAATTTGAAACTGTCAAAGAGGTGCATAAACAAATACTGTCAACGCAAAAGGTATGTTGTGTTTTCAAACTATGATAATTGAAATGCATGATTGAAAAAATTAACAACATAATTTTATAAAAACAACACTTTATTCTTAAATTTACATTTTACGCATATTATAAAAACAAAGTATTTCTTAATATTAATTTATAATTTAATAAATAATTCAGGTGTGAGTTTAGTGATCTTTAAAAACTCAGAAAATAATAATTAAATGCTTATTAATTATAATTTCAAGAAAAGGCATTTTCCCAAATGAGATAGAAATTGACTAGAGAAAATGTTTTTAAAATTCTTTTAATTAAGTTTTAGCTCAAGCAAGTTAAAGTTGGCACTATAGTGTAGATATAATCTAAATTCTCTCGGTTTACATTTTTTACAGTCAATTGTACAGTTAAAATTCTTACATAAATACTTTTTCAAAACAAATTCATTTGTAAAAAAGTAACATTTTTTATTTTAATTTAAACGTGTTAATAATTAATGCATTTTTACTCTATATTTTACAAAAATTTTATTTTAAGAACTAAAAATAGAAGTTATAAAATTTAATAAATAGTATTTTTGAATAACTGTGTGACTTTTTGCTATAAAGGACTCTACACTCAATCAATGTAATTTGGTTCTCGGCCAAATTTTCTGAAACTATAGTATGTTATTCATTATGACCTCCTGATCAAAAGTCTACAGACACAAAGTTTTGTGTTTTTATGAGATGCTGAAATTCAAAAGTTTGATTTTTAACTTTTTATAACGCATTTTTGCATGCAAATGAATAATGAAATTGAGTTTACGATCTTTTTTTTTTTTTACTAGTATACATATTTATCAATTCAATACTACACATCCACGCCTACATGTTTACAGTTACACGTATATTAATGTGTGTAAATTACATTTTTATAATATGTGTCTATTGAGACTTTTGATCAGGAGGTCATAATGAATAACATACTATAGTATCAGCAAATTTGACCAAGAACCAAATTCCATTGATTGGGTGCAAAATCTTTTGAGAAAATCATTCTTTACTAATACTAATATCAAAAAAAATTCTAAAACAAAAAAAGTAGACGAAACTTCAGATTACGTTATAAACTTGGGTTTCATAGTTTTGTTTATTTGTAGCAGATTATTTCAGTATTGCGTACGCATATGCTTTATGTGTGATTGAACGGTACTCAAACAGTGAAATATATGCGACCACCAATACATTGTATATTGTTATGTGGTGAATATGTTATAAATATTTAATTCGGCATTCGATACATGCAATTCTAGAAATGTATAAATTATAGAGGTCATCGACAACTTGGATATCAGTATTCCCTATAATCCAAATTTTTATACAGTTTAAAATAGGTATATTACAAAATTTCAAAGAAACTTGTTTTGATTCTGTCCGATCATCTTGTGATTAATTCCTATGCAAATTATTTGAGGTTGTTGTTTATAAATATATAAAAATATAATTACTAAATCTAAATTTGTTATTATTAATAATATAATCAATTGATATTGTTACAATGTATTGACGGTCATGTATATTCCGCTATTTGAGTACAGTTCAATCACTGACATAAATCATATACATACGTGCATTATCAACTTCCAAAACTATGAAACCAGAGTGTACGACATTATCTAAAGTTTTGTCAAAAAGTATAAAACAGGTGTGACCAACTAAATTTGTGATACAATCAATTATCTCTGAATTTCATTGCATATTATGAAAAAGATATTTAAAAATCTTGTTTATTTTAAAAGAATTCTTATTTAAAATTTATTGTGATCGTTCAAAATAATCAGTTGGTAGATTACGTTTAACTTGTTGGCCATCCCTGGTATAAAATAACAAATGATCTTATGATTATAATACTATTACAAGCTCTCTAAAATAAATTATCTGTAGGTAGTTATTTAGATAATAACTCAACTAACACTTTATTAATTATTGGCAATTATATATGAGATTTTTTTTAATATTAAATAATTCATATATTATATATCTTATAAACTAGAATGCACATACTTGATGGTTAAAAAAAACGTTTTCTGTTTGGCGACATAGTGCTCTGACACTATTATAATGTTTGTTGTAAACTCTTGTTTTTGATAATCATATCATCTCATCTAAATTTATGGTAAACTCGTGTCATTAGAATTTAGGGCAATTTTGTCTTGGTAACGGTAACTATAAATTGATGTGAAATTTTGATACGTAAAACTAACTAAACTATATAACAAATATTTTACTATTCTGGTTTGTACAATTTATAGCTCTGGACCCCTATTCTCGAGCTCACTCGAGAATATGTCGTTTCGAGTTTTTGGTTCGAGATTTTAAATCTCGCATGCCCAGGAGCAGTCAAGATTTTTCATTCGACATTTTTTATAGAAAAAAAGTTGCATCGAGATTCGAGAATACGGTATAATTTACACAATCGAGATTCTAGTAAATAATTTACAAGGAAACCTTTTCAGGTCGAAAATTCGTATCGAGTTTAAACTTTGTATATAGTTAGAGGAGGTCAAAGTAAGTAAGAAAAAAAACTATCACAGCTGCGGTAAAACGGTTTAAGGGGGTGAAACACCCCTATGAAAATGTGCAAAATAATCATATTTTTTCAAATAACTCTGAAACTAATGAAAATTTAAAAAAATCTATAATACAAAATTTTCATGATTTTTTATGCTCTTTCAAATGGCGACAGTCAAAATTCGAAAAAAATAAACTGTTAGCCCCCACCTCCCACCCACTTAATTTTTTCGAATTTTGACTACCGCCATTCAAAAGAGCGTAAAAAATCATGAAAATTTTGTATTATGGATTTTTTTAAATTTTCATTAGTTTCAGAGTTATTGGAAAAAATATGATTATTTTGCACATTTTCATAGGGGTGTTTCACCCCCTTAAACCGTTTTACCGCAACTGTGATAATTTTTTTCTTACTTACTTTGACCTCCTCTAACTATATACAAAGTTTAAACTCGATACGAATTTTCGACCTGAAAAGGTTTCCTTGTTAGTGACTTTTAGTTTTAGTTTAGTAATCTCGAATGAGAAAAAGTCACGAAATTGAGAATGGGGGCCCTGGAGTACTGTCACCAAACTGAAGATTTTTTTATCCACCCGGCATCTACTATTATGTACAAATTACAAGGATATAAACTTGCTTCTCAGTATAAACATTTATAATACTTCTTAAATTAACAAATTAAATTTGTATAGTATAATATTTTTTACAAGTATTGATTCACTTGCATAGAAATATTTTTTTATATCTGTTTTTGAATACATCCACCACAGAAATAAAAGCCACACTTAAAGTTTTTCTCAGTGTGTCGATTTTTATTTAGATATTTTCATTAAACACTCTTGGTAAAAGTTTTTTCTAATTCTCTTTTATGTAATTGTGGCACCATTCATCTTGTTTTCCTTATTTTTTATTATTAATTTTGTCTATTGAACCATTGCGCATTGGAATAGAGCAGCTGTTTTATGTCATTAGTCTTGTTTAGAAATCATTATTCATTTCGTTTCAATGTTAATTTTAATATTTTCTCCTGCCTTTTGATTGTTGAAATATTTCAGCATTTCCCAAAATTTAACCCCTAAGGTGTTGAGGGGGTGGAAAAATTTATAAAATATTTTTTTTTGTATTCACCGAATGAAACATGGCACAAGTAGGTACTCTATTCTAAAAGACAAATATCAGTTACGAAAATTCAACCCCTATGAGAATTTGGTAAAATTTTGATATATTTATCTTCATAATTGTTCATGATATTAAAGTAAATTCGGACAAATTTATATTCTATTAATAAAATCAAAGTTCGATATTCAAGCCCTAATAGCATGGAACGTGGACGAGGAAGGATTTAAATATGTGTATCTGCATACAAAATACTCATCTATTAAAATAAAAATCCTATCACGTATAGAGGGTTCTAATTAGTTTTGAAGTTTATGCGAGCGAAACCGCGGGATTCTGCTAGTATTTTTATAAATTGTCATATACTTGATTAAGTTCAATTTATTCATTGATAAATTAAAAATGAAAGCTGAATTTTTAGCTTTAAACAGCATTATTTTTTTCCAATATTCAGTTGTGTAACTTTCACCAGTATTATAATTCAAAATTCAAATCTTTACTGACCAGTAATGAAAATGCTGTTAAATGACACATCGCCGGGTTTAAATATAATATTTTACAACATCGTACATTTTGTAAATTAATTGTTGTAGATATGCTATTTAAAACTAAAAATGTGGCCTATTTCTGGGATGAATTGGATATATCTAGAATAGATTGATTTGTTATAGTTATTTGAAACTAACAGTCTTTTTGCCTTACAAATATTCACGATATTCTGAATTTAATTATTACTACAGGTTACCTCTTATGATACATATTGAAAAATATATATTATTATATTTATATATTTAATGTTCTATTTTGCTCAAATATAGCAATTTATTTTTAACTCAAATAGGTTACCTGTTGAAGAAATTAAATTGTTATTTACCATATTTATAACAAAATCTATTCAATTTTTTCTGTCGTTGTAAAATCCTTTTCATCATCAGCTCTATCTTGTATTTCATTTGCGTTTTGTAAACCTTGCAGTGTTTCCTCATTATCTTCCTCTTCTTTTTCATCTTTTTGTTTCAAGTTGCCTTTACCTTGTTTTTGTCTTCTCATCTTTTCTTCCATCTCTCTGAATTTCTGTGTCAAATATTGATCTACAATAGGACCACTGTAGTCTTCTGGGAATTTTGGTTTTACAGGTAAAATGAATTTATAAAGTCTTTCATTCAAAACATACAGTTGTGCTGTGCTAGCACATTTAACATTGTACCACCAATCACATGTTAAAGCTACTTGACTAAATATTGTACCATTTGGACATAAAAATGAAGCTTGACCTCCGTTTAAGTCGCAGTAATGCCAAACCTGAAATTAATTGATATTTATTGGCTGTTAAAAATATTTATATTTTAATACTTACTTGACAATTTGTTTCTGGATCTCCAAAGAAGCCTTTATATCTCTGCGTTTTGCAATCGAAATTTGTTTCAGGTATCTCATAAAGGGCTGGATAATCTATACCCGCTTTTCCTGGAGTTCCTCCATCGGTAGTTTGTGCAGGGAAAACTTGAGTTGTTGTACCTTCATTAACTGCATGTTGTATCACTTCAGGTTCATGCTGTTCTATTTCTGGTTCTTGTACATTTATGATATCGCTGTCTTTTGAATTTTCCACTTCATCTTCTAAAATTTCTTCATCTTCACCTTCGTCTTCATCTTGATATACTGGTGCTGGCTCTCGAATAACATTTTGTGGTCTACTGTTTTGTTGATTTTGTTGTTTCAAAGCATTCAAAAAGTTTACAAGTGTTTTAATACTTGTTCCGACATTATTTTGTGTCAATGTTTGTGGAATTGTATTAGTCTTTTGAAGATTTTTGATTAAAGCTCCTATATTTGACGGATAGTAGTTTGATTGCACAGGACTGTTGTGACTGGAATAATCCGTATTTGACTGAACAGAAGTAGTATGATGTGAATGTGAATAGTCAGCTGGTATACGATATACATGTTCTGAACTTTTTATAGGTGCAGGCTTAGGGTGATACGATTTAACAGGAATGTAAGTTTCATAAATTGGACTTGGAGTTACGACAGTTTTATAATTAGATACTTCTATATTCCCTGGTTGATATGTTTGTATAACGGTTTTAGTAGGGATGTACGGTTTAAATCTCGGACGCTCTTCTTTTTCTAGTCCGACGTACCCTGTCTGCGGAAATCTGTTTTTGTAATTGTTGTGAATAAAATAGTTTTCATACGTCACTGCGGCTGGTTTCTGAGCAATGGGATTTTTGTAGTTTTCATACGTCACTGCGACTGGTTTCTGAGCAATGGGATTTTTGTAGTTTTGTGGAGGAGGTGACGGAACATATTGAGGGACTGAATTTAACTGTGATAATTGTTTATATTGTAACAATTGATCGTAAATGGTACTAAAGTTAGGTGTGGGAGGAACAGAGTTGGTATGATATTGTGGCGCAGAATTAGTTTGATATTGTTGCGCAATGCTTGGAGTGTTTTGATGTATCATTGGTGTGAAACCACCCTGAAGTTTGTTATTTTCAGTGAATGGTGTGAAGTTGTTGATTGATGATGCTCGTTGTGGTTGAGGTTGGTATGTTTTAACAACTGAAAATTGCTCGATAGGTGAATATTTTATTGGTGTTAACTGAGTAGGATTCTGTTTAGTTAACCGATAAGGATTTGGGATTGGCACAAGTTTGTATCGACCTGATTGATAGTTGTGCTGTGGTATTTTTTGTGAGGATGAAAGTACATTATATTGAATTGATGGGTTTTCGTTGGACAAATAATATGAAGTATATGGAATCAAGCGACGTTGACGTTCACCATTTGTGCTTTTGGCTATGACGATTGTTGCATTTTCGATTTTTTCTGTTATTGGTTCTTCTGTTGTTTCACTTATTTCTTCGGAAGGTGCTTTCTCATGAGTTGTTATTGTGATGCAGTTAATGGTATCTGAAACACAAGATAATTCTGTGTTAATTATAAATAAAATTAATTTCGATTATATTATTTCAGAAAATTAATTATATTGGGTCTTCTGGTTGTCTCATTATTACAAAAACTAGACAAATCATAATGAAATCCGAAGCCCATAGAAACAGTATATAAACCCTGGGACTCCGTACAGACAGTATACTATAAAATTGCTATAAAGTGTTAGGTATTCAAATTTATGTTCAAGTGTACAAAGTGCATACTATCTAATTATAGTGCAATTATATGTAGCGTTCTATGAATTCTATGACATTTTTGTCAGTGTTGAATTTTAGGAATACTTACGCCACAACGATAATACCCCCCCCCCATATTCCGGCGGAAGTCCTTGCAAAATCCTTGTGTGTATATTCTGGATTCAACATTGATAGCTATTTCAGTTTATTAATTTTATAATTATTATGTGTAAATAAGTTATATACATACATTTCCTATATGGAATAACATAACACGATGAGTATTACGCCATGTTCATAACAATTTAATAATTAGTAATTACAAATGTATTTATGAAGCGTTAAAGATTGATTTCCTAGTTAAATAATATGCCCTACCCTACATAATCTTTTATGTAAACACGATGCATTTTCTTTTGATATGGTATTTACCTAATTGGTATGTGAATTTCTAAACGATTATTCTACTATTAGACGATCTACTGTACAAAAAAACTTGTCAACTTACTTCCTACATGTATATGTACAAGAGTTTTAAATTAATACGTATATTTTCAATGTTCAATACACATTTTTTATTTATAATCATCGTAATTACATTCAAAAGTAGTATACAGCGTGTCCCAGATAATTTTTATGTAAACGTACCCTAATATAAAATGAGAAAATAATTAAAATATCAATGTTTTTTTCTCGCATACTTAAAAGCTGTTACTGGTTAGCAATGTAAAATCGGCCTCAACACGGATTTTGCTAATTTTTAGAGTGGATTATACTTATTAGTATCTAAAAGTTGATAGTTTATGAAAAAAATAATATGTTGGGTCGTAATTGAAACAATGATCATACTTCAGTATTACACATTACAAATTCTGAAAAGGATCGACGTGATAGAAAATACTTTAAATACATTGAAATCAATAGAAGTCAATATTAACATTTATTATTTATTAGAAGTAATGTAATATAAAAATGATATAAAACAGTATTTAAAAAAAAATTATTCGATAACATGAGTCCTCATAGACCTTTATAGCCAGTTATATTAGTGTAATATGTACCTACTTTACTAATTTGACCAAACTATAAAATACCCTTACCAATCGATTCGTGAATCAATCTCGAGTCCAACGAGGTATATGAAGCTGTATATGAAAAAAAAAATTGTGGGGAGGGGGGTCATTCTTAAAATGGGCTAAACTAGAACCACAGACCTACCATTTAGAGAAAACCGTGGTCTCTAAGTGGTCAGGTGGGGCGACATCTCGCGGTGGTGGACAAACGGATGGACGGACGGAAAATCGAGCATATAAGCGCTACCGTGGATTGCGCTAAAAAATTGTTATCTTTTGATATAACAAGGGCATATTGATAATAATTAATTAATAAATCACGGGTGATCAGTGATTTTTTATAGTGAATGGAACTTCAAAACTAACATTTAATTTTAGATTATTATATAAACTATAGTTTTTGTATGATTATATAAATGAATTGATACAAAAAACTATATCCAAATTGAATAAACATTTGACAAATTCACTTTCTGATGTAGAGTACGCAAAAAAACGTAACGCAAGTGCAAGATTGCTTTCTTGTTGTGTCAAGATTGCGTGCCCAGATCACATATATTCATGTGTTTTACGTCAAACCGTATGACACTTTTGTTTGTTTTGTACAAGGTTTCTTTTTCCGGTAGTGGTGCTGTCAACAATGCTCTAGATACAAGACCTATGCAATTAGAATGTGTGTTATTATTCTATGTGAAATAGAATTTTTTTTTATTATTGAATATCACGAATTAAACATTTATATAAATCAGTATTTAATTTAGATTTTATAAATGCTTATTTTGTTCGAGATTTATTATTGCTTTATACAGGGTCCTCCAATAGTGCGTCCGGCATTGTTTTACGCCCAAACTATTGAAGATAGAGTTTTAGAGTAAAAAATTTACTATATACATATATCGACTCTAAAGAATTTCAGGAAAATCTTTTCAGCCCCCTAAAACCGCTCCTTGGGGGGTAGATTGAGGGGTACATGCCCGTTTCTCAGCAAAATCAAATAGAATGGTATATCAAAAAGTACATATTGTAAAGATCATAAAAAAATAAGAAACTTTTATAAAACAAATTTTTTTATACTTTCAATTGTTTAAAAAATATGGCGACTTGTTCGCAAATTTTAGGGTTTTACTAAAAGTGTTCTAATTTCGCTAAATATTAATGGAATTTTATTATTTTTTTTAAATTCAAAAAGAAGAAATAATGATATTTGTAAAGATGTATCATTATTTGAGATTTTAATAGTTTAAAGTGTCATACTCGACATACCAAAAATTCAAAAGTTCAATTAGGGATAATTCAAAATTTTTAAATACAATGGTATATCAATTAGTACTTTTTCTTAAAGAAGATATGTAAATAAACAACTTTTGATAAAAAAAATTAAAATTAAAAATTTTAATTTTCAGTTTTCAATTTTAAAATTATAATTTTCAATTTTAAATTTTCTTAACAAAAGTTGTTTATTTACATATCCTTTTTATGAAAAAGTACTAATTGATATACCGTTGTATTTGAAAATTTCGAATTATCCCTAGTTAAAATTATGAATTTTTGATATATCGCGTATGACACTTTAAACTATCAAAATCGCAAATGGTCATACATCTTTACAAAGTTCATTATTTCTACTTTCTAAACTAGAAAAAATAATAAAATTCCATTAATATTTAACGAAATTAGAGCACTTTTAGTAAAACCCTAAAATTTGAGAACAAGTCGCCATATTTTTTAAACAGTTGAAAGTATGAAAATTTTTGTTTTACGGAAGTTTCTTATTTTTTTATGATTTTTACAAATATGTACTTTTTGATATACCATTCCATTTGATTTTACTGAGAAACGGGTATGTACCCTTCAAACTACCCCCCAAGGAGCGCTTTTAGGGGGTTGAAAATATTTTCCTGAAATTCTTTAGGGTCAAAATATATAATAAATTTTTTATCCTATAACTCTATCTTCAATAGTTTGGGCGTAAAACAATGCCGGACGCACTATTGGAGGACCCTGTATATAAGAGCTTCTTTAAAATTTTTAGTTGTAAATCAGTGGTTGTTAAAATGTGCACCGAGGCACCCTGGGAGTCCATCCTATTAATTTAATAAATAATACATGAATGAATTTATTCAATAATGCAGTAGTTTGATTTGTTCATTGCAAGTTAGTCATGTTTTGATTTAGGGAAGGGCATCATGGGAAAATCTTAGTTCAAAAAGGGCGCCGGAAGTCGATAAAGTTTGGGTACCACTGGTGTGGACGATTGATGTTGTGGACTTTAAATGTTGTGTACATTGAGTTCTTTTGGTCAAATGAACATTACATTCATGAGATTGCAATTTCGGAATTCTAACCAATTATTAAACCATTAAACCAAGGATTTCGGGATTTTTAATATGTTAGTAATAATCAGGGCCGTAACTACCACCGGGGTAGAGCCCCGAACCTTCGAAGCAGCGTATAAATTAGGGTCAGTAAGATTGAGGACCCCTCGATTATTAGCTGCCCCAGGCCCCCAGAGCCTCTAGTTATAGTGGCGGACTAGGGGAGGGGGTCATTCTTAATTTATATTTTTAAGTCCGTTGCTGAATAAGTGAATACATATATGTATATAGGTACATACATTTATGTCAAATTTCCACAATTTCAACTGACTGACTAAAATAAACACATTGATTAGATTACTATTTAAAACTCTAAATGATCCGATTAATTGGAGTGAAAGTTATTTTTGGTGCATACGTAGCTTAATATGTCTCTATCATTACTGTTGAACCGAGTATTTAACCGAGAAAGTAAATAATGCACATATGTAAATTATTAGAAAAGAGACGCTTTTGCTTTACAGATGTCGCTTGACATTGAACTAGTCATTTATAGAATTTTTTGAGTTTCTCTGCGAAATGCAGTTTATAGTTCGATGAAAGTATATACGTAAATAACATATATCATTGTTATACTAATGACTGGTATTTTATAGATTTTAGTATGGTCCAAAACTTCACCAAATACTTTCTACTGGGTGTCGATTAGTTATGAATTGGTTTGAATTTTAGAGCAGTGATAATAAATTTATAATAAAACTATAACACCATAACAAAAATAGAATGGATTCAGGGAAGGTTAAAATGATTATTATGTACTTTTACGATATGTATACTATATATATTTGAATATAGGTACATGGGTATAAAGAAAGTCAAAATAAATAATGGTTCGTTTTGATCCATCCGCTCCAGGTCTGTATAGAATTTTATTATTCCATAATTTCTTTGCTTCACGCACCAAAGTCCTTTTGTTAAATCAAAAATTACCTTAATATGTAAATATGTACTAAAATATAAAAAAAGAATATATCAAAGTCTTAAGGCTTCCGCGGTGATCCTGATATCGATCTTGGCTTCAGGGTGTAAGCCAATGTATATCAAGTTTCAATTGACATAAAGTTTTTAATTATTACAGTTACGTGCATGCATGTGATTGTACAAAATTTCTAAATCCAATTTTAAATGTTTCACATAATTATATTGTCTATCAGTAAAACTTTGAAATGTTGATTTACGAAATTACATAAAAATAAACACGATATTACGGGTGTTCTATTACAAAACACTTTTTACAATCTTGAAAGATATCAAATTCACTTTTAAAATAAATGTAAGTCAAACTAAACATCAAATACTAAAATGTTTTAATTATAGTATTTACCGTGCATTGAAATCTCCAATTTGTAACAAAGCCAGAATGCTATAATTACGTTCAGATGTTATATTCTATCCTTGTTATTTTTATTTATATTAATGCGACCATGTAGAGAAAGTATTCAGATGAGAATTAATCACAAGTATTTGTGTTTAATGTATTGATTAAATAAGTAAGTACGGTTTTGTATATATTTAATACTAATTAAGAAGAATTTATTGTACAGATTTAATATTATACATTTCAAAAGAAGTCGGAAAGAATAGAAGAAAGTAGCGTTAAGATATATAATTTACAAATAATAGTACGATATAGATTTAATATTTTAGTCATAACTTTATGACTGATCCGGTCAAAACTAAAAGGACGTTTGTTAATTTTTCAAAAGTTTCATATTTTTTTAATTTTATTTGATTGTTTGTCATCGAACAAAACCCCTATGATTTAGTTGCATGAAATTCAGTTTACACTCATCCCTTGATAAAACTACGTGACAACCGCTTAATTTAGCGACTTTTATAAATATGTATAGTAGACGTTCCATACTTTGAACCCGGTTGGGCACGGTACCTTCCATAGTGTAAATCCTCAATAATCAAAGCCCCTATATATTTGTAGAGCTGTCATTTATATAATAGAACTGATTGCGCCGGTGCAGTTCACAGTATGAACATTCATAGTATGGAACGTCTGATGTATTATATAAACACGAGATTTTTTATCGGACTACTGAATCAGTCTACCTTTTATTACATTTTAAATGACAAATATTTATTTATTAATAGTTCAGTCAGTCTAGCATCATTGAAGTAGATAAACGAATTTGATCAACCTATTGATATTTCAAAGTTCTGTTTATCCCTCACAAATACGTAGTAATGATTTGTTATTTCATTGGTGCTAGATTGACTGAACTATAACACATTCTTTCAAAAATACCTCCTACCTATAAAATAAATAACCCAACATTATAAAAACGCTTGTAACTTTTGTTCTTGTTGACCATTTTCATAAATCTTCCAATTTATGCTATAAATAAAACGGGCAAGTGCATGTTGGGCACGCACATGATAGGGTTCCGTAGTCATTCTCACTACGATTTATAAAAAGTATTTTTCAAAATTTTCGTGACTGAAGGGTTAAAATCAAAAAGTCATTTGACTTTTATTATTGCATTTTAGGAGACCTATCAAATGATACCCCACTCAATGGGGTAAATGAAAAAAAATGTGAGTTTACTTTTCAATCTATGAAAAGGGGGTCCAAAATATTTTTGACAATGTTCGTTATAATTTTCAGTGAAAGTACTAATTAAAAACTACATTCTGAATTTTTTTCAGATTTTTTGAATCAATAGTTTAGAAAATAGAGGGGGGGGGGACGCTCTGACAGCGACATTAAAAAGCAAATACAGGGTCCTCCAATAGTGCGTCCGGCATTGTTTTACACCCAAACTATTGAAGATAGAGAGTTAGGATAAAAATTTTACTATATATATCGACCCTAAAGAATTTCAGGAAAATATTTTCAACCCCCTAAAACCGCTCCTTGGGGGGTAGTTTGACGGGCACATGCCCGTTTCTCAGTAAAATCAAATAGAATGGTATATCAAAAAGTACATATTTGTAAAGATAATGAAAAAATAAGAAACTTTCGTAAAACAAAAATTTTCATACTTTCAATTGTTTAAAAAATATGGCGCCTTGTTATCAAATTTTAGAGTTTTACTCAAAGTGCTCTAATTTCGTTAAATATTTATGGAATTTTATTATTATTTTAAATTTAGAAAGTAGAAATAATGAACTTTGTAAAGATGTATGATTATTTGAGATTTTAATAGTTTAAAGTGTCATACTCGACATACCAAAAATTGAAAAGTTCAATTAGGGATAATTCAAAATTTTTAAATACAATGGTATATCAATTAGTACTTTTTCTTAAAGAAGATATGTAAATAAACAGTTTTTGATAAAAAAAATTAAAATTTTAATTTTCAGTTTTCAATTTTAAAATTATAATTTTAAATTTTAAATTTTATTAACAAAAGTTGTTTATTTACATATCCTTTTTAAGAAAAAGTACTAATTGATATACCGTTGTATTTGAAAATTTCGAATTATCCCTAGTTGAACTTTTGAATTTTTGATATATCGCGTATGACACTTTAAACTATCAAAATCACAAATAGTCATACATCTTTACAAAGTTCATTATTTCTACTTTCTAAGTTTGAAAAAATAATAAAATTCCATTAATTTTTAACGAAATTAGAGCACTTTTAGTGAAACCTTAAAATTTGAGAACAAGTCGCCATATTTTTTAAACAATTGAAAGTATGAAAATTTTTGTTTTACGAAAGTTTCTTATTTTTTTATGATGTTTACAAATATGTACTTTTTGATATACCATTCCATTTGATTTAACTGAGAAACGGGTATGTACCCTTCAAACTACCCCCCAAGGAGCGGTTTTAGGGGGTTGAAAATATTTTCCTGAAATTCTTTAGGGTCAATATATATAATAAATTTTTTATCCTAAAACTCTATCTTCAATCGTTTGGGCGTAAAACAATGCCGGACACACTATTGGAGGACCCTGTATATTGCGACTGAAGGGTTAAAATCAAAAAGTTATTTGACGTTTTTTTATTGCATTTTACGAGACCTATTAAATGACACCCCACTCAATAGGGTAAGTGGGAAAAAAATGAAAGTTCAATTTTCAGTATATGAAACCCCCTTTCATATACTGAATATTTTGGACCCCCGTCCAAAATATTTTTGACAATGTTCGTTATAATTTTCAGTGAAAGTACTAATTAAAATCTACGTTCTGGATTTTTTTCAGATTTTTTAAATTGATAGTTTAGAAAATAGAGGGGGGGGGGACGCTTTTTTAATGACTTTGGAGAGAAAATACATCGTGATCGAAGGGTTAAAATTAAAAATTTCTGTTACATTTTTTGTTGCATTTTAGGAGACCTTTCTAACGACACCCCACTCAATGGTGTAGGTGAATTTTTTTTTTTTTGAAAACACTTTTCATTTTATGAAAGGGGGGTCTAAACAATTTTTATTTTAAAAAATCTTATCATTTCTGTTTTTGGGTCATCAATCTACGGCCGTTTACCAAATTTCATCTTATTATCTCAAAATTTTTGAAGACGGACGGACGGACATGGAGAAACTATAAGGGTTCCTAGTTTTCTACGGAACCCTAAAAAGGGGATATCAAAGTAACCTCACTCTCAGTCTAGCTTTGATCACGTACTTTTTATTTATTAAAAAAAAAACAATTGGGCCTAATTTTTTTTGCAAATTTTTACTCACCATACTTTAGATTTTACAGCCCTTTAAATTTCAAAAATGATCAAAGTAACCCCGTTTTACGGTATTTGTGATATCATTACTTATTTTGAATAAGAATAAAATATGTTCACATACTAATAATAACATAAACATTAAACATCATTAATACGTATTATATTTATAGTAATAAAATGGTACATTCAATTCGTTACCGCGACCATTACAAATAACCTTCACATATGTATGTGAGGTTAACGTCTGATATTGTCCCATATTAATAATATGGACATAACGTACGGAGTTACACAGTGTCAATATAGAAAGTATAAATGTTTATACGGTTTTTGGTCACCTGTAGTACACCTTCCAGTTTTAAGACACAATATACATATACGGATTTTTTAGTAAATTCAGTGGGTGTATAAAAACAAAAACTAAATAAAGCAGTTACATGAAAAATAAAAGTTTTTTTTAAATGTCTTACTTAATATTTTTATACGGCTCAACTTGGGCACGCTACTGTGGCTGTACAGTGGCCAGTAATTAAATAACATGCAGTAATATGGAAACGCGTGATTCCAACTCACATGGAACTACAAACTGAAGACTCAATTTTACAACGTCATATCTCCGGTTCTATTAGTGGTAGGGAGTTTACTTTGGGCTCATTTTATTCGTTTTATAGTGTAGTGTACATGAAGTCTTAATTAAGTCAAATTTTCTCATCCGAGTCGTTATAAAAATGTATGAGATAATATACGAAAAAACGGCATTTTCCGTGATTTTTGCGTATTTTTTTATCAATTTTTGATTTACCATATCTCCGAAACAAATGAACGTAACGAGATAATCTTTATTTTGCCTTTTCTAATACCTTCCTGTCAGAATTTAGGATCACAAAATGGGATGTATTCAGTTTTTTTGCCTTAATGAACCCATTTATCCAGTAATTTGCCTTGTCTTGTATGAATTAACGTTTTTTTTACATCTATTTTAAAGCTCTGGGGACCAGCCTATTAATTAATATTCGTTTTTTAATAAAATTAATATAGTTTATTATATTACTAAATATTTATTAATTTATAATTTATCTTATTATTAATAGTCCAGGCAATGAATGGAATGAAAAAGAACAAATTAGGAGTGCGATGAAATTTGGTACCAATGTAGTATACATTAAAGTACGTCTGTACACAAAAGTCCCCATCTATAGGCCTTGTGGAAAATTTGGTAGAGCCGTTTGAAGTTTTATTTTGTTATTCTCGAATAACTTCAAGACAAATAAAGATACAGAGGTATGCCTTATATCAAAATTTTCAAAAATGTTTACTTTTCAGCAATATTTCAAATTTGATTCCAATGTGTGCACCTAAATTGCTGAAAAGTTACGATTAACTCGAAAAATAAGCGCGTTTGATCAACAAATTATGTTTAAATGGATTTTTAAGCTCTTAAAACTGATAATAGAAAGAAATGTCCTGTACAAAAGTTATGGAGAATAAAATTTTACATAATTTTATGTAAACTGCAATATTCAAAGTGTGAATATTTATTAGATATTTCTTTTTTTAGGTAGTCGAAAAAACAAAATTAATTTAAAAAATCATATAAATAGTATGCTTTGAAAATCAGTATTACATTGAAAATAACACGATATTATATAGAAAATTAATGAAAATAAAGGTAAATTATAATTCCAATACTTCCATAAGACTTTAAATAACATACTATGATTACAATGTACTGAGGTTGTACATTGTAGCCCCTCGATTGAATATTATTATATGATTTAATAGTTTTAAATATGAATCTTCAAGATATTTGATCTTATCTTTAAAATACGGATATTAGAGTAGAACATAATCAGAATGCCGTAAAAATGTGCATATATGTAGTACTTATATTACTTTACATGTGTGAAAAATTCCTCACGAATTGGGTATGTGGAAAAAAAATTATAGCGATTTTAATGAGGATTTATTAAAATACAATATATCATAATGTAACTTATTATTACCCATTTTTATTTGAATATTTACATAGTATGTATCTCTGTATAACATACACGTTATGAACACTTAAATTTTGATTATTTAGATATAGATTTTTCTTTTTTAAATTAAACGATTTTTAAGACATACATTTATTTGTTCAATTCGATTATATAAAAATATATCATATCATGTATTTTGTACCTGTTTGTAGATATGCTTATAACTTTTCTTTCAGAGTATCAATTAATGGGGACTTTCATACAGGCGTGCGAGATACATTAGTGAGTGCATCTGAAAAAGTCCTCAAACATTGGAGCCATAGAAAAAAAGTTACAGCTGTTTTATAACTACGGTGTGATAAATTATGATCTATATAACTTATTATCAGTAAATTAATTTATAGGTGATTCTACCAAAAAACTGGAACAAAATTTTATTTTTATTTGACTAATGTATCGTTCATATTGATAGCAGTAATCAATTTTTTATTTCCTATCGTGACTCTCCATAAAACATTCTTTAGTTAAAAAATATATAAATAAATAAATATATTTTATAAAGAAAGAAGTGACTAATTACAAAAAAATTCTCATATAAAGAGAATCCATAAAATATGCTATTCATTATTAATTGTTTGTGATACTTTCTAATATTTAAAAAAGGAATATATATTATACCTCTTCTGTATTAAAGACTCCAAATTCTGAACAAATTGTAAAATTATTTATTTTTAAAAACTAACGAAAGTTTTATGGAGAGTCACTATAGGAAATAAAAAATTGATTACTGCTGTCAATATGAACGATACATTAGTCAAATAAAAATAAAATTTTGTTCCAGTTTTTTGGTAGAATCACCTATAAATTAATTTACTGATAATAAGTTATATAGATCATAATTTATCACACCGTAGTTATAAAACAGCTGTAACTTTTTCCTATGGCTCCAATGTTTGAGGACTTTTTCAGATGCACTCACTAATGTATCTCGCACGCCTGTATGAAAGTCCCCATTAATAGATACTCTGAAAGAAAAGTTATAAGCATATCTACAAACAGGTACAAAATACATGATATGATATATTTTTATATAATCGAATTGAACAAATAAATTTATGTCTTAAAAATCGTTTAATTTAAAAAAAAAATCTATATCTAAAAAATCAAAATTTAAGTGTTCATAACGTGTATGTTATACAGAGATACATACTATGTAAATATTCAAATAAAAATTGGTAATAATAAGTTACATTATGATATATTGTAATTTAATAAATCCTCATTAAAATCGCTATAATTTTTTTTCCACATACCCAATTCGTGAGGACTTTTTCACACATGTAAAGTAATATAAGTACTACATATATGCACATTTTTACGGCATTCTGATTTTGTTCTACTCTAATATCCGTATTTTAAAGATAAGATCAAATATCTTGAAGATTCATATTTAAAACTATTAAATCATATAATAATATTCAATCGAGGGGCTACAATGTACAACCTCAGTACATTGTAATCATAGTATGTTATTTAAAGTCTTATGGAAGTATTGGAATTATAATTTACCTTTATTTTCATTAATTTTCTATAATATCGTGTTATTTTCAATGTAATACTGATTTTCAAAGCATACTATTTATATGATTTTTTAAATTAATTTTGTTTTTTCGACTACCTAAAAAAAGAAATATCTAATAAATATTCACACTTTGAATATTGCAGTTTACATAGAATTATGTAAAATTTTATTCTCCATAACTTTTGTACAGGACATTTCTTTCTATTATCAGTTTTAAGAGCTTAAAAATCCATTTAAACATAATTTGTTGATCAAACGCGCTTAATTTTCGAGTTAATCGCAACTTTTCAGCAATTTTGGTTCACACATAGGAATCAAATTTGAAATATTGCTGAAAAGTAAACATTTTTGAAAATTTTGATATAAGGCACGCCTCTGTATCTTTATTTGTCTTGAAGTTATTCGAGAATAACAAAATAAAACTTCAAACAGCTCTAACAAATTTTCCACAAGGCCTATAGATGGGGACTTTTGTGTACAGACATACAATAATGTATACTACATTGGTACCAAATTTCATCGCACTCCTAATTTGTTCCAAGAACAGGGCAATTTTTCCATTCATTGCCTGTACTATAATGAATAAAAGTTATTTCAAAATTTCATATTTAGTAGACTTATATACATACTTATTATTAATATTAATTTTTATAGTTCCGTTTCCCTTTCTTTTAATTAAAAATATCCGTCAAAGTGTGCTTAGATTAAATTCCAATTAAATAAATGTATTTGTGCAATTCGTTTAAATATAAAATGTTTAATAAACAATAATTTAATTTTTATATTCACGTGTTTTAACAGGAAGTTAAAATTGCAGTGATAAAAATATGCAAGTATATCTATAATTAATACTGGATGACCTGGGTAGATGACGTAATGTCACTTATTCTAACTTATACATTTGTTATGTATGGCATACCTGCGTTACATTTTAAACAAAAATTTTCTTTGACTCACGTTACATTTATATTTACTCTTGGACGTCGTTTTAATAACAATCAATAAGGTACACTTCATTGATAAGAGCCAAGACGAAATTAAAAATGAGACGTCGCCCACGCTATACACGGTGTCCCGTTTTAAGTGCACACCTCTAATAACTTTTTATGGTGAAATGTTATCAAAAATTCAGATAAAAGTTACACGGTTTGGAGGGGGACATAGACGTACTCGGATGAAATTTTTTTAGGTGGTGTTTTCAGGGTGATCAGTTTTTTAAATAGGAATCTATAGTTTTTATCAAATAATTTTATTTTACTTGAAAAAAACACGTATCTTTCGTTGAAAACTTTTTTTTGAACAACTTAAACCTTTCCAAGATATCTTACAAAATAATTTGAGATTTTGAACTTTAAATATTTTTTTACTGAGAAACCATCAACCAAAAGTACAAAATACAAAAAATGTTCATTTTGGTCTAATAAAACTTAAAGAATTATTCAAAAATTTTATTAACAATTTTTTTTTGCTTAAATAAAATAAATTGAAAAAGTTTTAAAATTTTAAAAATAATTCTTTAAGTCTTATTAGATCAAAATAAACATTTCTTGTATTTTGTATTTTTTCTCTAAAGTTGATGGTTTATTAAAGTCGAACTTACGACAAGTGACATATCGTTCACATATCGTTGTAGAGTGAAGAAAAAAAAACGGCTATAGCCAACTTAGTATCCCAAAAGAAAAACTAAAAGTATGGTTTGTAACTAGGAAATTAAAAGTGATATAAAAATTCTAAATACACCAATCAATTCTATACAAAAAAGTGTTTTAAGAAACCGCAAACAAAAAATACCTAAAAAAGTTGTAGCCATTTAAAAAAAAATCGAATTTTCAGTTTTTTTTGGTATACCGCCTAAACCTAAACCACATAAAATTATTAATTTTTTTGATGTAGTAATACTCACCCCTTCTTTACAAATAATTCATCTCATTTAACCACATCTGTATCTCTTACCGTTTAGGATAGCATTAGCATTTCACGCTTATCTTGGACAGCCTGTATACTTTCTCGCAGGTACTATTTTAATTTACAAAGATATAATAATGATACAAATTAAAACGTGTCGCGAAGTAAAATGATGTTTTCAAAGACTGAAGTGTTCAGGAAAATCCGGTCGTCTAATAACCATTATGTAATTTTTTATCATTAACAAAAACTATAATAAATTACAGGTATGTGTTGTAAATTACAGTGGCCAGACAAATCACATTCACTTGTCTATCTTCACAAGAAATATACTTGTATGTTTTATACATTTTCTGTTCGTTACATTACTTTCTGATTATGTCAGATTTCGAGTTATTTATTTACTTTCTTAAGAATAAGTAACTTTTTTCATAAATATCCATTTTCTATGATTTTTAAATACATGTAATATTATATTGTTGAGTGTTTTTCTAAACAAATTATAAATACAACGGATGAAGAAAGTTTTGTTTTTGTTTGAAATATCATCCATATATATTATAAAGCTCAACGTCTCTCTGTCTGTCTGTTAGTGTCCTTATCACTCGGAAACCACTTATCCGATTTACGTGTTTTTTTTTAATTGATAGATATGTTCTCTGGTCTTGTTTTAGGATATATAAACCCCGATTTTGGACTCTGAAAACATATAATAATTTTATTTTTTGGGTATTTCAATGAATGTTTCAATTTTCATAACTTTTTTGAGGTTAGGAACGAAATGCGACCTGACCAAGTCAAACCAACCTCGGATTCGGATTCAGCAACTCCAATAACGTACACTGCCGTGCAAAAGTTTTTGGGCACTCTTTTTATGCGTATGGTAAATATAAAACTGTAAAAATGGTTGATAACAAATCTTAAATGTTGATAAGAGTACTTAATTACAACTTTTGTAATAATCCTAGCGTATCTAAAATACAGTACTTACAATTTTCCATGTTAAAGAAAAATTTTGAATTATATGCCTGAAAGGTCAGGTTTCCTCAAGTTGAAAGTATTGACGCACAGTGTCCTTCGAGCTAACGAGAAATTGTTTTTTTTTTTTTTTACTATTTTAACTGCGAGTAAACATATTCTTTTCGCTATTTTGGGAATTTTTATTGACTGAAATCTGTATATTTACATTCAAAATCACAGGTATCCAAAGACTTTTGTACAGCAGTGTATAGAATTGTTTGTCTCGTCTGGTGGATAAGACCATTATTTTTTTCGTGTGCCTGTATAATGAAAAGCAAGTTTATTAAAAGTAATATCGCAATTTGTTTCTTATTATACGGTATGGGTACTTTTAATTAAAACTTATCTCCATTTTTCCTTCAAACAAAGAAACTTACTCTATTTGCAAATAAGAAAAAAAATGTAAATAATAATTTGTTAAATATTTATCCTTCATGATTAATAAATTCGCATTGCAGCATTGCAATGTATAGAATTTGCTGGTTGCAATGTGTATTTATTAAAAACTACTTTCCGATTTAATAATTTACATGAAATACATAGTTTTTGTTCATTGGAAGGGAACGTTTTTTTTTTACCAGGAAGGACTTTAGTTACTTTAGTTTATAAATAATTCAAGGTAAATCAAAAGCGAGACGAGATTTATTTATTACTGCTTGGTGCTTTCTATTAATATGTTATATCTAAAGGTCCAGTGTGTCGTTTTTGCTTCTTCGCAATATCGAAGATACGAGAAGCTTTGTGATCGAGAATATAGAATCTTTTTTGTAGCCTTCAATTTTCTGTACTATTAGGTTACCTACGCTTCTTGAAAAATATTCCCATACAAAGATTTATCTCAAGGGAGCGTTCAAGTATTACGTAACGCAATTTTTGGAGATTTTGCCCCCCCTCCATGTAACGCGCCGTAACGTTTTTCTGTACCCCCCCCCTTAGTTATGTAACCACAAAATAACCATTTTTACCTAAAAAATGTTACGTAACGCGTAGTTCAAAACCCCCCACCCGCCTCTGTAACGCATCGTAACGTTTTACAAGACCCCCCTCCCCCCAAATTCGTTACGTAATACTTGAACGCTCCCCAATTTGCTTGATTTAAATAAATAAATGTTTTTTTTAATTGCTATATTTACTTTAACATATTAAATGTCATTTTGACGTTTGTATAAATTTAGATTTAAATTGAAATTGTCAAAAAATTTAAAAAATATGAAAAAATAATCAAGTGCGCATTTTTAGAAAAATCTCGAACTAATATTTTTTAACAATGTTGCATAGAAATTAAATGGTTAATCAATGCCAACCAATTTATCTTTATTGGTTTTTATTTAAATTGTTCAATAACACTGATCAACAAAAAAAAATCCTAGAGATCTGAATAGGTGATTTAAAGGGTATTTGTCATGCTGAAACCGAATTCGTTGCCCAAATGGTTCCATCACATCAGGTTTTTGATATATCCGAACCTAAAATTCCCGAAAATGACGATTTTGGCAATGTTGGGGAAATTATTACTAAGTAGGTAATTTTTTTCTGAAATTTTCTTTCATGATTCCAAATAGTACTTACTATCTTTTCTCTTTAAAATGTTTTTTTTTTTTTACATTTCACTGTGCGACTTTTTACACCGAAATATATTACTTTGAAGATATATGTAGTAAAGTTCATTGTGTCTACTATACTACACTCTATTAACAAAAATATCATATCTTCAAACTAGTACATCTCGGTTAAAAAAATCTTAAAAAGTGAAAACTCATTTTAAATAGGAAAGATAATACTGTTTGTTACCTTGACCGAAAACTTTAGAAAAAAATTATCTACTTGGTAATAAATTTTTTAACATTGCCAATATAGTCATTTTTGGGACTTTTAGGTTAGAATATATCAAAACCCCGACGTGATGAAACCAATTGGGTAGCAAATTCGGTTTCAGCATGCCAAAAGCCTCCTAAATTACCTATTCGGATCTCTGTTACATTACAAAAGTATTTTTTGTTGACCAGTGTAATTAACTACCTTTGTTTTTTAAACCAGATAAATTTTAAAAATTATTAATTTTTACAATTATAGCCAATCTCGTACCGATGTATCGTCTCCGCTAGTATTAATAAGTGATTAATAATAATTATTAAAACGTAGGTTAACATTGTACTTTTGCATTTATTTTTACTTATTTCTAAGTTAATTATATATTCGTGTCGGTTATAAAATACATTTAATTCATTTTTTGACACACATTAGTGGGAAAAATTCTTTTCACACATAAACAGGAAATGAAAATGGAAGTGAGCAAAGGTACGGTAAATATAACTTAATTTCCATTTTTATTTCAAATGTGTGTCAAAATTAAACGAAGTTCGTATTGATGACATTACCAGTAAAAATGAAATCGATGGTGAATGGGAGATTTGAATAAATAATCAATTTAATTTAGTTAGAAAGACTTATAATTAATTTGTTAATGCTTTACGAGTTATTGTGGCATTGACAAGTTGATAGTTTACTTTTAATTTATAACACACGTGGGTAAGTTATTTTGAAAATATTATACGTTCTCTATAAATTTATTTAAGAAATTATTATTTTAATTAGGCATGTATTTATATGCATTTTTTAAATAATAAAAACTTTTTATTTAATTGTTTTCACGTATAACAAATATACTGCACGAAAAATTAATTATTTAACATTAAACAAATATATTGAACTTAAAACAAATGATATCACTTTAAATAAATAGTTTCCACTAAAAAAAAATACTTGCACTAAAAAAGAATACTTTGCACTTGACTTAAATTTGAACCTGTCAGATTTATAAAATTACGTATGTTTTATGTATTTATCGTGATTTATTTTTATTTTTTAAATATTTTTTTTTTATTTTCTCTATATTTAAATTATTTATGCCCCTCCCCCCTGAGTTCGTCAACATACATTGTTTAATTTAATAACTGTGATACTTATAAAATATAAATTACATAGGTATAGGTAATTACAAAAAAAAATGTAGATTTTTTTCGCGGAATCCAGGTGGAATTACGCTAAATAGAACGGGAGGCAACAACCAAATATGGTCATCATAGCAATACGCAATTTTATAATTTTTAATTTATTAACTGTGCAATAGAGAACTCACCTATATGGGTCCTAAGATCTAAGGATGCTGCCTTTAGATAGGGTAGACCGTTAGACAAGGATTTTGTAAACATACTGTAACGAAATGTTCATTCAAACTCGTAAATTAATTTACTATAACATCAAATATAATTTGGTTGTTTTAACGAAATTTGAAGTCAAGTTCGTATATTAATTAATTAACGCATAATAAACGTATGTGACTTAAATAGGTTAACGTCCTTAACAAGGCGTACATCTTTATAGTGTATAAACAATTGTTAACCGTCACGAATTTCCCGTGAAAATGTGTAGTTTCTATGAAAAATTAACATAGCCAGCAAGGTCGCGACATATTGTCGTAACACAGACAGTTATGTCTTCATTGTTACATGAGCAGAACAATACCAACAACAATGGGCGTGTGAAACAGTGGCTCTCAACATTTTTGTCTGTGTTGTATACAATTTATTTCAGTAGTACCCCAATTTCGATTATTGAGCTTCCCACGAGACCGGCTTAAAATTTAACCCTTAGCTGCTCCTTTTCTCCAGAATAACATACCTGCCAACCTGGAGTTACCTCGTACTCCATACATTAAAATGCTAACTGCTTGTAAGTTATTTTATATTTTAATTCAATAAAATTCCTATATCATCTTCGAACGGTACAGAATGCACTCCAATCGGTTATTTAAATAAAAAATATAATATTTAAAAAATGTAAAACCTTGTAAAATTAAAACAGCTGACATTGAAGTTAAAACAATGTGGAGCGCCTGGTACCCCACAATGGCAGCTAAGAGTTAATATAAGACAGGCTTAAATTTTTAAAGAACGAGAATTCTCGTCTTGTTGCAGATGTAAATTAAATTATTAGCAGATATCGTCTTGTAAAAATGTTAATATTTTAAACAATAAAATGTTCTATTGATAAATGAGTTTTGTTTTCTAAAAAAAAATACACACGGATTAACGATATTATAACTGATTGAACTCAAAATAATCTAATTAACGTTGTTTTGAATGCTTTATTGATAAACTAACAAACAACGTCCGCGTCGTTAATAATAAGTTTGTTGAGTTAGTTATTTTGTCGTACCTAGTTAATTGTTTTGTTACTGCTGTTTCCTCGTTTCCAATGCAGTATGTCGTATGTATGTACGTGTAAAGTGGTTGTGAATGTACACACGCGTTTGGTTTCCTATTGTAATAAAAACAAGCGACAGATATTCTGCGATATATAATTGTGTGTGTGTGTATGCACGCGACATTGGTTATACATTATTACATGATGGATTATCTTATTGTTTATCAGGTGATAAGTATCACGTATGAATACGATATTTTGTAATACAATTTTATTTAGGTAATAATGAATTTCATACTTTTGTTAACCAATTCGCTTTTGTTGTTTTTTATATTCAAACATACAAAATTAAAATAATTGTTTTCTTATTTTAGTATTTATGTAGATTAATGTCCGGTATCTTAAAGGCACTAGCAAAATTTGCTAGCTAGCAAGCACTCACAAATGAGGTATTAATTTTGTGATGTATTTATGGTTTTGCTATGGAATTTAGAGCAGTGACACTTCAACGTATAGTAACACATTTGGTGACTGACCGTATAAAATAATTTTCATAATATCACCACTGTTTTAATACCGCTGGTGTTTACATTTAACGCGTACGCGAAACTTGTCAAACTCTTCGGAAAACTCCAAGAGAACTATCATATAAGTTTGATATCTCATTTGAGAGTGCTTGCTAGCTTACAAAGCTAATCCCTTTATGGTACCGGACATAAATGTAAGCTATCTTTTTATGCAACAAAATGATGATCCAGTAAAATTTGCGAGAAAATGGTAATAATTCTGAGATTTCTTGCATTTACAATCTACACAATCATATCAGTAATATGTGATCGCACGTTATCTCCTTGGACAAATACTTAATTATATTCAATTTAAAGTATGTATGTAGAGTAAAATCCAGAATATGTACTCGTTTTAATTTTTTTAAATAAATTTAAACTATAGGTAACATTAGTATAATAATAATTGCTTATCGCACTAAAATACTTAATTATTTATACTCGTAGGTGTTACATTTAACATTACTTAATTTTTTTGCAACTGACATGATTAACAAAAAAATGCATTCTATTCTTAGAAAAGTAATAAAATAATTTAAATAATGTGGCTGTATTTTATTTTCTAACCGTGAAGAAATTTATAACTTTCATCTAAATGTGAATAACAACTTTAAATTTAGGTTGCTTTAACTGGTTAGAATTTATTTTACGGTCCATTTGATTTTAAATTGATAATTGACTTAATACTATCATTTTGTTTCAACATACAGAATAATCTATTATTTTCATGGAATAATATAAATACATATATAGTTTATAATATACATATATTCGTACAAAATTTGAAAATATCGATATTTTCGGAAATACGTATGAGTGGGGGACAACATTTTTGATAGTTTTTGATAATTTTTGATAAACTTTCTAAGTTTACGGTATAAAATTATTGTTAATATACTTATTTATATTCCTCAAGTAACTAGCTTTAATTAATACTACACTTGTATTATTCTTTTTTTACTTAAAAACTTTTCCCAAAAAAAAAACATTTTTTGTATATTTCCGTATCTCATATACATAATATTAATTTGCTTAGTTAAGCGGTTTCATAAGTGTATCGTGTTTTTTCGATTTCAGTATGGATCACTGAAAATGCTATTTCGTTTATGGGAAATTACTATAAGTAATACCAAAAATAGCAAATCGATAAAACATGAAATAAGAAGTCGTTTTGGAACCAAGCACCTCAGGTATCTGAATCGGTATTAGCGAGTTCCAAACGTTCTTTTAAGCGACACAGCTTTGTATATAAACGATGTGTGTAATTTAATATATTCCAATCGTGTGCTTGTTATAAAAATATCTATATTTTTATCTTGCAGCACACGTGTGGCGTCTCTAATTTGTATCATGCCAATAGTTTAGCCACGCCTTTTAATAACAACCTGTTGTTCTTTAATTTTATTAATGTCTACTTCAGGCTAGGTAAATATTAAACATTATATTCATCACATATGTTTTATTGAGTTATACTGTTACCTCTAAACACCCACATAGTATGCAATCTATGTATGTTTAATGTTTCAATCTTATTTTATTGGTAATAAATATGTAAATTTTTTGTTTCGAAAAACTGTATTATTACGTCAAATAAAGTTATGTATATCAGAATAAAAATAAAATTGAAAATTGATAAAAGAAAGCGTATAGGTACTTTATATTTTGTTTTGTTACACCAAGATGTAGAAACCTTTCATATGTTTTATTTTTAGTTTTCGTATCAAAATTTGATGCTTCTCTGCAATGGTGAATATAATAAAATTATTAAGGTTGTTGTTGTTAGGGACAGATAAGGTTATTACTTTCTTATACACATGTATATGAAATATACATATAGTATATAAGTATTGTAAAAACCGATTTTTTCGAAATCCAGATTTTGATGGTATTATCAGTTTTGATCTTCCTAGAATCCATTCTGAAAATTTTCGCCATGATGTCTGTGTGTCTGTCCATCGGTCTGTCTGTCTGTTTGTAGTCGCTATAACTCAAATACGACAAATCGTGAAATTAATTTTTGTCTGAGAAGAAAACCTCCTACTTTTTAAAACAATCTCAACCGGAAGCAGATGTTTACTAAAATCGATTTTTGAATTTTTCGAATTATATAGAAACAGTGCGAATTAAAGAAAAATGGTTAATTTAAAAATTGTAGATAATCTTATTATCTATTATTTATGTTCTATTCATTTTTTCGAAAAAACAAATTAAAAAAAAAACAATTTTAGTATCTGTTTTAATTACATTTCAAATGGTTCATAAGCCTTGTTTCACACATACGCGGTTCCATTCGGTTCGGTTCGTTTTCGGTTTCAGCCGAAAACGAATCAAACCCTTTCACACATACACGGTTCTCATATAGTTCATATTAGGTTTTATTTTTTTCCGTAACTCAGTAGTTATCATGGAGAGAAAGCAAGTTGTTGCCATGTTGTTTCTCTATAAAAAAATTTAAAAAATGAAAGAGGAATACTAGAATTCATTGCGAGCACCTTCTCATCACTTTACAGCAGGAATTTGGAGCATTCTACACTATTTTCCCGAAGCTAAAGAGCATGAAGACGATCCACATCAACATCTAGAAAACCGCTCATTTTATTAGAAAATCCGCGACAAAACTTAAAAAAAAATAACACTCGCTATCAGGTTAAAACCGAAACTAAACCGTGTATGTGTGAACGCGTTCATTGCTTTGTGTTCCCTGGACACGAATTGAAACCTGATGAAATCTGTCCGTGTGGAGGGAGTATTCAGTTCTGTACGGTTTCTATTAGGTACCGAATACAAACTGAATCATCGTTTCACACTTGTCGGCAGCGAACGAAAACGAACCGAACCGAATGAAACCGTTTGTGTGAAATAGGCCTAACTTAACAGAGAAGAAATATCTGCCATGAGTGTCATGGGATTTTCTTATGTACGTATTACAGAGACCGAACAGTGTACCTTAGTTACCATGGGTCTTTCTTATACGACATACGTAATACTGAGAGTAAACAGTGTGGGTTATTCTAAATAATTATTTTAAAAATTTCTTTCTGGCTAAATTATAAATGTTAGAGAAAAAATTATGGGAAATAATTTATAGATTGGTGCTGTAGTGTGTTTTTTTTATAATGTTTTGCCTCCACGATACGATAACTCGACTCGAGATCTCGTTCCGAGAAAAATCACTAGAAATCGGTCCGTAGAAACGATCACCTTGAATGGAAATCTGGGATAACAAACTTGAATAAAGAATGCAAGTTGCTAAGTTAATTCATATCAGTTAAAATTCATACAGCAAACTTAATAAAACTATTTTTTTTAAGTTATCATAAAAATAATTATTACCGTAATAGTAGAATAAATGCTAACAATTATAATTTGACATTTTTATATCTTTGCGACGATAAAAATGCATTTGAAGGTTATGATTTGACTTCGTTTGTTTTCCATCTGAATAATGTACAGATGTTGATATTTGAAATTTGGCTAAAAATTCGAATCGGCTTTAACACCACCTACGCTCGTGTAGACAAGCACAGGCCTTGTTAAAAACCTTTTTGTATACCCATGAAAATTTATTTGTAATAACAAAATCTAACAAGACAGTAGATATCAAAAGAAAACATAATCTAGGAATAGTAAATATTGTATACCCAACGTAAATTTATACAATTGCATTATTTATTTTTAGTAAATAAAAATGCAGAGAAGTACTGCATCAATATCATTAACAAACAGAAACAGTCTTGTTTAAATATGCAAATAATCTTTGTTCAATACTAGAACATTACTCGTATCGAGGAAGTTATATACTTAGTAATTCATTTTAATCAGAAATTTGAATAAATATTTAATACACATACGACATAATAGAATACATTAGTAGGTATACTATATGCAATTCTTTTAAATAAATGTATTGATTTATTTTAAAATTAACATACTATACAAAATTACTGGTCGCAAAAGAGAACATACATGTATGTATTTCGTTATGCATGTAGCATGACGCATAGAATAAAAAGTATGAACAATGTATCTCTAATACAATTTGTTGAGTCAAAATATCACCCCCGAGTTGGGTGGTCTATCGTGTTCGAGTCAGTACCTACGCAGTAGTTGACTGTGCAACCGTGTATAGCTCTGTGCGTACCTCGCCACATAACTTTTATCAATCAGCGACTGCACGGGAATACGTTGCTGCGTACAAAGTTCTGCGTAGAGTATCCGAAAAATGCGGACCGCCTCCTCTAGGCTCCGTTTTTTGGCTTACCCCTTCAACTCATGTTTAACCTCCTTATTGTATCTTCATGGCATGTAACAATTGTTTCTAAAAATCAACATAATAAGTAAAAAAAACTAAGATTCTGGCATCATTCATGGACAACCTCAGTGTTGAACATTTTTAATGTAAATATTTGTTGATATCAGCGCGTATATATACCTACCCTTAATTACAAAGAATTTGGTTTCGGCGAAAATCAAATAAAAATATTTCAAGAAGGTAGATACGTCCAATGTAACTGTCATCTATGTATATCAGGGTGGCCAGTTTCTGGAAAACCGGGAAAAGTCAGGGAATTGTGCTATACAGGGAAAAGTCAGGGAATTTGGTTGGAAGTCAGGGAAAAATGTAAAATTGCAAAAACCACACAGATTCTCGCAAATATTTAAACAGTGATTTTTTAGGTTTTTTATCAAAATTTTAAATAAAAAAACGGTAAAAAATCGCCTGGAAAACCGGGAAAAGTCAGGGAAAGTTCCAGAGAAATACTGGTCAGCCTGTATATCATATTGTCTGTGGATTTTAGCAATTTAGTTCTTACACAGAACAGCTATCCATATAAAACAATTAACAATTCGGAATAATGTAATAATATACTGGTTTCGTTTGGGCGAGACGAAATTCTTTATAGCATCGTTAAATTGTGAATAGTTCAATAATATAGTCAAATCAAAGCAAAACTATATACCTAGCCACGATGGGGCTTGCATCGGATTGTTTCGGCGATGCGCTTTCCCTGCACCGCCCGCGTGCATGTCGACCAGACAACACGGAGCATTAAGTTCTCACCTGCACCACACGTGGCAGACACGTGCCTTACGTGCGAAACACGGAATTAAACACTACCCGATGTTGTTTAATATTTATGCGGTGATGCGATTTTGTTTGTCGCACTGTTTACTGTCTGATTTAATGAGTTTGTTGCACTTTTGTAGTAAGTAGATGTTAAGCTATTGATGTTTTTTTTTTATTTATTTAATACTAGAATTTCCTCACGGCGTCGCTTGCGTGAATTTCAAAATCGGGTAATGCTCGCGCAACTATGTATAGATATCGCATTCCTACCATGGTAGTAATATCACAACTGTCAAATTTAATAATGTGTAAATTTTGTGAATACGTGATTAGTCTAATAAATTCTTCATAACTTCCTTTGATTTTGATTTTTGTTTATTTTTATTTTAAAAATGACAATAGTCAATTGTGAATTTTCCTTAATATGGGCCTGCCGTAAATCAATTAGCCTAAACTAATTCTAAGGGGTCTTAGGATTTCTACCTGTGAAAGTGTCATTTAAATCGGTTCAGTAGTTTCGTGTCAAGTCGGGATAGAAAAATAGATTGATTGTATTGCCTATAAAAGGCATATAGACAAAATTCAATATTTTTTCATTACACAGGTAGAGCTTACGCATTTTTTAATACACATTACACTCATCGCTTAATATAACGACCGCTTAATACAGCGACATGACAACCGCTTAATATACTGACCTTCCCCTATCTCCACCATGACTAGAACGTACTAGACATTCAAAAAACATTTCTCACTTTTGGCATGGTGGTGGGGACCCCTCTAACTGTCGTTATATCATGCGGTTGATTTACCAACACCGTCGTTATATCGAGCGGTGAGTGTACCTCGTTAACGTACGCCCGCGCTGGGGATCGTGGAATCCACATGATCGAGAAACTTTGTGTTGGAGCGGAGGTTGTGGATTCCGCGTGATTCGATATTGCTCGCGTTTTGTAATTTATAACAATTAGAAGATATTTTTATCAAATAATATTTATTCGCTAACTACCTAGGGACCTAGAGATACACTTATAGACCCATTTTTTGTGAGAGAAAGCTGTCGATTATAAATAGTGCACTTTATTTGTCTTTATAATTTATAGTTCTACCTTTTACCGGATTTTAAATACTGTTATGAACTTATGTATGTACATTAAATATTGTATATTTAAATTTTTATCAAATTCGGTTGATAGGTTTCAAAGTTATTATTAATTTATTAATTAATTAATTAATATCTGTTGTTTTAATCTAATAAGTTGCAAATCAGTCCCACCTTAGGGCATATTTCGCAATTAGTTACCCCTGTTTTTGATGTGTTAGTATTGATTTGTTAATAAGTTGTTTAAGTTGATCTTATTTATAATAAAATAAAATGTTACAATTAATTATTTTTTTGTTGTCAGATTTCACTTATTGCTAAATTGTAAAAAAATATTTTTTTTGTACAAAATTTATCCGGAATAATATGGTTTGTTGTTTTTTGAAATAAAAAATGCAATATTTCATTTAATAAAAAATGTCTTCTGTGCGAAGGTATCATATGAAAAATTTAGAAATATTTATTTAAATAAATGCCTGTCCCATAATTCTATATGTATAGTGTGAGACAGTGAAAAATCATTCAATAATTAATTTCAATTTCTTTCTTTAAACTTAAAAAATATCGATTTTCTTCTGAATTGATAATATATAGTATACAGGGTGATTCAGCACTGTCGTGCCAAACTTGAACACTAGATTGAAAAAAATATTTTAAGCAAAAAACTCTCAATAAACATGTGTCCGGAAATTATTCCTTAGGGAACTACAGGCTTCCAAAGATTTTACTAAAAATGAGTTTTAATTTAATATCTAGAGAACCCTTTGTGATAGAATTATGAAATTTAGTATTTGGTTTAGTAATAATATGTGTTATCGATTTCTAATATTAACCAATTATATTTTAGGCCAGGGTTGTATGGGGCCAGTGGGCCCATCGATTTTGATCTAGTAATTGTTTGTTCCTTAATTTTTTTCCTGAGTTGGTACTTTTATAAGATCATATGACACAAAATACACAAAAACATACTTTGCTTGTTTATCATAGGATGAACCGTTTTCGAGAAATATCGATGGAAAAGAAAGCATGCAGAATTAACTTTAATACGGATGCTTGAAATTATAAAAAATAAATTTATATTCTTTTTCTATGATTAAAGGTAAGAATAAAGTTTATATAAATAAACCTCCTAATATGAATCCTCTAAGATCTATAGCCAGTTATATTATTGTTACATGTACTTTATTAACATGACTAAAAAACAAACTAAAAATGGCTATTTGTTGATATCGATGCATTTTCGGAAGTATATTTATATTAACTTTTTTTCTTATTTTTTATCATGAAATAAGAATATAAATTTATTTTTTATAATTTCAAGCATCCGTATTAAGGTTAATTCTGCATGCTTTCTTTTCCATCGATATTTCTCGAAAAAGGTTTATCCTATGATAAACAAGCAAAGTATGTTTTTGTGTATTTTGTATCATACAATCTTATAAAAATATCAACTCAGGAAAAAAAATAAGGAACAAACAATTACAAGATCAAAATCGATGGGCCCACTGGCCCCATGCAGCCCTGGCCTAAAATATAATTGGTTAATATTAGAAATCGATAACACATATTATTACTAAACCAAATACTAAATTTCATAATTCTATCACAAAGGGTTCTCTAGATATTAAATTAAAACTAATTTTAAGTAAAATCTTTGGAAGCCTGTAGTTCCCTAAGGAATAATTTCCGGACACATGTTTATTGGAAGTTTTTTGCTTAAAATATTTTTCTCAATCTACTGTTGAATACTTTTATAAGATTGTATGATACAAAATACACAAAAACATACTTTGCTTGTTTATCATAGGATAAACCGTTTTCGAGAAATATCGATGGAAGAGAAAGCATGCAGAATTTAACTTAATACGGATGTTTGAAATTACAATAAATAAATTTATATTCTTTTTCTATGATTAAAGGTAAGAAAAAAAGTTTCTATAAAGAAACCTCCTAATATGAATCCTCTAAGATCTATAGCCAGTTCTATTACTGTTACACGTACTTTACTAACTTGACTAAAAAACGAAACTAAAAATGGCTATTTGTTGATAAGAATGCATTTTTTGAGGTATACTAATATTGACTTTGTGTCTTAGTTTTTATCATACAACAAGAATATAAATTTATTTTTTATAATTTCAAGCATCCGTATTAAGGTTAATTCTGCATGCTTTCTCTTCCGATATTTCTCGAAAACGGTTTATCCTATGATAAACAAGCAAAGTATGTTTTTGTGTATTTTGTGTCGTATAATCTTATAAAAGTACCAACTCAGGAAAAAAATTAAGGAACAAACAATTACTAGATCAAAATCGATGGGCCTTCTGGCCCCATACAGCCCTGGTATAAAATATAATTGGTTAATATTAGAAATCGATAACACATATTATTACTAAACCAAATACTAAATTTCATAATTCTATCACAAAGGGTTCTCTAGATATTAAATTAAAACTCATTTTTAGTAAAATCTTTGGAGGCCTGTAGTTCCCTAAGGAATCATTTCCGGACACATGTTTATTGGGAGTTTTTTGCTTAAAATATTTTCTTCAATCTAGTGTTCAAGTTTGGCACGACAGTGCTGAATCACCCTGTATATATAGAATCTAGTCATTGGACTACTATACTTTTCTTGGATTTGCATTTTGTCAAGTGAAATTCGTAAAAAATATTGAACTTGTTACTTTTAATTTTTATGTATTCAATAATATAAATGTAAAGAACGTAAAATACAGTTTATAAAAAAATACACGTTTTCAGGTCATGTCTGTATTCTGCAGTGCCATACATTTTGCAGTAGGTAACAGCAAGTTATAGGTTTAACATTTACTTGCCGATTTCACAGATCTTTTCATTTAATGTATCTTGAAATACATTTGCATAAATACCAATACGGTAGATTCAGATCAATGATAATTCATAGAATACTGTTTAATTTCGTTTACGTTTATCGATATGTAAATGTCATATTTCATGTAATTTTTATTATTATTACTAAAAGTTAATTAACCTCTTCAGTTTATACAAAAAAGATATGTTTAATTTAAAAAATAAGAAAAACAATTTTCTGTATAATTGTATTCTTGTTACATGGACCTTTTATAAAATATTGGTTTTCTTGAGGGGAAAAGCCACTGTCACGGGAAACAAAAATGATTTTTTTTGGTGCAAAAATAATTAAAACTCCGAAAATTGCCCGAATTACAGTCAATTTAGTGAGAGCAGATAGTGTGGTCGGTTATAACCCTCAGATAACTTTAAATGCGTTTATATCGAATCGACTTTTTACTTTCTTATACCAATGTATATGAAATATACATATAGTATAAGTAAGTATAGTAAACGCGATTTTTTTCGAAATCCGGTTTTTGATGGAATTATCAATTTTGACCTTCCCTGAATCCATTCTGACTATTTTCGCCATGATGTCTGTGTGTCTGTCTGTCGGTCTGTCTGTCTGTAGACGCTGTAACTCAAATACGACAAATCGTAGAAAGGTGGAATTTTATACTTAAGATTGATTTTTGCCTGGGAAGAAAACCTCCTATTTTTGAAAACGATCATTCAACCGGAAACGGATGTTTACCTACATCGATTTTTGAATTTTTCGAATTACACTGAAACAGTGCGAATTAGAGAAAAATGGCCAAGTTGAAAATTGTAGGTAATATTATTATCTATAATTTATGTTCTATTCATTTTTTCGAAAAAACAAATTTTTTTTTTTTTTTACCAAGTATTCGTTTTTAAGTACATTTCAAATGGTTCATAACAGAGAAGAAATATCTACCATGAGTGTCATGGGACTTTCTTATACGTATTACAGAGACTGTACGTGTTTGCCATAGGTACCATGGGCCTTTCTTATACGTAATACTGAGAATAAACACTGTATACTCTATTTCATTTAGTTTGCAGTGGTCGCCGTGCGACTTGACGGTATTAGTCGTGATCCGTACGGTCAAAGCACCCAGCAACCAGTATAGATTATTCTAAATAATGATTTTAAAAAAATATTTCTGGCTAAATCATAAGTGTTGGAAAAAAATGTATGGGGAATTAATTATAGATAATAACATACTCGACATTTTTTATCTAAAACATTTTTGTCTTATTTCAAAAAATTCAAAAAATTACAAGAGTAACCATCCGTTTCCGGTTTAGTGATCATTTTAAAAATAAGGTGGTTGTCTTCCCAGATGAAAGATTATTATAAATATAAAATTACACCCTTCCATCATCAGTCGTTTAGGAGTTATGGTATTTTTACTTTCTTATACCAATGTATATGAAATATACATATAGTATAAGTAAGTATAGTAAACGCGATTTTTTTCGAAATCCGGTTTTTGATGGAATTATCAATTTTGACCTTCCCTGAATCCATTCTGACTATTTTCGCCATGATGTCTGTGTGTCTGTCTGTCGGTCTGTCTGTCGGTCTGTCTGTCTGTAGACGCTGTAACTCAAATACGACAAATCGTAGAAAGGTGGAATTTTATACTTAAGATTGATTTTTGCCTGGGAAGAAAACCTCCTATTTTTGAAAACGATCATTCAACCGGAAACGGATGTTTACCTACATCGATTTTTGAATTTTTCGAATTACACTGAAACAGTGCGAATTAGAGAAAAATGACAAAGTTGAAAATTGTAGGTAATATTATTATCTATAATTTTATCACGTACACTGTTTACTGTCATTTTTATGTATAAGAAAGTCCTGTGGCACACGGCAGATTATTTCGTTCTGGTTCCAGCGATTCCTCAAAGACTAATGAACTGATATAAAATAATTTTTTGTTCTAAATTTTCCCGCCGTATCTAATGAAACTAATTACAACCCTCGATACGTGACAAGGGGTGAAATATTAACTTCCGTACGAAGTCAAGGCGTGTCCGCTAGTTGTACATATTTGACCGTGTGAAACGTCACATACATTTACTGAAGTATTAAATACGTTGTGTACATATGGCCGCTTTATTAGTAGTAAGTCGTTACAGTTCATTGAATTGGAAACGCATTGCTTTGAGTTGTTATCGCATTTCGTCGTTTGTTACAAATTATGCTACAATTAATATTGTTTTGCATACGTATTACACGATCAAGGATGAAAATTAGAAGGGGATTGTCGTTTTCTTATATTTTAAAAATTCCTATCGTTATTTAATAATAAATAATAATAATCAATTCATGAATTTGATATTCAACATTATAGGATTTCCTAATTGAGTTTGAACTATTTTAGAAATTAATCAGAAAAAGTAAGTTATATATTCACATTAGGAACCACATGTACGTATAAACCTGCGATGATTGGGCCATCAGCACAATCCTGTTCCATCTTGTGATCGTAATTTTTTTTCCTGTATCAATGAGTGAGCGGGGGTGACTAAAAAAATTTTGTTCGTGAGCAAAAATTAGTCACGCGCTTATGTATGTTTTAGATTTGTATTGTATAATTAAATAATATAATTTATCTAAAATCTAAATAATCGCACTTGCTACATGCTGTCAAAAATTAGGCCAAGTGTATCATTTTACAATATTAAATGAATGGACAAGTAAAGGTATATTTACTGTAATGACATTGAGATTTTATAACACATATCAATTTACATTTCATAGTAATTAATAAAAGTGGTAATTGGTACATGTTATCATCAGTAAATATGATCTAATTACACAGGTTTACAAATATCGATACATTTTTGAACCCGATAAGACAAGAGTGTAAGTTTTCGTTCACGGTAAGAAGTAGTAGTATCTTTCTTTTTCTAAATGAATTTTTATTTTTTACTGTGCGATTTTTCTCACCAAAATATACTAGTTTGAAGATATTGTTATATTTCATGTAGTAAAGTTTATTGTGTCACTTGTGTCTACTCTATTAATAAAAGTATCACATATTCAAACTAGCATATCTCTGCGAAAAAAATCGTACAGTAAAAAGTAATAAACCATTTTAAAGACGAAAGATAGTATGTACTATGTTTTACCGTGAACGAAAATTGTAAAAAAAATTACTTGATAATCAATTTTTAAACTTTGCCTAAATTGTCATTTTTGGCACTTTAGGTAGGTTATCTCAAAAACCTGATCGTGAAAAACGGACTGCGAATTCGTAATCAGCTCCTAAAATACCTCAAATACATCTTTTGATTGCTCGGGTCCAAAACCGTGTAAACCTGTGTTATAGTTGTTTATTTTGTTTATTATTCATATTTTAATAAGGATTTCTTTTATAATAAATATTATTTTATTTCATTGCTAATATCAATGCGTTGTTCTTTTTCGACACTCGCACTTATATATTTATATTATACATTTATAAATAAAAACAATTATTGATATGAGAGAAATCGAACTATGTTATTTGATAAATAGCTATAAAATCGGTACTATGATTATTTTTGTTGTTTTAATTTTAAAACGTTAATTTATAAAAATTACAAAGAGAATTATTGAGTGCATATATTTATAACCCACATACATACGAACTAATGCACATTTATATAATACACCACAAAAACATCACTTTTTATCCCTCGAGCGGTCGCGCCTTAAGAATTTTAGTTTTGCGTGATATATCGTTATTATTTTTTTAATAATACGTACAATGTATACATAATATTTGTACGATTGAATTATTGCTTTACAAGGAAAGGTCCCCAAGTGACATACCCTGCTTTTAATGAAACTTGATAAAAATATAATCAGGTGTGTATTTTTTTTCATACTTGCCCAAACTCAAGTTTAGGGGATGAAATCGACCCTTGAAAATGAGAGTAAAAATTTAAATAGGTAAACTGCTTTGAATATTGGTTTGTGTGTAGTAGGTACAAAAATTGTTTCGTGTTACAAGAGTTATAAAATAGTATAAATGTGGTACTCCTTAAAAAATTGGAGAATATAATGGCACCTTGATAAATTAATACAATGATATGAAATTTCAATAAAAGTATCTACAATCTTTGGAGATATGTGTACTTTTATATTCCGTAATATAGTATACTTTGTACATAAAAAAATATACTATAACTATTCATCTAGTTTTACACTTTTCAAAGTAGTGTTGGTTGTGATATTTATTTGAAAATTCTCAAATATATTTAAAATTGCTAGACAATTTTGTACATTCATCAATAGGGGCGCACAACACTTAGAATAATGAACAATGGAAACTGATTATAATTTAATATTACGGATCTTGGTCAACATTACTAATATACCTAAACCGTAAATTTTGAAAATAATGTAGGTAACTCCAAATATTATAGTTTTGTGATACTTATATCAGGTTTTATGTTGTCAATATGGTATAACAATTTCATTTAATAGTAAAAATAATAATATTCATTATTTCGTAGGAAAATTGAAATGTCTATAGGTATAATTTTAATGTCAAAGTTTGACTACACCATTTTATAAAATAACAACTGATATAAATATATATATATATTTTAATAAATTAAAACTTTTTCATCCGAATAGCTATGGTTAATAAAAAAAGGTGGTTATTTATGAAAAGGGTTTTTACGCGAAAATTTTTATTAAATACCGATCGTTTTAGGAAGTGTATATGTTACCGGCAATGTATGAAATCCGGCATTGTATAGAATTCCTAGGTTAACAATAAATAAAAATGATTTCATATTTTGCCTGAAAGCGTTAGACATTGTATAGAATTTTTAGGAATTATATAGAATGCCTGAATTACATACTTTGCTGGTAATATATATAAGGGGTGGTCGGTTTGAGAAGTTGTACTCAATTTGATTACATACGAGTTTGGCATCGAGTTTTTGTATGAAAAAAATATTCAAATATAATAATAAGCAGTAGATGTTGTTAAGCCAAGCAACTAATAATAATAACAATGAGATGAATCATAATGGTTAATATTGATATACATAATTTTAAAAAGGTATAATAACAATACTTACTTTGAGTCATTAACAGCAATAATATAGATAACTTTAGGACACCCATTTTAACTTTAAAAATAAACTGTTCGTATTTTCAGACTACAACCACAGAAACATATTTTTATGTAAACTTATATCACTTGAAGTATATTTATTTTTAATTCAACTGATTGTTTTAATTTTTAAACCATAATACATATAAATGTGTATTATATTTTGGAACGCACAACAAATTTAAATTTCGCGCGTATGTGGCACGTGTTGTTGGCTTTGTTTACTTGTGTTGACTTGCGTGAGTGTCCGAAAGTGACTGAGTCTTATGCGTTGTTACTGTTGAAAGTTGTGGTTCGGCGTTGATATCTTCACCTGTCTTCAGAGCGTGGGGGGACGTGTCGCGTATTGTTGAAAGTGTGGAAAAAATATTATCCGTGTCGGTGGTCAGCGGTGCTGACCGGAATTATGTACTCGCGTTGCGTTTGTGCCAACGTTTCGTTATGCGATACATGTATTATTGGGAGTTATACAAGTGATTTACAACTATGTATTATAATAAAAAAAGTGTTTATTTAATAACTAGACATCTCATTGTGGCACAGTTATGAAATTTGATACCCGATTTAGTATTCATACGCGTTATAGATTTACATGATCAAACAATAATAATTTATTCGAGGGGTTATGGGGCCGGTGGGCCAACCGATTTTTATTCTTTATTTTTTCCTGAATTGGGTACTTATAGAAGATGATATGACACAAAATGCATAAAAATATACTTTATTCATTTATTATAGGACCCACCGAAAGTATTGTAGAATTTTACTTACTACGGATGCTTCAAATTACACAAAATAAGCTAATATTATTTTTCTATGTTAAAAATAAGATAAAAAGTTAATATAAATATATGTATATTCAAAATTGCATTTTTATCAACTTATTTTTAATCATAGAACAATATGTTTCGAAAACGGTTGGTCCTATAGTAAATGAACAAAGTATATTTTTGTGTATTTTGTGTCATATAATCTTCTACAAGTACCCAACTCAGGAAAAAATTAAAGACCAAAAAATACTTGATAAAAATCGGTGGGCCTACTGGCCTCATACACCGCTGGTCTAAATTACACTTATTAATACTTCTTAACCGGTTATCAATTTTAATAATTTTATCACAATGGGGTCTCTAGTTATTAAATAAACACTAATTTTAAGCAAAATTTTTGGAAGGCTGTAGTTCCCCCAAAAACAATTTCCGGATTCATGTTCACATAAAGTTTTTTGCTTTCAATAACATTCTCGATCTTATGTTAAATTATTTTGTATACCTATATAATCATCCTGTATATTAAATCTCTTAGGGTTCTTTGCTAAGTAAGTAATTATTTCGTAGAAGGCTGTGATTTAATTTGAAACGAAGTTTGTATTCTCACTGGGCATTGAAATCACCGAAAATTCAGATGGAAATATCAATATTTTTACTTTGTTAAAACAAAGTGTATGTATGTATAAATGAATAAAGTGAACTTTAAAACATTTTAATTATTATTAAAAATAACCTGTCATATGGGATGAAACGTCGGCAATAAAAAACAGATATAAAAATTAGTAGGCGATTTGGTTATTACTGATTATTTATTATTCCCATTTACAAAGGTAATAGGGTCGAAAAACCGTGTGTACAATTTTGTACGTATTTTGTACCATTATTTTTTGTTTAAAAGAGTTACTTGTATTAAATAACATGATAATGATCCTAACAACTTTAAACTTTCGATTTAGGTACCTTATTTGCATGAAATGTTAGTTACTTTTTTTCCAATCCATTCATAATCTGGCTTATGTCTGGAAAAAATATAATCTCAGATGTTTTTAATTTAAATTTAATTATTATCTACATAAAACGACATGGGTACTTTAGTAATGTACTTGATTAATATCTAGTTGGGAATAATCTTATAACGAATACACGTATTTATGTTGGACTTTTGTGTAAATGTACATAAATATACATAAGCATATAAATATTTAGTTTAATTTAAATTGAACATTATACGATTTTTATTTTTTATAAATATATTTATACTACTTCCCAGTGTCCTATTTATAGAACATCATTTTTTTTCTCTGACAAAATAACGTTCCTTGTTAATTAATAATTAATGTTCCTTTTCATTACTAATATGTTTTTAAATTTATTACTTACAATAATATTTAAAATGAACTCGAGAGTCATTCAATGACAAATTATAACACTTTTAAAGTAACTGTGTAATTTATGCCAGCTAGCCGACATTTAAAATTTATTTTTTTTCACTTAATAAAGCGTTTTTAAACTGACAGTACTATATATATGATAGTGTAAATAAAGTATAACAATATCAATAACTTCAAAAATAAATCCCGGTACAAACTTTCGTCGTAAAAAAAGTGCTGTCCTATAAATATGACATTGGGAACTCATAATAATAATCTAGTCTGCGACTGATGATTATTATGTTTTGTAGTGAATTTATCTTTTTGGTAATATTTTCAACAAGCTTGATAAAAAAAATTCAACGAAATAAAAAGCCGGGAAGCAATGGGTAAAGATAATAATTTTGACTGTACAAAAGCCAAGTCAATTTTTGATTACAATTTTGTATTATTATCACTTAAACGTCCGGCTTTTTATCTTAATACATATCCGGACGTTCAGCGCTAGTAAAAAAAACAATGCATTAATGATTAATAATGCATTATCAGACGTTTAAGTGTTAAGAAAATACATACGTATAGAAAAAACACTGAAAAGAACGCAGATTACGAAAGAAAATACTAGACAACTTACAGGGCTGCGAAATGGCAACCTTTTGGTTTGATTGTTTAAGGTCTAGGTAAAGTTAGGTTATGTTTTAAAATATAAATATTTTATAAACATGGATTGACCTAATTTTTGCACTGGACCCGTTTTGGACCCAGTAAGGAACGAGTCAATTTTTGTGAATGAACCCTTTATTTAGTTCGACTTGGAATTTGTTTCAAAGTGACACATATCAGCGTTTTCGATAAAATGAATTTCATTTTGGATCTAGGACCAATCAATGAAAGTGAAATCTCTATAAATAATTAATCTAGGCCTGATTGGGCCCATACTATACCCGAAGCTAAAAATAAAATTAAACCAATCTATAATTTTTTTCGTTAATTGGCCCTTTCTGATTTATGTGTTGTAGGCGTAGGGTCTCTGTACTTTTTCTATATTCTGTATACCAGACAGGTACATAATAATATGTAATATATTATCACAATCTTCGTCATTTAAAACAGCGATGAAGTAATAGTGAGCGTTTACCTCAATAAGCTCAAAAATGATCTCATATATTTATCCGGTTCAAGTAAAACAGTATGTACAATGTTGGTAATGAGACCGTATGAGTGGGTGTTTAGATTTTTGAACCTGTATTTATGTCAGTAAATGTATTAGTACCTACTATAAATCAGTGGTTCTTAACAAGTCAGCCACAAAATTTAATTTAATAGCTTATTAGTTTTAAGAGTTAATTCCACATTTCGTTTATTTTCTTATTTTGATTCTCAATATCTTTTAATTATAGTGAGTGAAATACTTTGCAATGAAAGAAAAATAGCACATTATTATATACAGTCGAAATCGGTTATAACGACATCGACGGGACCATCCATACTAAGTCGTAAAAGCCGATAGTCGTAAAAACCTGTAAAAAGGCAATATGGTATTTGACTAAATTTAAAAATATATTGTAAATTGTGCGTTTAAATGTGCTTTCAAAATGAAAATCATTTTGTATGTCTAACTGCTAATGACTAATGAGTGCTTATAAAATATCTATTTTCGACTCTTTTCTTCTGGTATAATTAAAAAAGACATAGTGTATCTAAAAAGTAACCTAACAATAAAAGTAATTGAAAAATAAATGCTTGAATTATTGTAATTTTGGTTCAGAGAGTTCAGACCAAAATGAAACCAAAAAAATTCTTCCAAATATTTCATGTGCGATTGACATCTTGTTTTTAACAATTTAGTTTCTATATACCTAGTATAAAACAATCCTTAGAAAGTTTTTTGGACAAAATACTTCTATAAAGTATGTCTAATAAAATTATAATGTTTATTTTTTTTAAATAAGCGCATACATTTATTTATGCTTTGAGGCTTCCACGGTGATCTTGGAACCATATTGTGACTAATAGTGTAAGGTGAATCGTTACTTCGACCGTTAACATTGCAACACACATTTGATTAAAAGTCTTGGAAGAAGTGAACTACTATGAGCGACGAAACGTTGGTCGATGTATGATCAAAATGACAAATATTTTTAATAGTTATTTGAACGCAGAATATTTTATTATTTAAGAACCATCTGGCAGTTTGGGAATATTTTATAGAGATCTATGTTTCAGACATGCATATACATATGTAGAACCCACACTTTTTTGCATTCACATGTGCATAGGTATGGTTGTTTACCGGCGTGCTAGTTACTTCCGTTTTTTAATCAACTACTGGGGAATCGTGCCTAGCTGATAGCCATTTGAAAGTTAGCGAGTACTGTTAATAGCTATATAATGATGGCTCGAGAAGACCTTCGTATATGTTTGTTTTTATTTTTATAATTTTTCGCAACACTTCGGAATTGTACATTTATTTTGTTGTTAACGTTTTAACCTTCTTGTGTACTTATATTAGAGCAGAATTATGTAATTTTACCCTCTTTTTGTTTCGGGGCCATGCGTTGCGTGCAAGGTATTTTTTATATTATTTTGAAGACAAAGTAATGGGTGTTATATTGTTATTTAAAAGGATATTTAATTACAAAAATTGTTGTTTCTGGACTATGAATTTATATTTTTTAATCTTACGTTAATATAGTATATCTATTCAAGTACTTTCGTACAGGCAAACCATATTTAAGAACATCAGTTAAAGACATAAGAGCGTACAGTCCGGTCCAAAATGAATTTATTAATAATCACAGGTTTACAAATATCGGTATATTTTGGGACCCAATAAGATAAGAGTCTTTTTTACGTATTTTTGTGCACTGAATTCAAATTCATTGCCCGTTTTTCGCTTTCAGTTCAGGTTTTTAAAATAACCTATCCTAAAAGTGCCAAAAATGACTATTTAGGCAATGTTTAAGAATTAATTTCCAAGTAGATATTTTTTTCTTATGTTTTTATTCACGATAAGAAATAGTACTATCTTTTCTCTTTAAAATGAATTTTTACTTTTATTTTGCGATTTTTTTCACCAAAATATTCTATGTAGTTGAAAGTTACTGATATTTAATGTATGTAGTAAACTTCGTTATAATTGTGTCGCTTGTGTCTTCAAACTAACATATGTCGACGAAAAAAATCGTTTAGTAACAATTAATATTCATTTTAAAGACAAAAGATAGTACTATTTTTTACCGTGAATGTAAACTGTAGAAAAAAATTGTCTACTTGGTAATCAATTCTTAAACATTGCTCAAATCGTCATTTTTGGCCCTATTAGGTTAGTTTATCTCGAAAACCTGAATTGATGGCGAAAAACGGAAAAAGCGTCTAAAATTACCTCAAAAACATCTTTTACTGCTCGGTTCCAAAACCATGTAAACCGGTATAATAATTAATTATAATTATACGGTACTGTTCAGAAAACTATTGAAAAGCATACCAATGTCAGAGTATTTATTTTATTATTTTGATTTACATTTAAATGCGTATAAAGTAATGATCAAATTGGATCAAAGAAATATTAAGTATAGTGTAATTGTAAATTGTTTTAATATTTTTCTTTATATTTTTTCTATGGCCATTAAGAACGATAGTCTCCTCTATTTGATCATAGTTTTTTTGACAGGATTTTTACATATTTCTTTGATACTGTAACGACCTTACTTTTAAAATTAACTAATAGGTTGAATATTACAACTTTTATTTATAGACTATATTAATTTCATGATAAGCTTCCTTATTGTTTTGATTGTATTTTTTTATATCGGAATCTAGAAAATGTAATGATTTTGGAAGGTTTTCATCATAAATGTGATCTAATGCCTAAACCTTATTGAAAGTATAGATTCTTTAAGATTTTTACAATATTTGTTTGATACTTATACGTTTTTATTTTTTTGCAGGTAAGAATACTGATATTTACAACAATAACATCGCCTTTTATGTACGTAAGTAATTTTTCTATGTAAAAAATTCTAAGTAATCAGAATGATGACTTTTTTAACTACTACTAAACGCATATTTAAAATTATGTCTGAACAATATTTGATTTGTAATAATAAATTTTATATGTAATACGTATGCATAATCTTGAAACGGTCAAAAATATTATAATTCCTCTTAAGCCACGTGTTACTATATGAATTAGTAATTTTTGCGTGCAGGATCAAAATTTATATTATTGGTATAGTTTGTTGTACCAATAAAAAATATACTATCAATACTTATAATGAATTTTACACATCTTAGTATTTATTGTATTCAAACTGATAGTATTTTTTGATACAAAACTGGAATTTTTAATCGGTAACTGTAATTTTTATTTAAAAATCGACTCCATTTTTGCCAGTGTATAAACAAAGTAATTGAAAAATTTCCACATGAAATGTAACTTACTTTTGTCCAATATTAATGTAAAATAAATTAGTTACGGTATAACTTATATACAAATACAGTATATTGAACGGTAACACTTTACATTTCTTCCAATTCAATTATTATCTCGTACAATACATCTCAATACAGAGAAACTGGATCTTCCCTTCTATTTGATTTCTTATGTTTGTTTTCCATTCATTTTTATTTGTACTGCATTAATGTAATATTCAATTCTAAATAATACACCGCTCGTCGGAAGCACGTTCGACATAAATGTGCGAACAAAAAAATAACAGATGTATTGATCTTATTAAAAATATATGTATACGGATAGATTTTTTTATCTTATTGTCTGATTTCTTTTTAATATTTTGATTTCCGTGACTGATATGTAATAACACTTGAACCCTTTCTCTACTATTATTAATATGATTTTCGATGTCAAAAGAAAAATGAGCGGATGTAGATTGGATATGATGCATTTTTAATGTACACGCATCATTATCACTTTTATTATGTTTCATTCATCACTTAATGATTAGTTTTCAAATGTTAATGTTTTGTTAAATTAGTAGTTCATGTTATATCATTATGTTAGCTATTTATTTGTAATATTAGCAGTGTATGATACCGGAAGTATCAATACAAGGGAATTTTTTTTTTTATAAATAAATTTGTCTTATGAAACCTGTTGGTCTCTTTTAGACAGTCAAGGGAAATTAATAAGCTGCGTAGTTTTTCAGAAATTTTAACAAGTAATCGAATAAATTCAATATGGGGTTACACTCAGCATTCTGTTATACGACCATCCACTGCACGATCGCTACATTCCACGACTGGCCGACAGTTCTAACCATCGACCTTCCCATATCCCGATCACAATACTACCGTGACTGCTATATTTCTGCGCGAAATTTAAATTCACCAATTAACGGTGGTGGGTGCCCCTCTAGTCGTCGACTAATGGAATTTTTGAATTACCGATACCGTTGTATACCAGAGTACTGAGTTTATATTTAAGTTGCAGAGTTTAGCGCGAGTTTTGATGAATGTTTTGTTGGCATAATAACACGCCTTGAAGAATGTTTAATATATTTTTAAGAATATTTGTACATACTGGAAATAATAGAATGTATAGGTAATGTCCACGATCAGAACTCACAGGTATAAATCTTACCCGTGTTAAACATTATTCATATAAATCTTCATTATTCATTATCCGTTATAGAATATTTATATAATGCATATATAGGTATAAAATGCGCATATATGTAGCATACCGCACGAAGACAGGACAGTAAGTACGTTACGCGATTATGTAACTTTAGAAAGGATGAAATAATGCACGCTCTGCTTTATAATTAATGGGTACGAACGGCGGCTATACGTGAAATATTAACGAAGCTCGCACTATCGATTATATGGATTTGTTCATTATTCACACACAGGTATTTTTTGTCAATTATTATTTTAGATTATATCGCAACAGCAATCATTAGTTCATACACGCCAATTTCAATGTTCGATTGATTTATTTTTTTAATAATTATATGTTTATTTTTATGGATGGGTATTTTTTAAACCTGTTCAGTAAAAGTGGCTTCTGGTAGATAATATTCGATGATTGCGTTGGCCGTAAAGTTAATTTAATTTGGTTTTTATTTATCTAGTTATGATCTACGATGGTTTTATTTATTTATTTATTTATGTGAAGTACTTATATATTCTTTGCTGTAACATTGTTCTGTCAACAAACTTACACAGAAAAAAAAATTGTCTATGTGTGATCAGTGTAAAAAATCCGTGATCGATTTGGCTCCGATAGAGGTTATTTGTTAATATGATAATTTTTTACCAATAGGGAAATATCCACGTTCATCTTATTGATAAATGTATATTATTATTAACAATGTTCTTATCACGGTGATAATTTTGTTTCGTATTGAAAAAATATATTTTAAATACAAAAAAATATTTTATAAATGGCATCACTGAATTAACCTTATCGAAAATTGCACTTTCACTAGTTGGGTGGTGAAAAAAATATTCACACTGATAAATATTTATATACATCCATTATGTTTAATTTTTTTGAGAGTTTCGTTAGTTGGTGTAATAAATTATTTATAAATTTGACAAATGAAAAGATTTTTAGATAAACATGAAGATTTATTTTTCAAATTAATAAAATATCCTCAATAAGATTTTTTTTATTATTATACTAAGGAAATATTGTTATATTAACAAGATAAATTTATTAAGCATTTTTCCATCTCAAAATTTTAATAAGATCGAGTTTTTTTTCTGTGTATCATTATTAGGATGAATCTAATGTAGTTATCAATATCCAAAACAAAAGAAAAACTAGCTGCCGGATCCAATTTTACCCGGAGATATAAAATTAAACTATATAACGTATAATGCTGTGGGGTGCGATCCTTTAGGTCCACACAATCAACTTCCCAACATGGTATGACTTACAATACTTGAATACTGATTACTTATTATTTCCATAATTAATATTACTATGTTATAGTTTGTAAATATTTTTTTTAATATGTATATGAAAAATTTTAATGGAATTTATCAGAAATAAAACTCACCCTTTGTATTATGAATATTAGTTTTCTAATATCCTAATAATGTCAATAATATAATGCACATTTTTAGAAAAACTAATCTGACAGTTTGAATTTTGAATTGTGTTGTTTCCAAGGCAACATGAATTATTAGATGTATTTATTAGTATGAAATTCAAATTTTGATGGTGGTTTTCATCCCTTTAATGGCTGTTTGGACCCATATAAAAAATAAATACTGAAATACACGTTTCATTATTTGTATTGTATAGTATTTATTCCAAGTTCCGACTAAATTCGACCAAGAAAAAAAATAAAAATGAAAAAAAACACCCTTTTTACCCCCGTAGGGGTTGAATTTCGAAAAATCCTTTCTTTCAGATCATATTCACGTCAAGACGCTTCGATTAGCACCCCAACGAAGTCAATAGCATTTTTTGTTCGCGAGATTTCGTCCCGGAAAAAAAGGACACGTACGTACGTACGTACGTACACACGTACGTACGTACGTACGTACATACACACACACACACACACACACACAGACATTTTTCTGAAAATAGTGTAAATATACTCTAATGCCCTTGAAACATGAAAATATGTTAAAATTTTTGATTTCGATTTTCGGACCAATTACAATAACTTCCTATTGGGAAGTTAATAATAGGTTCTTTTAATATAAAATTAAAAAAAAATTATAGTTTTGTGACAGAGAAGACTTCAGAAAGTAACTGATGAGAAGGCAGTACTGAAATGATAGATTGATTGATTACCATTTACTGTATGGATCTAATTTATCATTATTCCAAATTTAGCGGTAGAAAATAGATTTTGAAGATTTAATATTTCGATATCAATAAGGAATAGTTTGAAACATAATACATACTTAAGAGAACGGCTGATTTATTTATTAGATAATGAAACGAAATGCAATATGAAAATAGAAAAAAAATATGCAGCATTTTATACAATGAGTCTATAGTTTTTTATTTAAAATTTGCGTTAAAAAAAGTCTTATTAAATACCGGAAAAGAATGTACTCACGAATAAACTAACATAACTTCTTTCACATCGACCGCCGCGGCTCATACAAGTCAATTTTATTTGCTTTGTAATAATTTCTCGATAAATCAAACTTGTTTCTCTTGTCAGCGGGGTTACACTTATACTTTATTTAGGCACTAAACAATAATGTGCAATACCAGCATACGATATTGAGTTACGATAGGGTCAATTCATGTTATACCAGTATATGTATTAGGGTGGTCCTTATTTATAGGTGAAGGAAATTTTTTTGGATATTTTAAACTCCGTACCCCCCAAATTTGTTCGTTATCATGACACATGAATTCCTGTTAAATTTGGTCATGATCAACCAACCCCTTCCCGTGCCGACTTAGGGTTGAAAAAAGTCCAAATAGGGTAGTTTTATTGTTTTTTGCGTTTAATTAAAAAAATAAAGCAATTAGCATAAATATGTATATAACATTTATTGTAGAGCGTAAAATTGTCTATAAAAAATGTTCTCATAGTATACCTCGAATATCTATTATTTTCCATGAAAAATAATACATTTTATTCGAAAAAAGTTATTTGTTGACGGTAACGTAAATATATGATATGAATGGTAGTCCAGTTAAAGACGCATTTTGACAAGAAATTTTAAGAGACAAGCAGTGTTATTGTTGATTATTATAGATTCTGGTGCGGAGAAATCGAAAAAAATAACACGGACTATAAAAAAGTAGTGCAACACCCTTAAAAATGGGGTTGAAGGGTGAAATCCCATTTCTATGTGTATTTTCAATTTATTTCAAAATCTAAAGCAACGATAGGGTATTTTTATGGTTGACATTTGTTGAGGACACTAAGATGAATCGACTGAGATCACATGTACTGAATTTGACCCAAAATTACCCCTTCTAAAATGTATAATATAGGTAAAAATGCTTATTTTTGGTGAAAATAGTTTAAAAATTAATAACTTCTGTTAAATTCATCCAAATAACTCGAAATTGGTCTCAAATTGTTCCTGAAATTCCAAAAAATAATGATCAACTATAATTTTTTTTAAATTAATAGTTTAAACAATGAAAATTGTTCATATTTAAGGGTAAGCGACGTAAATTTTTGGATTATTGTCATTTTACTAAAATTTAATTAAAAACATAAGGGTTAAATATTTTTTTGTAAAATCAACGTGAATATCTTCGATTTGTAATTACAAGCAAAATAAGACACCCCCCCCCCCAAAAAAAATTATCACTTGAACGGATGTAATTCCACACTAAAATGCACCGTATTTTTGTTGTATACAATTTAAATAAAATACAATTTTTTAAATAAAACTGTAAATTATGATTAAAACATTCTTTTATGTATGCTTAAACGTAAATTACAACTTTATGCATTAATAAAGGCTCATATGAGTGCACAATAATGTATGCGAAAGTGCATAAAAATATATTATTTCAATAAAACAAAAAAATTCGGTGAATTTTTGTGTGGAATTGTATCCGTTCAAGTGATTAATTTTTTTTTCGGTGGGGCTCATTTTGTTTGTATATACAAATTGAAGATATTCACGTTAGTTTTACAAAAGAAAATATTTAACGCTTATGTTTTTAATTAAATTTTAGTAAAATGACAATTTTTCAAAAATTAACGTCACTTACCATTAAATATTAACAATTTTCATTGTTTAAACTATTAATATTTTTTAAAATTATAGTTGATCATTATTATATGGAATTTCAGGAACAATTGGAGACCAATTTCGAGTCATTTGGATGATTTTAACGGATGTTATTAATTTTTAAACTATTTTCACCAAAAATAAGCATTTTTACCTCTATTAAACATTTTAGAAAGGGTAATTTTGGGTCAAATTCAGTACATGTGATCTCAGTCGATTCATCTTGGTGTCCCCAACAAATGTCAACCATAAAATATACTATCGTTGCTTTAGATTTTGAAATAAATTGAAAATACACGTGGAAATGGGATTTCAGCCTTCAACCCCATTTTGAAGGGTGTTGCACTACTTTTTTCTAGTCCGTGTTATTTTTTTCGAATTCTCCGCATCAGAATCTATAATAATCAACAATAACATTGCTTGTCTCTTAAAATTTCTTGTCAAAATGCGTCTTTAACTGGACTACCATTCATATCATATATTTACGTTACCGTCAACAAATAACTTTTTTCGAATAAAATTTATTATTTTTCATGGAAAATAATAGATATTCGAGGTATACTATGAGAACATTTTTTATAGACAATTTTACGCTCTACAATAAATGTTATATACATGATTATGCTAATTGCTTTATTTTTTTAATTAAACGCAAAAAACAATAAAACTACCCTATTTGGACTTTTTTCAACCCTAAGTCGGCACGGGAAGGGGTTGGTTGATCATGACCAAATTTAACAGGAATTCAAGTCTCATGATAACGAACAAATTTGGGGGGTACGGAGTTCAAAATTCAAAAGTTCAAAAATAAGGACCACCCTAATATGTATTCTAAAATATATGTACCTACATACTACCTACTAGTATATAATAATCTACTAAAAATGTTAGGAGTGTCTTATTTATAGGTATATTATCAGAATATGAAAATGTACTATTAAAAATATTTTTTTCAATAGTTTCTAATTTAGAAATAAATGTTTTCTTTCTAAATTAGAGAACTGAGATTTGAAATTTTTTGTAAATGGTGGGCCAATGTCTGAGTTATATTTTGAGCTTTTTGCGTTTTTTAAGGGGGCGAATGGGCCACCAATTTTTTTTTTATATTTATCTCGGCGAATGGGGGTATCAAATGATATTTAACAATTCAATGAATTTGTTTATATAAAAACGCGTATTGTTATTATTTTTTTTTTTTTTTAAATCGTAAAAATATTTTATTTTCTGCCGTTATCTCCGAAAGTAATAACAGTGAGAAAAACATGAAAAAATAGGAATGTGTATACATGCTGTATAGTGATGCCAAAATAAAAAGTTAATTATCGGCACTCTTTACATTTACGTTTTTTTATAATAATTAAAATTATAATCTACATAATACAGATTTTAATTGAAAATTGTTTAAAAAACTTTTCTAAAGTTAAATAAAGCTAACAGTAAGTTAAGGTTTTAAAACTGTAAAATGTGAGTTATTAAATGTCATTGCTAGTGTTCAAAATAAAGTAATATAACCGAATAAATTTAAAAAGTATACTGTACGGGACACTAGATATGCAAGGATCGAATCACACTTGACAAATTTTGTTCAGAATAAGATCGCTAGATAATCAGTACAAACGTCAGTAAAATCTAGATAGATCTATTAGGGTGAAAGGAGGGAGGTTAGTGTTTAAGTTAGGTTAAAATATAAAGAATCACAAAAATTGTAATTAATACATCAAAAATATGTAAATTGTTACTTTGAAAGGTCCAAATTGAGGTCAAGTGCAAAATATTTTTTTTTCCTGTAAAGTATTTATTTTTAGTGGAAACTATTTATTTAAAGTGATATAATTTGTTTTAAGTTCAATATACAGTGGTACCTCGACATACGAGTGCCCCAACATACGAGTTTTTCGAGATACGAGCCGGCGAGCGAGTGATTTTTTGCTTTGAGTTACGAGCGAAATTCGAGATACGAGTTCGGTAGTTCATTTATTTTTATAACCATGGATCGGAAGAAAGTTTGTGAAAAGTCAAGTGCTAAGAAAAATATGATGAGTATTGAATTAGAACGTGAAATTATAGAAAAACATGAGCAATTGTTTTGTATGGGGAAATTTGCTTCGAGATACGAGTAATTCAAGATACGAGCAAGGTTGCGGAACGAATTAAACTCGTATGTCGAGGTACCACTGTATTTGCGTAATGTTGAATTAATTTTTCGTGCAGTATATTTGTTATAAGTGAAAACGATTAATAATAATATAAATAAAAAGTGTTTATTATTAAAAAAAAGTGCATTTAAATACAAGCCTTAATTTTTTTGTATTTATGTAATTCAAATAATTTCTTACATAATAATTTACTTTCTTTTAATTTTTTGTTTTGTTTAGAATCATGAATTATATATTATAGGTTGATATATAAAGTCATACCGACATTTAATAAAACAATAATCATCGATTCATAGTTGATTATATGTACCTACACTAGTTTTATGTAGAAATAAATACATGTTAGTGTACTATTAGTTCTGAAGTAGGAAGTTGTATCGATTCTAAAGAACATATTTGAAAAAAGAAATGCCCTAGAAATATACCTATGTATGTAACAATTGCACCATTGTTAGATTGCATGTAATGCTGCAGTTACAGAAGGTCCTTTTGAACAAAGAGAGAATCGAGAAAAGTACACTTGGAATGCATTTTTATTATTCGTATACATATTTTAAAGTCTTTTATTTGAATAATTCAATCTATTGTTAATTTCTATGCGTTTTTTAGCCTTGAGAATATAAACTAAATTTTGTGTTTTGATTATGTTTAATCCATATTGATATTTGATAACCATACGTATAATCAACGCTTTTCATTTTGAGTATAAAAGTAGTATTGTAAATTAGATAGCTTCCTAAAATTAAAGTTATGGAGATAGCTGTAATAACTATTAAAAATTACCGTTTTAATTAAGGTTTATATAAAATTCTACAATACTCATTTAGGTTTAGTAGAAACCGGTTATAACGACATCGAGAGGACCGGTCATATTAGGTAATAAAACCCGATAGTCGTAAAAAAAACAATAATTAGATTTTTTACGGTATTTCTCAGAAAAACTAAAAGATTCCAGAGTGAGCTCAAATTTTGTAAAAAAATAAAATAAAAATGGTTATTAGAAGTTGCATTCATAATCTTAAAATGACTCACCGTCTGTGAGTAAAGATGTCGTCAAAATAAAAAAAAATTAACATTGTACAAGGATTACGACATTTTAAGTGGACAAAAAATAATTTTATACGTTTTTTTTTCTTCGAAGATTAGTCTGGAACCGCGGGTTGGACAAGCCAATATGGCGCGGTATTTAAAAATCGTACACGCTGAATTTGTTATTTTTATTTCAAGGAAAAATAAAAATAATTAAAATTATTTCTTGATTATGAACTTATAATAAATAATAGTTGTTAAAAAAATCTATTAAATTAAATGTAGTTTAAAATAATTATATTTATATTTTATAGCAATAAATTGAGAAAAAATGTAATTAAAACACGATGTGCGAAAATAATACTTTCTTTTTTAGATTAAAACATTGTTTTTTTTTTCTATTTAGTTTAAATAAATTTAATATTCTTTAGAGAAATCGGTATAACTCATGTCTAATATATAGAATCTAAAAAATAATAGCGGAGTGATGAAAGTAAAAAACTAAAATGATTTAAATTAAAAAAGTGTTAAAAATTCATCATCTTGTAATATTAGATATAACATTTGTACAGTTCTGCCATCTTCAATTAATTTCGTGTGAGTACTTTCAAAAATCGAAAGTGGTGTTTAGGTATAATTTGTGTTTGGTCTATACTACACGTAATCCATCATGGATAAGACGTTGTCAGAGAAGGTCGCTTGGACTGATTTTAACACGCAGTAGTACCAAAAAATATAATAATTATTCTATAAATGGATTTATTTCGTATAGGTGCTAATATAGTGTGCAGTAAATTGAAAAACAGACAAAACACATAATATATACAATTACATAACAAATGTGTAATTATATTTTATAATTAATAGCTATTTTTTAATTTCTACAATAATACAAAAAAAATCACAAAACAATGAAAAAAAATTACAATCAAAATATTTCTTTTGTTATTGTAATAATAATTTATTTAATTGTTTTTAAAAGTCTTTTTCATTTAAAGTTTTTAAATAATTTTGCTGTTATAATAAATTTGAATAATAATTATTATTATTTCAATAAAAAATTATTTTGTACCTTTCACAATAACACCTAAAATAAAAAATTATATAAAATTTAATTTTCTGCCTCTATTGCGAAAGATGAGGTTGATCGGATATTCCGTTCATTAGATACAGTGTGTTTATATAAATCCTTTTCTAACGAACTGCCCTATCTAAAAGGCAGATCTTAGGACCCATATAGTTGAGTTCTCTATTATCCTAGTTAACAAATTTCAAACAAAAAATTGCGGGCTGCTATGATGACCAAATTTTGGTTCTTGCCTCCCGGTCTATGAGTAATCATGTTTCAAATTATTATTTTGAAAAAGATATTTGTATCTGTTTTGAATACTGATTAAATACTAAAATCAATACAAACATAATCACAAGACCTTTTTATATAGTATTATCATTATACAGAATGTGGTGATATCGAAAAAAAAACACAAAATTTGGATAATAATTTTCTTTAAAAATTTTAATTAAAATGTTAGTTCTTTTACCAAGGATTTAAAAAAATATGAAAAATTTAAAAAGCATTTTTTATCAAAAATAATTATAAATAAATGACAATAGTAAACATTCCGGCTTAGCGATATTCTTCAAAAATAGGAAGTACACTGCTAGTATTACGTATAAGAATGTCCCGTGGCACCCATGTCAGCTTTTTTAAATTTCTATATAATACGAAAAAATAAACAAAAAATATAGAATAAATAAAAATTTCATGTTTATAAATTTTTCTGTTTTGGATGTAGAGCGTTCACAGACTGACAGATACACACATCGTATGTGATTCAGAGACTCTGAAAACATGTTAACACGTTGAATGCGTTGAACACGGCTCCCGTGTCCATATGACATATATACATTATAGCCGCGCGGTCGACACAGGAGCCATGTTTATATACAATATATTTCGTACACATACGCGAATTCGCACGTTGCCTCAGAACCGTTCGCACGTGTGGAGCTTTGCAGAATTCCCAAAAAAAACTGCGTTTACACTGAAAAAATTGGTGTGCGATTTTTTTATAAAATACGCATTGAATGTGTTAAGTATTCCGTTTAATATCAAGTTTAAATTATTTCATAATTACCATACTATTCTTTATTATCACATACTATACATTTCATGTATGCATTAAAAATGTAAGTCGATGACTTACTGTAGGTACTTTATATTGTTCACCACACTTCATTACCACTGGTACATGTGATGTTGCGTCTGTGTGTATGTACGTACATAGATTGATATTGTAATTAGATCATTTTACATACGTTCACTGTAGTTCTTTTTATGCGAGATTCAACGTGGCCTAGTTGAGAGAATCTGTTGTTGCGATGCCGGTACCGTTTATTTGCATATTGCATCTAATAATAGTTGTTATTGATCGTTCTCTCCGCTTCATTCTGTTTTACTTTTCTATTTTGTGTTATAAAAGTGTATCATGTATTCAAACAAATTAGAAATATTATATCACTATGGCAGTCGAAGGTTGTTCATTTGAGTGTATGTCACCAGGGCCGGAAACTTGCCCCTTTTCGTAATTCAATGTAAGAAACGCGTTTATTAATTAAGAAGAAAATATAATTAATCATCTATTGCCAATCTTGACTGATTTTATCTTTAATTGCAATATAAAAATGTCAATATTAATCGTTTTTATGTATTAAAAAAGCATACCTTTATATAATTTTACTATATTTCAAGTAATCATAATAATTTGCCACTTATTAATTTTTATTTTTAGAAATAAGAATACTATTATTTATTAATAAATTAATCCTTTAACGATTCTGAAATTATAACATTAAAAATTAAAAAAAAATTACAACCTGTTCGTTTTAATTAAAATTGGTAATTACATATATTCTATATTAGAATATTTACAAATACAATAGTTAAATTAAACTATAAATATTTATTAAACTAACATGTTTAGAACATAAACATCGCATTTCAACAAGAATGCAATAAGTGTTGAGTAGGTACGTAATTATTCATGAGCTTAGCTTCACTACAAGTAAAAAAATAACATCAGCCTAAAGAAGTGTGAAGAAAACTCATAAATAACTCAATTTCATGAAAATCGAAATTAAGTGAATTTGAAAAAAGTCACTTTCTACGGTTATTTGTTGTCGTGAAATTATACCGATGATTTAAGTGTTCGCGTTGTGTTAATATTAAAATAATTAATTTGTAAAGAAATGTATTTGCCAATGAATTTATTGTACGTTCCATATTGCAATGTAATGTGTATATATTAAGTTGGTCAAAGTAGCGTGAAGGACGGCGAACTGCAAAAATATAAAAACAAAAACAGTCTCGTACAAATTGAATTTATTAATAATAAGATCATAAATATTATTTATTATTGTAGATCAGAGCTGTGCAGGTACTACCTAAGTAGTTTTTAGTAGATATACTTGTACTAATTATTAATGAAAGTAATAGTACTTGTACTTAAGTACTTTAATACTTAATAAAATTAATAAAATTATTTTAGGGTCAATCCATTTCAAGTGGTCCAGCACTGGTTGCTTGACTATTCTCAACAAAAAAATTGATTTTTTGTGTGTAGTTACCCTAACATGTTAATAGTTCAAAATCACCATAATTTTTATTTTATTAGGTATCAAATTTCATAACTGTATCACAATGGGGTCTCCAGGTATTAAATAAAAACTAATTTTAGGCAAAATCTTTGGGGGTCTGTTCATATGAACATTTTTACTTGGAATATTTTTCTCAATCAACTGTTTAAGTTTGTTCCACCTGATATGACTCACCCTGTAAAAGTTGGGTAAACTATAGATAATATTAATAAATTGAATAATACAAACACATTTATAGTTAATTGTATATTTTAATAATTAAGAAAGAAATAACAAAACAAAAAATGTACCACACATATGTATATAAATATAGATATATGTATCCCTGTAGCTAATATTCAAATTGATTAAATATAATGAAGTTTCGAATAATTAAATTTAATATAGGCTACTTTTCCAGCTTCCTTTATGTTCATTTGAGTGAGCTATTATTACTTGTTTTACACGTGTTCTTTATAATTATTGTTATTGAAAGTTATTAAATTAAATATTATAATTTTTTCTCGGTTTCTTTTCCTCTCTTGATCTGATTTATTTTCGAAAGTCAGTATTATTTTTATACGCTATAACATTTTTTTTAATTTACGCGGAAATATTAATGGCAGTTGTAAAGTAGTTCCTGTAGGTTATTTTTTCCGTACTTTTTCAAGTTCATTATTAATATTGAGGTCGGTTTTTAAGGTTACTTTATTTCGGTTTATTTTTGTTATATAATTATTATATTATCTTTGACAAATAATGCAAATATTATAAATGATAAAACAAATTGTATTTCTGTATACATCTGTTGTATGCTTTCGTAGGTAGATTCAAGGTTCTAATTAGTATTGATTTTTAATAAAATTTTATAATAATTCTAAATTTTATATATATTTCATAATAACATATACAGTTGTATAAACTCGTGTGTTAATCATTAATATGATGTTTTTTGCTTTATCATTGAATTAAATGACATGTATTTATTATGTAATAGGCTTTTAAATAAGTATTATAGGGTACTTTGTGCTGTCTCACAAAGTTCATTCGTTTTGTTTAAATATCAAAAAAGTAATTTTGTTTTAGTTGCTAGCAGTAACTGGTTCATTAAAGGGGGGACATATGAGTAGATGGCGGGATAAATAGGTGAATTTTAAGAATTATTATCTCAAAAACTATTTGTTCGATTTCACCCAGGTTTGTTTTAATCTAAAGTATATATGTACATTATTGTACATATATTGAGGTATGTATAAAAAATGAATGAATATATATTAACTGCACAGGTAGAAAGGTTTACTTGAGCCGAGTAAACCTTGTTTTGTATATAACGAAAACAATATTATCTTAAGATAAGAAATATATTCTTAAACCAACTATAGTATTCTTGGACGAAGAAATAATGTAGTTGGATTAAGAGTACTTTTCTTATATTAAGAAAATATTGTTTTCGTTTTATACAAAACATGATTTTCTTGGTCCAATACAGTTTTTACTTTCTTATACCAATGTATATGAAATATACATATAGTATAAGTAAGTATAGTAAACGCGATTTTTTTCGAAATCCGGATTTTGATGGAATTATTAATTTTGACCTTCCCTGAATCCATTCTGACTATTTTCGCCATGATGTCTGTGTGTCTGTCTGTCGGTCTGTCTGTAGACGCTGTAACTCAAATACGACAAATCGTAGAAAGGTGGAATTTTATACTTAAGATTGATTTTTGCCTGGGAAGAAAACATCCTATTTTTGAAAACGATCATTCAACCGGAAACGGATGTTTACCTACATCGATTTTTGAATTTTTCGAATTACACTGAAACAGTGCGAATTAGAGAAAAATGGTCAAGTTGAAAATTGTAGGTAATATTATTATCTATAATTTATGTTCTATTCATTTTTTCGAAAAAAACAAATTTAATTTTTTTTTTTTTTTTACTAAGTATTCGATTTTAAGTACATTTCAAATGGTTCATAACAGAGAAGAAATATCTGCCATGAGTGTCATGGGACTTTCTTATACGTATTACAGAGACTGTACGTGTTTGCCATAGGTACCATGGGCCTTTCTTATACGTAATACTGAGAATAAACACTGTATACTCTATTTCATTTAGTTTGCAGTGGTCGCCGTGCGACTTGACGGTATTAGTCGTGATCCGTACGGTCAAAGCACCCAGCAACCAGTATACAGGGTGTCCCATTTTAATCTATCACCCCCCTAATTTTTTTTATCTATCAATTAAATCAAAAAATGCTTCAAATAAAAGTTGTTTAGTTTTGAGGGGGACCCAAAATGGCGTTATTAATTTTTTATTTTTTGGATATCTTCATGGTCAAATAGGCCCAACTTTTTTTTTTCAAATGGAAACCTATATTTTTTATTACAATATCTTATTGTTTGGAAAAAAACAAGTAGCTTTTGTTTCAAAAAAATTTTTTTATGACTTCATTTTTTTTTAATATTCAACAAAATAATTTGAGATTTTAGAATTTTACTAATTTTTTACTCGAAACCCATTAACTTTAGAGGAAAAGTGTAAAACACAAAAAATGTTTATTTTAATATGATATAATTAGGAAAATTATTTCAGATTTTTTTATTTATTTTTTATTTGCTTTAATATTTTGAAGAGCAAAAGTTATCAAAAAATCCTGATATAATTATCCTAGTTATATCAGATTAAAATAAACATTTTTTGTTTTTTACATTTTTCCTCTAAAGTTAATGGGTTTCGAGTAAAAAATTAGTAAAAATCTAAAATCTAAAATTATTTTGTTTAATATTAAAAAAAAATGAAGTCATATAAAAAATTTTTTGAAACAAAAGCTACTTGTTTTCTTCCAAACAATAAGATACCGTAATAAAAAATATAGGTTTCCATTTGAAAAAAAAAAGTTGGGCCTATTTGACCATGAAGACGTCCAAAAAATAAAAAATTAATAACGCCATTTTGGGTCCCCCTCAAAACCAAACAACTTTTATTTGAAGCATTTTTTGATTTAATTGATAGATAAAAAAAATTAGGGGGGTGATAGATTAAAATGGGACACCCTGTAGATTATTCTAAATAATGATTTTAAAAAAATATTTCTGGCTAAATCATAAGTGTTGGAAAAAAATGTATGGGGAATAAATTATAGATAGTAACATACTCGACATTTTTTATCTATAACATTTTTGTCTTATTTCAAAAAATTAAAAAAATTACATGAGTAAACATCTGTTTCCATCTTATTGTTAGTAATTATGTTAAACAAAATTCGTTCGATACATAATGTATAAAATAATATTTCTATAGTTTATGTCTCATTCATTTTACTCTATCTTTTATTAGTTTGTCAGAAATATCCTTCACTAAAATAAAAATCACGTACACTATTCACTGTCATTATTACGTATAAGAAAGTCCTGTGGCACACGGCAGATTATTTTTGTGTGTGGAGGCGCTGTTGTGGCCGGCGTAAAACATGTCCCTTGATGCGGTTTTCAGGATTACTGGTAGTTGATTGATCCGAAACAGAAATTGCAAAGATTTTCTTAAGTCAATATATGATGCCCTTCTCTGCTCAGAATTTTTTAAAGTATTTTTTTACGAAATGGTGTCTAATTGAACGTTATTTACATTTTTCAACGGCAATATCCGATCCTTTTCGCTTGATAAAAAACAAAATAATTGAGTAAACAAAAAAATTCTACTCAGCGTAGGAAAAATTCTATCCATAAATACTATGTCAAAAGAAGCATTTTTAATAAAAGTTTTTGAAAAGTATTTTTTATATAATTTTATTTGTCTAAACAAATGTTTCCCCTTAATAAAATGCAAAATATATGGAACGTTCTTTTCTATAAAGTGTTTATTTGATGTATTAAAAAAGTGTACAGTTAGAATATTATATTATGAATAATTAAAATACCTTATTAATAATAGTAATAATGTTGTACTAATTTTTGAATTATTTTAATGAAGTAACACATACGGAATTTATCTTGTTAAATAGAGCAACAAGGTATTTATTCCTACATTTAATTTAATTCTAACATATTTTATAATATCGATTATATCATACTTATGGCACGTTTTCACTTTTCTAAGAAAAATCGGTACTGTTCAATTAATATTTAGTTCATTCATATACGTCTTCATAAGAACAAAAAAAAAATAAGAGCCATTTTTGGAATCAGATAAAAATGCGTCTCAAAATTATATCATATTCTACTCTTCTATCCCAACAAATTTTTTTCGACAAAAAGCTTAAATGTTGATAAGAAACTCAAATTCAGCATGTTTTTTCCTATTAAAAAAGACATTAACTTTGTACACCAGCCTAGTGATATTTATATTTTAAATGTCGCATTATCGGCGACATTGGAGTGGAAAGGGTTAAACTTAAAAATATGTTTCATAGATTATTATAATATTTTAGGAATATTTGGAAAATTTTTAAAACTCCATATTTAATATTATTATAAAACTACATAGTACATTATTCCTTGTTTGTTTAATTAAATGTTTTCTACTTGGTGTATTACATAAAACACAATGCTGCTCTTGTTATCTGGTGTTAATTAAAAATAAACACACATGCACGTTACTGACGTTACGTATTTAATATAATATGTTCTTTTGTGGTGACAATTAAAATGGTACAGACTCACAATGAAAGACATTTAAATGTCATAATAAATTTCATCGAATCTATTTCTATACCATAATGTTGAAAGTAAAGATAAGTATAGTAGAAACCGGTTATATCGACATCGCAGGGACCGGTCACCGGTCATATTGGACGTAAAAAGCGGAGTCGAAATAACCGGTAAAAATGCAATTACATGGGATTCAGTTGGACTTTTATTTTGAGTCGTTAAAACCGAATCGTCGTACCTATTAACCAATGTCGTTATAACTGGTTTCTACTGTATGTCCATTGAAAATACGATTCTTTACCTGTAAGGTACATATTTTTTTGATCGAATATTATTTATAGTCGAATCTTGGTTTCTGGATATAAAGCACATCATTATGGTCGGTATCTCAAAACAATTCAAAAATTCATTTCAAGATCATTTGATGATGGTTTTCAAATTTTCATTCATGAGTATTTAATTTATTTACTATATAATTGTAATTTATTTTATTTGTTTTGTGAAGTTATAGTCGTTTTGTCCCCTAGACCATAGGTGTCCAACCTTTTGACCTTTGCGGGCCGCAGAGAGCAAAAAAATGGTGCAAAATTTTGTTAAGGGCCGCACAAAAATTTTAATACCTTTATTTTTTTTTCGTTGGCTTAATTAATTAATTAATATCCTCTGTATTTATACTTTATATGACAAAAAAACTGAAGACCTTTGTTTTTTTACCTAATATCATTAATTATTTTCATATTTTTTTTTAAATCTGATGCGGGCCGCACGAAGAGTGCTCGGGGGCCGCATGCGGCCGGCGGGCCGCGGGTTGGACAAGCCTGCCCTAGACGACTTTATAATGTACATATTTGGTTTACTATGTGATTTATGTCGTATTAATTTTTAAAGAACCTATCTGTCATATGATCTTTAACATTCGATATTATATTTCCATCGCCGGACTTCATAATAAACTACATACTCATATTGTTCTGTGGTGATAATTAAAACGACGTGGCTCAAGTGTTTTTATAAAATTCTTTGCATGCATTAACATATCACGTATCAAGTCTCATAATAAGAGTGAAAGGGAAAGCAGAACCCAATATGTACGCACATCAAGTAAAACAATGGCGGGTTTCCGTTATCTTTTATTTTTTACGTTAACTGATGTTATCATATCAACTTATATAGAATATTGTTTAATACATATCTAAATTAGAATCGTACTTTTGAGGAAGAGAATGCTAATTAAGATTGTCTGCTGGTATGATGTTAATAAAGTGTGATTATATTTTATTGTGTTAATGAAATTGTGTTTATTTAATGTAATATATTAGTTATTCATAAGCTAAGTCTTGGCAAATAAAATAGCGCTGTAAGATCACCGCATCAACCTTGAGACACTAGCCAGCGCGCAATACGTAGTGACGTGTTGTAGCACTACCGTCTATCTGCCAAGGGTTTATACTTTAATAATAATCAATACTGTTGATGTTATTATGGACAGGGCATTAACAGATAACATAAATCAAATTAATCATACTTTATTATAAAGATATAAGAATTTGACAATGTGTATATCAGTATCAGTAAGATAATGAATACGCAAGGAACCAGCTATTTTATCGCACTTAAAGTGTCACATTTACCTAGTTTCCCAGATATATTTCCAGATGTGACAGGACCTCAGTATGAATTCTAGTTATAGAAGTTTCCCACTTAACCAAGTTTTACTGTACACAGAAAAAAAAACTATTGTACCAAGAAAACCTTGTTTTGTATATAACGAAAACAATATTTTCTTAATTATAAAAAACATACACTAATCCAACTACATTATTCCTTCGTTCAAGAATATTATAATTGGTTTAAGAGATTATTGCTTATCTTAAGAAAGTATTGTTTTCGTTATATACAAAACAAGGTTTACTTGGTTTGAGAAATCCTTTCTACCAATGTATATATTTAATTTAAATCTAATATTTATAGGAAAGTATACTTTATGATTTCCTTCGAAATCTATTTTTTTTTTCTAGAATTGAATATGAGGAATTCATTCTTCCACCTTATACGTATATGTTATATTGAAATTCATTAAAAATTGATACATCAGAAGTAAAAAGTTTTTTTTGTTAAATTCATCAAAGTGTATAAACAATAGCCGTGAAAGTTTTAGCCAATGTTTTTCAACACTTGACTTGTAACAAGCCAGTTGAGATGTGTGAATTTGAAAGAAAGTACTTAATACTCAGAGCGCATATTATATATGTGTAACTAACCATAACGCGCCAAAATTGGTTGTGATGTAATTTAACATATTGTTTAAATGTTCGTTTTGGATTGACAATAAATTGCTTGAAATAAATGGCGTTTTGTTTTATTTTTATTGTTTTGGTAGTAGGTACAATTTTGATTTGATATTTTTAAAAAATAAATATTTAATGCTGGTAATTTTTTGTAAAACGAGCAAATAGAATTCGTGCTTTAATTCAGAATTTCATACATGTTATAGAAATGTCAAAGCCTCTATAATTGAAAACTACTGTAATAATTAAACGGGCATGTGGGTGTTGGGCACGTACATGATAGGGTTCTGTAGTTATTCTCACTACGATTTATAAAAAAATATAAATATTATAACTTAATGGTGTAAGTTAACAAAAACGTAAGTTCAATTTTCAGTCTATGGAATTTTTTTTTTATATTTTTGGCAATGTTCGTTATAATTTTTAATGAAATTACTAATTAAAAGCTACATTCTGGAATTTTTTCAGATTTTCTGAATAGATAGTTTAGAAAATGGAGGGGGGGGGGTGCTCTAATAATGACTTTGAAGATCAAATACATCGTGATTGAAGGGTTAAAATTAAAAGGTCCTAATGCATTTTTTGTCAAATTTTAGGAGACACCTGACTCAATGAAGTAGGTAAAAAATTTTTTAATACACTCCATTCTATAATTTTTTTTCTTCTAAAATCTTATCATTTCTGTTTTTTGTTCACTAATCTACGACCGTATACCAAATTTCATCTTATTATGTCAAAATTTTCACGACGGACGAACATGGCGAAACTATAAGGGTTCGTAGTTTTCTACGGAACCCTACAAATTCAAAACTATTCACAATCAGAGATAATTGTGAATAGTTTATAGGAGGGTTGTGGAGTCGGTACAAAAAACTACGACTCCGACTCCTTTATTTTTCTAATGTTCGACTCCAACTCCGACGTTTTACTGTACAAACATTTTTTTTATTTCCGTTTTCGGGCAAAAATTTTTTGATTGAATTCCGGTGATACTGGTTCCGACCAGAATTGAAAATTTCAAATCGTTGTACTTCAAAATTAAAAACGAAAAAAAATATATAGTGCGTAAAGAATATAAAATCATTATTTAGTTAAAGGAGTCGGAGACTCCGACTCCTCCCAAAATTACTAAAACTCCGACTCCGACTCAACAGCCCTGGTTTATAGTAAAATCAAATATCTGTATAACCTACACATTTCACATACTTTTAATCGGTTTCGTAACAAAAGAAAATCTATTAAACTTAAAACATTGAATTTAAATTTATTGAAAGTATTAAAGTTATACGTTTAATTATGGCATCGTCATTATTATTGTCTAATGTAAAATACGTGTCCGATTTTATTTGAGCGCATGAAAATTTAAGGACAAAACGTGAAATCCGTAACCTGTTATTTTAGCAACAGGCGAACCGTATCGCTTTTGATTTAACAACATCTATGAATGTATATCGTTACCTCCACGCCTGCAGTCTAGCTCTGACCTTGACGTTAATGTAACAGTATTCACGAGCTTAACAGGAAGCATGCTGTAAAGACAGTTAAACACCGTCTAAAATGTTAACCAGGGATTAAACGATTGCTACATGAAATAGTTTATGATTACTCCATTTTTTATAATAGGTACATACCTATATGTATCAACAGAAATCGACAACTTACAACCGTTCAACAAAATCGGTTTTCGCAGATATCTCATTTGCCTGGGATCTGGATAAAAGGCCGACATAAAATTATATATATTAATAATATATTTGAGAGGGAAGGCTTATTCAATATACCCCCCCCCCCTCCAAATAATACTGTGTTATTTAATTTACTTTAACGATATAATTATTTAAGGACGGGAGAGGGGCATGTGGGTCATGTAACCCCCTCAAATTTATTTTATAAATTTTATTTTGTTTTTACTTTAAAAAAATCATTATATTAATTTATGAATTTTTTTTATATTAATCGAAACTCGAAACAATATTTTGAGAATTGATGAAATCATTAATAGCACTTTTAATCTCTTCCTCACTGTTAAAAATATTGCCCCTGTCGGTTGGAGATAAGTTAAGTGAATAATATTATATCAAAAGAAAGCTTTAATCTTACTTTTTTTTATTGAATATGAAATAATTTTCCAAAATTCTTAATTTAAGACAAATATTTGTGTCGGAGTATGGAACAGTGATTATTGATGCCAAAGTAGAACTGGAGTAAAGACATTTAAAATTTTGACTGAGCGAAATCCCTGAGTATATATGTAGTAATATGTACCTATATAATCAAATTAATAAAATGTTGGATTGTGTATAGCTACCTTTAATGAAATGCACATGGTTCGAGAACGGTTTGACCTGTGGGTCAATGCAGAAGTACATATTTGGTAACGTAATCCACGGAATTGTTGGCTATGTGTTTAAAGCCGTGAAAATTCATATTTATATGTATGGGATTTTGTCGTGATTTAAATTATAACGTTCTCTACACGACCATTGCGCAAAACGAGCTGCGATGGTGGTTATTTAAAAAAAACGCGTTTCGCATTTTCTTACATGATCGTGTATGAGAAAAATGGAAATAGGTCAAGGATATTGATGGTTATGTTAATAACATGCTATCAGAAATATACCTATTAGTTTTATTATTTACTGAAAAAATTGTCTGAAATTTAAAAACTTTCGAATCATCCATACACACCACCTTTGAATATTATATAATATACATGTCAAAAAGTATTGGTGTCTATAATTAAACGGCAATTGTTAAACAATGTTCTACTCTATTGCGCACGGGCAGTAAAGGTGACTAATGTTACTATTATTACTATTTGTAGATATCTACATTTGTGGATATCTTCTCTTTGTTAGTCAATAATGCGGGATTTCAAAATTTGGAACACATTGAATAATTCTTATATACAGTATCACCGATGTCGTTATAACCGGTTTCTACTGTAATTACAAAAATATGTATATATTTTACTTTGCCGTATACTTACATTTTTATTCTCAACAATATTCATGTAAGCTACATGAATATTGAATACATATATATTTTTGGTTTTATCCTGTGTCGCACTTTAACATCTCGTGGTCTTCTTCAGAAGTGAAAAGTTGCGAGTCCAGTTGTAGCTGCTTATAAAAGCGTAGACGTTTGCTAGAATTAGTTAGTCGAAACGTCAAGTGATGTTAAAGTGATATCAAATCTTATTCCTTCCAAAAGCCTGACGATGATTCTGTGAATCGAAAGCTTGCATTCACTTTTTTCTTAATAACTTTTTTATGTTTAGACAATCAATTTAGATATCACTATCTAAACTATATGTATGAATTTAGTTGAAATAACGACATATTTCTCAAATTTTATTCCTTCTAAAAACCTGACGATGATTGCAATTACTTTTTTCTTAATACATTTTTGACGTTTAGACAATCAATTCTATTTATTATATTTAACGTCACTACTATATAGTATGTTATTATCGATAATACGAGTATATGTATATTGTGTGCATTTTTCCAATACAGTAACTAAACCTTTTTCATGTATTATTTTCTGTGTAATTCTATAATAATAAGTAGGTAATATATTAATTAAAATAATTGTATTAAATTGTTAAAGTTTCTTATTTACATGTTGCATCTTACAAGGTATAGGTAGATACTTCACGGATTTTTCATATTTCTTTGCTATTTAGTTTTACTCATTTTTAATTTAAATTACATTTCATTATAAGTACGCCGTTTTACAGTTTGCATTGCGTTACAAAGCAATTTCATTTATTTGTTTTAATTCCTTTATTTTTTATGAATGTACTTACACAGTTAGTCTGTGTAGTGATGTTAAGCTACATAAATAGCAATGAATGAACGAAATTAATCTGTAAGGGAGTGAGTTTTTCCAAGAAAAAAGTACACAGTTTTTTCAACAAAAATAATCTTAAAAATTAATTTATTTCATAAAATATTATAGTCGCTGTACACAGTAAGGCCATACTACTTTACAGGTTAAAGAATAATGTATTCAATTTGTTTAAATGCATATAGGAAAGTTTTTGTTTTTTTATATATTACTTTATAGTAGGTACTTTGTATTTTTAACTGTTAGCCAAAAAAATAATATGTATGTATTTGTATTAATAATATAAAAAAAATTATCAAAACCTACAAGTGGGTGTTGCCGCGTAACCCACTGGGATACAACTAAAAAAAATCCTTGCCAATCGATTCATGAATCAATCCCGAGTCCATGAAATGTATGAAAAATTCACATTATGCCTGCCCGTGATCGGATGGAGGGTCATGACTGGAAAAATTCCTAATATAGGCTAAACTAGAACCACAGACCTACCATTTAACGAAAACCAGAGGTCTCTATGTGGTCAGAAGGCCGAAATCTCACTGTCGAAGGCAGACGGACGGACGGAAAATCGGGCATATAAGCGCTACCACTTCGTGGGTTGCCCTAAAAACGTATTATATAATTTAGTATTATTACAAATAACTTTAATTCTTTTTTTTAATAATACTATATAATTTACGATATGTAGATGAAGTAAAAACAATCATATAATTTGCTTACACACTGAATAATTGTTTTATGTGACAAATAAAACTTTTAAACGTGACAACCTCTCACAGATTAGCTAACTTTTGATTGTTTCAAATTGATAATGAAAATTTCTATCAGCGTTGCGTCGCGGTCGGGCAGAACGTCCTTACATATTGTAAGAGTTTAAAAAAGTTTAGTATTTATTTCTATCGTTGAAACATTTGTATATTTTTTATGCACTTAAAATATACTTATTAATAATTTCCCACAGTTTCATTAAATTCTATTGAATTTCACCGACTAGTGATTTATTTAAAGGTTATGCGATTGATTCTTAATGTTTATACTCAACCAAAAATCGATTTGGTTAAAATTACAAATACTTATAAATGTGAATTGAAGAACATGAAATAATAGATTTTAAATTACTAAAATTAACTTTGTTTTCATACAAAATAATTCATTGCAATTTAAAACCACGCAAAATTCTCTTTATGTCAACGTCCGAGATGCTGCATATCGCAGATGCTGTCACAGAGGCCAGTTTTCACCTGACCGTGAAACGGCTTTCCAAGTTCTGTTGACCGCCGGCCATCTGCTCTAAAACATTAGTCCTAGAATTTAGCACATACAGTAATAGAAAAAGACAGTCTAATAGATACACGTCGGTATGTCTTTGTCTTGCAGATTTAATACCGTTTCACGGTGAAGTATACTTTCCTCGTGTAGATAGTATTAATGTAATTGTATTGGTTTTAATGCTCGTGGGGTTTTTGATATTTTTTATATGAAGTTGTTGATATAAATAATATGGGATTGTGATTTTCTTATCTTGATTTATGGTAAAGGAGAATCTCAGTTGTATATTTCCATGTTTTTATCTTGTTTTTCTACCTAGAAAATCTATTTTTTAATGGTAAGATTGATTACCTCTATAACTGAGACACGAGACAAAATTGAAAAAAATATATAGGACAAAAATCTTGTTTTAACTTCTATTAGTGGGACCGTCTATAAATGAGACAATCACTTGGATAAACTTGGATATCTAATTAACCATTTGGTGATTTTTATGATACAGTTAACAGGTTCACGATATTATTACTAATATTTTTCTCTACATAGTAACATTCAAAATACAGAAACTCAACAGATCTTGCATGAAAGTTGATTGTATTTAAGATACGAAGCAATATTAACTCAATACCTAGATAATTTTTATTATATTTCGTACTATTAATTAGTTTTTAAAATTATTGATATAGAAAGAATATAGCCTTAGAAAAATCAGGAATTTAAATCATAGGGGCAACATGTAAAGATATTTAACTAGGATAGAGTAAAGAAATTACTGAAATCTGTATTTAAGAATATATTTTTGTGGTGACAAATAAAATTGACCTATTACAGATTGTAACTACCTTATTTTTTATTTTTACGAACCAAATGTTATTTAGTGAATAACTCAGATTTTTTTTCAAACCCCAACATGAACAGAATTCCAGTTTTTGAACCCAAATAATTTACACGTTGTTGAACCTACACTATTATTTATATACTGAACCCGGACCGAAGTTGAACCATAAATAAATCCAGGTTCTATTTCCTGATTGAAATAAACCATTTTCAGTTCAACCAAGACAAATTGTATACAAATTATCATAAGGTCAATTTTCAAAGTGCAATTCAATTTATAATTCCTATATACTTACAGGTTCATGATTTCATGCCCAAATTGCCACGAGTAACAAATAATATATTAGCCGTAAGCAAAATGAAGGTAACACAACCATGTTAGGCAACATTAAATCTTTGTAGGTACCTGTATCTTTCAAATGACCGTATGGAATACGTAAATCAATTCTTAAAATGATTTTATCGACGTGATTCGTGACTATATTAAAATATTTATTTAGCTACGAGTGTAATTTGTAACCATATTCATGCTTGATAGAGCAAATGACAACTAAATTAAAATACATATCGTTTTTGTTTTAGATGCGATGTTGAAACTTGCGTGTACAGTGTAGTAGCGGTTATAATATTTCCTAAATAATATTTTTATATGTATTTCTCGGGAAATTAAAAAAATAATACGAGTAAACCCAATTATTGTTAAAAAAATTAAAAAAAGATTGTAAAAGCAAAGTTATCGTCAAAATAAAATTAAAAATTTAACATTGCGAGCACAGAAATTACGCTCACAGATAAATAAAATCTTTGCTCACAGAAAGATTATCATTTCAGAATTTTGCGAAGAGCTTCTTTAAATTTTTTTAGTTTTTTACTAATTTTGTATGCTTACTTATATGTCATTTTTTAATTTTCCAATAAATTACACGAATCGCGAAGCGCAACAGTAAATTAAGTTTGGAGGGAGAAGTTTTGTTTGTATATGTATACAATTTTCCACAGATATTAGTATTTCATAGACACAAACTTTTTTCTAAAAAAAAAACACACAATTTTTTGGATTTTTTTTATTTAGTCCGACCTTGTCTTGAAGATTTTTGTTTCGTTTTTTAAAAATGAAATATAATTATTCAAAACAAACATACAAAAATTATTTACCAAAATATTTTTTTAATCAAATTCAGTTATAAGATGACACAATACGTATAATTTTCTATATTTAACTTAAAACAAATTATATCTCTTTAAATAAATAGTTCCCACTAAAAATATATACTTTACCTGAATTTGAACCTGTCAGATTTAAAAATTATATTTAAAACCTATATTTTAACCTCCTTTCGCCCTAATAGATTAGATACTTTTATTGTGATAGTGGATGCTATTAAATTTTAAGTGCAAAGTATTAAAATTTATGTTCGATGTACAAAGTGATAACTATCTTAATATAGTGCAATTAAATATAAACCATTTAAAAATAAATCTAAATGTGAAATACCTTGTAAACCTAGATTTGAGGCGACACTGGCGTGATGCATTTTATCCGTAAATGAACCGTATTTACGAGTCGTATTATAACAGTTGCGCAAAATCCTAGAGCTATTTCTATTATTTAATATCGTATTTGGATCATGCACCATTTGTATACGTTTATATATTTTTATCTGTTTGAATTAAATCATATAAATGATCTGTTGTACTTTTTTTTCGTTCTAACGCAAGAACGAATTGTCAAATTTTAAGATATCTATTTCGTAATTCACGTTATTTTGATTTGTTTAATAGACTAAAAATGTTGACACTATTATACCAAATATTAATATTTGAGTGTTTGTATATACAGTACGAGTCAATAGTGCATATCTATTTAGTACTTTTTTAATCTATTTTAATGAATAATGTGAAAAAACGCATTATAATTTTTATTATCAATAAAACATCAATTGTCTCTATCTCCAAAAAGAGAGGAGCTATTGAAGAAATGGATATGCACTATAGTCCAGTGCCAATCCGACTTTTTGAAGCTAAAAAACAGAAAAATTCTCTACAGGCTGGCGATAGTGGGAATTGTTGCTAAAAATGATTACAAAAAGAGGAAAAATAAATGCACCCTTGCACATGAAGCGGTTTCGAAGGGGGGTGGTTTTTAAGGGTTGAAAACGGTTTTTTGCGATTTTCGACAAAGTATGACGTCCTATCGAAAAATGGTCTATAGTAAAGTTGTAGATAATAAATAAATCTACAATTTTGTTTCAAACCAATTTACAACATAACCTCAAATTTTCCGAGATAATAGCGAAAAACCGTTTTTTTGAATTTTCGAGTTTTTTATGCCGAAAAAATTGCCAAAATACTTGAAATTTTCATGAAATGAATGTTTTGAAGGTCCCTAATTTTACCGACCTGTCCGGAATATCAAAGTTAAATATTTCTTGAAATATTAACGTTTTTCGAAAAAAATGAAATTTTTTCAATCGAAAAATTGATCATAGAAATTTTCGATTTTTTAACTTTTAGGGAACTCATTTTTTTCGTCTTGAGTTATACTTTAAGATAGATAAAAAAATTAAATACCTTTATATTTAAAATTCTGTGAAAAATTAGAAAAAACAAAAATAGCGATTTGTAAAAAACGCAATTTTATTTTTCAATCACTCTAAAAATTTTGTACTAATCATGAAGTTTTTGTGTTAAAATACAAAAATAAAATATATTCAATTTAATAAAAGGATAATTTACTTAAAAAAATGTAATACGGTGTAAATTGATAGGAATAGAATGCTGTAATTAATTAATTGAAAATTTTTAACATAATAATAAAAAACTTTATTTAAAAAAAATAATAGTATATTAATTTTTTGTAAAATTAATATAAGTACTATGTAATGGAACTTTATTTAATTTTTTAGAACAAAGTAATTTTAAATATATGTACAAAAAATCAATTTATAATGTTTTTTCGATTTATTACCGAAAAATTACTTATTTACTGCATCCTATTCCTATCAATTTACACTGTATTACATTTTTTTTCATAAATTATACATTTACAAAATTGAATATATTTTATTCTTGTATTTTAGCACAAAAATTTCATGATTAGTACAAAATTTTTAGAGTGATTGAAAAATAAAATTGCGTTTTTTACAAATCGCTATTTTTGTTTTTTCTAATTTTTCACAGAATTTTTAAATGTAAAGGTATTTTAATTTTTTATCTATCTTAAAGTACAACTCAAGACGAAAAAAATGAGCCCCCTAAAAGTTAAAAAATCGAAAATTTCTATGATCAATTTTTCGATTGAAAAAATTTCATTTTTTTCGAAAAACGTTAATATTTCAAGAAATATTTAACTTTGAGACTCCGGACAGGTTGGTAAAATTAAAGGACTTCAAAGCATACATTTCCTGAAAATTTCAAGTATTTTGAACAATTTTTCGACATAAAAAACTCGAAAATTCAAAAAAACGGTTTTTCGCTATTATCTCGGAAAATTTGAGGTTATGTTGTAAATTGGTTTGAAACAAAATTGTAGATTTATTTATTATCTACAACTTTACTGTAGACCATTTTTCGATAGGAATTCATACTTCGCCGGAAATCGCAAAAAACCATTTTCAACCCTTAAAAACCACCCCCCTTCGAAACCGCTTCATGTGCAAGGGTGCATTTTTTTTCCTCTTTTTGTTATCATTATTAGCAACGATTCCCACTATCGCCAGCCTGTAGAGAATTTTTTTTCCCCAAAAAGGCTTTGGCACTGGACTACTATTAATTGACTTCATTTATAGAATATACATACACTTTTTAATTGTTAAATATAAATATTAAGTTGCAATCCTAATATGTTTGAAATGTTTTTGAATAAAATCATTTTTTTATTAAAAAAAATGTTACAAAAAAATATATTTATTAATTAAATTGACTCTTTTAGATCTAACTCATTGTGAGACAAACCACATCCCAACAACGGTTATGTTACGGATGGTTATGGTTATGAAATACAATGAAATAACATGGAAACGCACGGACCACGCGACTGTAGTTGGTAGTACGTATGAGTAGGGTTGCCATCCGTCTTCTTTTCCCTGGACACTGTACTCTTTTTAAGGGCGTTCGGGGGGATATTTTAAACGTGTCCGGGGTTTTTAAAAAGTTTATATAAAAAAGAGTCGTCAAAATTACTAACAGTCAAATTTCGGGTTGGAAGCAATGGAAAAAAAAATAATCAATATATTTTGAATGGCATTTTAAATAAAAACATACACTTTTTTATTTTTTCAATTGGTCCTCTTTTTTGAACTAGTCCTCTTTTTACAGCTTAAGCTGCTGGCAACCCTACGTGTGAGTTACAATCATGCGTTTTTTTTCTCTATGTTGTTTTATTAGGGTTCCGAAGAAACCCTATTAATCTCACTTTGTCGTCCGTCCGTCCGTCCTTTTCACTCAAAGCTCTATAGCTCGTAAACTATATAAGCTAGAACCTTGAAATTTTGACAGAATATGTAAAATGACACCCTCTAGTAAAATATGTACAAATATTTTGGAAAAATATTTTTTTAGGGGGGGTGCTAAGAAGCTAAAGACAGCCAAAAAAAATATTTTTTTTTATACCAAGGCAAGTGGCACATCAAAATGTGTAACCAAGCTAGTGTAATTTGATCCTTATTCTTATTTTTTTATAAATCAAAAATGGCGCCTACAGGGGGCTTTAAAGCAGATTCAAAAAACCAAAAAAAATGTATTCCAAGTCGTGTGGGATGTCAAAATGTAGATCTCAGTGAGTATAATATGACACTATTTTTTATTTTTTTTTTAAATTAAAAATGGCGCCTACAGGGGGCTTCAAGCAATAATTTTGTCTGTCCCCCCCCCCCTCTAACTCGGTAACTACTGACTCGAAAAATCTGAAAAAAATTAGGTAATGAGGCTTTGGTGAGACTACCAACGACAAATACTAAAGTCACCAATATCATTTCAAATTTTGGAGAAAAAGGGAGGGGTATCATACATTTTTTTTTTTTTTTTTTTTTTATCTGGGCATGTGGGGTGTCGAAATGTAGATCTCAGTGAGTAGAATATGACAGTATTTTTTATTTTTTTTATAAATCAAAAATGGCGCCTACAGGGGGCTCCAAGCAAAAAAAAAATTGTCCACCCCCCCCCCCTCTAACTCGGTAACTACTGACTCGAAAAATCTGAAAAAAATTAAGTAATGAGGCTTTGGTGAGACTACCAACGACAAATACTAAAGTCACCAATATCAATTCAAATTTTGGAGAAAAGGGGAGGGGTGTCGTACATTTTTTTATTTTTATTTTTTTATCTGGGCATGTGGGGTGTCGAAATGTAGATCTCAGTGAGTAGAATATGACACTATTTTTTATTTTTTTTTATAAATCAAAAATGGCGCCTACAGGGGGCTCCAAGCAAAAAAAAATTTGTCCCCCCCCCCTCTAACTCGGTAACTACTGACTCGAAAAATCTGAAAAAAATTAGGTAATGAGGCTTTAGTGAGACTACCAACGACAAATACTAAAGTCACCAATATCATGTCAAATTTTGGAGAAAAAGGGAGGGGTGTCATACATTTTTTTATTTTTATTTTTTTATCTGGGCATGTGGGGTGTCGAAATGTAGATCTCAGTGCGTAGAATATGACACTATTTTTTATTTTTTTTCCAAATTAAAAATGGCGCCTGCAGGGGGCTTCAAGTAAACAAAAATTTGTCCACACCTCTCTAGCTCGGTAAATACTGACTCAAAAAATCTGAAAAAAAAAATTGGTAATGGGGTTTTTATAATACTAGTAACGACAAATATTAAAATCAACAATATCATTCCAAATTTTGAAAAAATACGAAGGGGCGTCATGGAATTTTTTTTATTTTCATATCTAGGCTTTTGGGGTGTCAAAATGTAGATCTGAATTAATAGAATATGATCCTATTTTTATATTTATTTTTAACTCAAATATGCACCTGTAAATGGCTCTAAACAGTCCACGTAGTATATACTTCGGAACCCTTATGGCATACACTGGTGTATGTCTTGACAAATTTTTGTATTTCATACAACGTAACCACTTTTTTGATGTTATGATATGGTTGTGCAATGAATCATCTGAATTAGACCTTAAAAATGCGTTTTTAGCAAACCATATTGATGAAATTGGATATAACTTCATAGTGATTTGCTTTTCTATGTGGGTACAATACATGTACCTACGTATTTCCAGTAACTTCTTTGTTGATTTTTATAAAAGTGGTTGTAACTAATTTTACAAGTTATGAATCAGATTTACAAATCAATTTTTGACCTTCGTTATTAACAGATATCCTTAAATTTACAATTTTTTCGTGTTTAGCTTTATGGCTTGAAGGGTGTTGCAATGTTATTACTTCATTTACATCTAAAGAAACGTGATAAAATATTCGTTTGTTTTATAAATGATTTCATGAAATATTGAATCGAGGAAGTGATTAGTGACTTTAAACTATTATATCATTTATTACTGTAAATAGCACGATTTTACTATTACAATAATATATTTTAAGGCGTGGGTGTATATTGATTTAAAATAATTTCTTTAATTTTTATCTGAAACTCAAAATAAAATATACCTATAATTGTAGAAGTATAAGAACTGTTGTTAATAATTCTATTAGTCATAGAGAAGCAATAAAAATTAACACCGCAAAACGAACGTGTAATTTTTTTTACTTTTCATCACGTCGAAAAATGACCTTACTCAATGTTGATGAATTTTTATGATTCAAGACTCCTACAAACCGAATTATGATCTCGATAACGATCGTACGAAAAAAAAACAATACCTATATTTGTTATGATTTGTTTACACCATATAGACAAAACCTGCATGGTGTTTCGTCTTTTATTATATATTGTATACGGTATTCCAGAGTATTTATGTGGAAAGATATCCCCAATTTTTCGAAAATATTCTAAATATGAAAAAAACTATTTTCCTGACAATTAATCAATTTTAATACGGTAGCCATTTAGGACAGTTAGCCCAGGCAATAGACTCAAAAAAACGGTCAAACTAAGAAAAAATTCCGACCAAGCTGGATTTTGGTGGAGACTTTTATTTTGATGTCCTAAACATACTCTAAAAAGTCCCCTTAATTTGGGTGGCGGGTTTTTATTTTTTAGGGGGTAAAGGGGGGCTGATTCTAGTTTTTTGCAAATATCTCAAAAAATATTAATTTTTCGAGAAAATTGTTATGAAGAAAATTGTAGCTTATAAAATTCTACACAAAAAAGATATTTATACTTTTTTCGTATAATCAATACTTTTTAAGTAAACTGTTAACCCAGTCAAGGGTGCAGTGAAGAGTGCCAAAATCCGAACTTTTAGGGGCAAGCAATTTTATGGTTGATTATTATAGATTTTGGGGCGTAGAATTTGAAAAAAATAACCCGAACTAGCGAAAAGTAGTGCAACATCCTTAAAAAAGGGGTTGAAGGGTGAAAACCCCGTTTTCAAGATTTTTTTCAATTTTTCTCAAAATCTAAATCGATGACGGGGTATTTTTATGGTTGATATTTGTTGGGGACACTTAGACGAATCGATCGAGACCACAAATATTGAATTTGACAGAAAAATACTCTTTCTAGAGGGTTTAAAAAAACGTAAAAATGTTTATTTCGAGGAAAAAACTTAAAAATTAATAATTTTTGTTCAAATCAAAATTGATCTCAAATTGTTCCTGAAGTTCTAAAAAATACTGATAAACCATAATTTTAAGAAATATTAATATTTAATTAATGAAAATTGATAAAAAAAAAATTACGTTACCTACCCTTAAACATTAGCGATTTTCATTAGTTAAAATATTAATATTTTTAAAAATTATGGTTTATCAGTATTCTTTAGAACTTCAGGAACAATTTGAGATCAATTTTGATTTGAACAAAAATTATTAATTTTTAAATTTTTTCCTCGAAATAAACATTTTTACGTTTTTTTAAACCCTCTAGAAAGAGTATTTTTCTGTCAAATTCAATATTTGTGGTCTCGATCGATTCGTCTAAGTGTCCCCAACAAATATCAACCATAAAAATACCCCGTCATCGATTTAGATTTTGAGAAAAATTGAAAAAAATCTTGAAAACGGGGTTTTCACCCTTCAACCCCTTTTTAAGGGTGTTGCACTACTTTTCGCTAGTTCGGGTTATTTTTTTCGAATTCTACGCCCCAAAATCTATAATAATCAACCATAAAATTGCTTGCCCCTAAAAGTTCGGATTTTGGCACTCTTCACTGCACCCTTGACTGGGTTAACAGTTTACTTAAAAAGTATTGATTATACGAAAAAAGTATAAATATCTTTTTTGTGTAGAATTTTATAAGCTACAATTTTCTTCATAACAATTTTCTCGAAAAATTAATAATTTTTGAGATATTTGCAAAAAACTAGAATCAGCCCCCCTTTACCCCCTAAAAAATAAAAACCCGCCACCCAAATTAAGGGGACTTTTTAGAGTATGTTTAGGACATCAAAATAAAAGTCTCTACCAAAATCCAGCTTGGTCGGAATTTTTTTTTAGTAAAAACCTTTATTTCCTGGGCTAAGTTGTTTGTATTAACATTTTTCTTCATATAATCAAAAAAATCGTCTCGTCAGTATGAATGGTTACTTAATGAACAGCCTGTATATGTATACGTATAACATATATATGTCAAGAATCATGTCAAGCATTGTTCTTTGATTAATGTTTAGCTACATTTCAATTGACATTTCACATTCTTCATATCAGAAGTGACAATTATACGTGTTGGAGTTCGACGAGTAGTAATATTATTTACTAGTTTATACATAATATAAACAATTTTCTAGATTTAATTGTTTTCTTATAAATAAACATTATTGTAGAGAACAACATTACATATAACAAAACGAGGCCACAGTCATCTCTATCCGGTACTAATCCGTTTCCATATGAACTAAATCATAGGTGCATGCATGCATACATATTTTCAAATGCATATGTGCGGTGTCCGTATTGGCGGCTAATCGGGCGTGCTTTAGCGGCTACAGTAGCGCCGCCCGCGGTCGTATAGATGAACTTACAAAAACACAAACCTGTGTCGCCGCGCCACAGTCAGCTTTGTGCAAATTAATCTAGTAATTAATTCTATTGTATGTCCACAACCTGTAAATTGCATAATATTTTTTGCAATACAATTATTATTGCTGTTGTCTATTGTAAACAGATGTGCTGCATGTTGTATAGAAAGAGGAGGGGTAGGGGATGCATTTAAAAAATTATAAATAAAAAATAGTTAAACATATGTAATTTTCTGTTATGAATATATTATTGGAATAACTAGTAGATACCATGCGAGAATATTTGCACCTATTTATATAATAATATGACTGAAGAAATTCACCTTTTTAATGTATAGAGAAATAATATAATAAAAATAATTGAATGTCGAATTTCAGAGATATTTGAAAAACGGTTTTTTAATGGAACACCTCATATTTACAGATTAGTGAATCGTATAGCTAGAAATACTCTTTTTATTATAATTAAAATATTATATTAGATTAATGTCCCATAAGTTCCTTTCGTTTTAATTACAAGACAAAATTAAACAATAATTTATGTTCTTAATAAATAATATAATCATTATATATGACCCATTCTGATCTATTATCTTTCTCCATCCCTCCGGAAACCTGATAATTTTATCTTCCCAAAACTTGCGAAGTTTGTTAGCAAAATATTGTTCACTGTACATTTTTATATCATTTATTGAATTCAATCTTTAACACGAAGAGAATTTTTCAATGAAAAAAATAAATATAATCGGAAGGGCAATGTTCGGAGAATATGGAGGATGAGGTAAAACATCCCAGTCAAATGATAATAATTTATTTCTGACGAGTAAGGACAAATGGGGCCTGGCGTTATCGTGATGAAAAATGACGCCTTGCCTCTTCGCTACTTCTGGCCGTTTTCTTACAATTGCACCCTTTAGATTATCAAATGTCTAATTGCCAACCGTATTTCGTCGAATTGATCGTTTACCCTTGCTTTTCTTCAACACTTCCTAAACCAACTGCGAACTGTTTGAACACTTGAAACAGCATTCCCTTAAACAATACAAATCACATTTGCTGTATCACCTGTACCTTTTTTTAAACAAAGCAGCATTACATATCTCAAATATTTCCTTTAATTTTCCATCATTAAAAAATAAAAAGAGGTTTTGTAAAAATAATTTTAAATAAACAATACACACTCTTTGATAGCTAAAAGGCTACTGAATGTGATGATATTAACACTTATTGTAAGCCTATAAGGCTGCAGATTTATGTGAACACTGCATGATAAAATATACATATGTGCACATTTGCGAAAGAAGCTTATGAGACAACCAAATATAATAAAAAAATTGAAACAATTTGTAAAAATGATCACTCGGTTTTCGCGAATACAATTTACTGGTTATTTGTCAAATATAGGGTAACTTTCAGTTTTAATGTCTGTAAGTGAAATTTCATTAACTTCTCAAAAACATGAAAACAATCTGGTAGTCATTATTTTTTTAATTGTGTATAAACAGTTTATCAAATGTCCAAACTGGTAACTAAATTAATTGAACGTTTTCACTTTATAAAATAGATTAGATTTTAAAATAATCTACTTGTTCTCTTCTATATGTAATTTATATACATATTATTGTTATTAATTCTGAATTAGATAGTTTCATTGATGTAAATACAGTTAGAGCCCATAAAAGAAGATATAATCATTTATAAAAGGCATAGTACTTACCTTGATTATACGAAAGTGATAAATAAGTATGTATTGTATATAAGTTTGTAATTGGTATATATGGATATTATGAAGAGATATTTGTTTTATGTTTTATTGCTAACAATTAATTTACTGATTACACTTTACGTATTAGAAGTAAGAGCTTTGAGAACACATAAATAATATACATACATACTACATACATATATAAAAAAAACTTCTCTTATTTTTATATTTTTGATTTGATTTGATTTTATTTACAATTAAATATACAGTAGAAACCGGTTATAACGACATCGGTTAATACGACTTATCGGTTTTAACGACTCAAAATAAAAGTCCAACTAAATCTCGTAGAATTGCATTTTTATCGGTTATAACGGCTATCCGCTTTTCATGACCAATATGACCGGTACCTTCGATGTCGTTATAACCAGTTTCTACTGTATTATTAAACAAAGGTGCATTACAAATGCAAACACATCAAATTTGACAACTCAATTAATCGTGCACATTTTCACTTGTACAATAATTATAATGTAGTATTAATAATAATGGTTATAATAATTGTGCACTCGTGTTCTACATTATTACAAGAAATGAAAGTCAATGTCGAATGAATGTTATAACTTGACCAATAATCACATCCGTTTTTAATTAATTATGACCGGATATTGATTGATTTTATAAATTCATTTAAAATTTAAATTTAATGCTTCTTTTTATATTTATAGTGTTCGACAAATACTAGAAAACGGAGACACTGTGGTTTTTTTAGTCACTTAAAAGTTAACTACAATAAAACAATTCGACACGTGTTTTGACTTCACATAAAGTTATCATTAGGATTCTATTAACATCATCATTGTGGTATTATTAGAATCTTGATGAGTTTAAGCAAATTAACATTTAATTAATTATATCTATCCTTTTTCACATTTGAACTTTATTATTTTGAAGTTTCGGTATTTAAAGGTTTAAATGATAATAAAGATAATTGTTAGAAAATTTATTCATAGCATTAAAAATTTCGCAATAGTCTAAAAATTGATGTATTTTTAAGTTCTAAAGCAGTTATCAAAAAACTTTTGATATCATGAATGTTTAAAAATATCCAGTAACATTTTCATTTATTTAAAGGTATACCGGGTGTCCCAGATAACTTTTCCAGCATGGGGATCTCAGTATATATAAGAGATACAGGTTTGGTTAAATGAGATGAATTATTTGTATGAAAGGGGTGAGTATTACTACACCAAAAAATATTCATAATTCTATGTGGTTTAGGCGGTATACCCAAAAAACTGAAAATTCGGAATTTCTTTGAATGGCTATAACTTTTTTATTAAAGTAGATAGGTACTTTTTGTTTGCGGTTCCTTAAAGCACTTTTTTGTGTTGAATTGATTGGTGTATTTAGATTTTTAATGTCACTTTTAGTTTCCGAGATACAAGTCCTAACTTCAGTTTTTCTTATGAGCCGCTAAGTTGGCTATGTCATATTTAAACGTGTTTTTTACTCTTCTTTACAACGATATGTCACTTGCCATATTTATTATTGAAAAAAAGTCGAAATACTAAATATCAGTGATATTTATGAAGTATTTTATTACAAACTTTTAAGTGAGCCATGAAAAACAAAAATTGTAAACAAAAATCACAATAACAACAATCAAAATAACAAATGAATATTTGAAACAATGAACTATTTGAAAAAATATATTATAATTTTTTTTTTCGATAATAGATATGGCAAGTGACACATCGTTGTAAAGTAGAGTAAAAAACACGTTCAAATATGCCATAGCCAACTTAGCGGCCCATAAGAAAAACTGAAGTTAGGACTTGTATCTCGGAAACTAAAAGTGATATTAAAAATCTAAATACACCAATCAATTCAACACAAAAAAGTGCTTTAAGAAACCGCAAACAAAAAGTACCTATCTACTTTAACAAAAAAGTTATAGCCATTTAAAGAAATTCCGAATTTTCAGTTTTTTGGGTATACCGCCTAAACCACATAGAATTATGAATATTTTTTGGTGTAATAATACTCACCCCTTTCATACATATAATTCATCTCATTTAACCAAACCTGTATCTCTTATAGATACTGAGATCCCCATGCTGGAAAAGTTATCTGGGACACCCGGTATATTATAAATATTAGTTTCAGAAAAAAAAGCAAGTGTATTTATAAAAATAGTCTTTGTTATGAATTCAGGCTTTAAGGAAATGTAATTATCGAAAATCAAAATAGTTTTATAATAAAAATATTAATAATATATTAAACAAACGAAGAAATTGCCAACCTATATTTATTGTTTCTAAAATCTAATAAACTATTCACCTGGAAAACAAATAGAAAACCACCTAATCTATAGAAAATGATTGATGTTTATTTTGTGTAGTAGTAATTATCTATGATTTAAAACGACCGCACACCTTTTTAAATTAATTGTAATGCGTGCCGTGCCTAATTATTGTAGGATGTGATAATTGGAGACAGATTTAGTTAACTTTTAAATTACAGGTCTTGTTCTTAAGTGACTGTTATTATTTGATGATGCATAAAATTGTAGTATCATATTAATTTCCATAAAAACCTTAGGGCGTTCAATACAGCATAAAAAATAATGTGCATATTAGACATTTAAGTTAACCTATATGAGCATACAGTATAAAATAAAAATATAATTTTGATGGACGTTTCCTCTTTTCTTTTTTTAAATACATTTCCTGTCTGTTCTGAGATGTTAGAATGTATACGACTTATGTCCGGTATCATATCAAACACTCTCAAATGAGGTTCAAACTTATATGACAGTTATCTTGGATTTTTCTGAAGACTTTGACAAATTTCGCGCGAGCGTTGTATGTAAAACACTAAGAAGTACTAACAACGGTATTAAAATAGTGATGATATTCTGATATTATGAAAATTATTTTATACGGTTAGAGTTGCCAAAATTCGTTGAAGTATCACTGCTCTAAATTCCATACCAAACCCATAGATATCATTTCAAAATTAATACCTCATGTGTGAGCGCTTGCTAGCTAGCAAATTTTGCTAACCTCTTTATGATTACCGGGCATTACTGTTGAATACAGTAGATTGTAATTTTTATTTGTAAACTAAAAATCCTAGTATAGGATTTATTTGATAACGTCTGATAGATGATCACTGGAAAGTGTTTCGATTTCTCATTGCCTTAATGGAATTATTAAAAAAAACTAATCTTTTTTCACAGAGTAAACATAATATCAGATAACGAGGATGGTGAAACAAACTGTTAAAAACAACCTAATCAAGAAAGTACATGTCACGTTTGTGATAGTTTGGTTATTTTATTGCATTATTTTTTTTTTGTTAATCCAATCCGTAATAATCGTATTTTATGTTTTTATTGGTTAATTATTGTCGACATTATATTTATTGCTCAATTATTAAGTAACATAGGCTTCAAAAAATAATATATTGATTTTAATAAACAAAAAAGTATTCATAATGCTGTTAACCAACTTTATGAGGGTTTATATGTTTTATTGTTCACACAATTTTTATTAATTTTTTTTATTAAGATTTTTGAAGAGCGTAAGGAAATACATACATGAAAATTATATCTCGATTATATGTCGATTTTGTGGTTCTTCATTTAAAGGGGAAAATCCATTTATAACAATTAAAAAACTAATACTTCTTGTTTTTGATATTTCCAATCAATGTAATAGACGCTAAGTTGTACAATTTTGACCATGAGAAATTAGTAGTTTTGACACACAAAAAGCTTCAAGATTTGCTTAATCTCAGCTGTCTAAATGGATCTCCCCCTTTAAAATTTGACGATGCGACATGATTATAATAAAAAGTGTCATTTGGTTGTTTGTTTCCGTCTTTTGAAAATTGAGCACATTAAGCGTTCGATCTTATTAATTTGTGGACTGCTGAATTAATATAGCAAGAAAATATTGTAAATGGGTAATAAAATATATTTTTCTTTTTTTTTAAACTTAAATAACTAAAAACAATTTTAAAAACGGAAATTATAGTAAAATAAAATATTAAATCTAAAAATAGCCGAATTTAAGTTTCCTGTCGCTTCAGGCTTAATAGAAATCGAAATAAAAAGTAATATTTTGCATATTATTTTCATAAAGATGATTCATATTGTTTGGGTAGAGCTTATATATGCTTGATTTTCTGTCCATCCGTCCGTCTTTCTTCGACAGCGAGATCTCGGCCCCTTGACCACATAGAGACCTCAGGTTTTCATCAAATGGTAGGTCTGTGGTTCTAGTTTAGCCCATTTTAGGAATTTTTCCAGTCATGACCCTCAATCCTGCCACGGACAGGCATAATGTCCATTTTTCATACAAAATTTTCCATATATGCCTCATGTACCTCGTTGGATTGATTCACGAATCGATTGACAAGAGTATTTTTTGAGTTGTCCAAGTGAGTTGCGCGGCAACACCCAATTTTTTGCATTATTTCAATATTTGAATTTAAAAAAATATCAACAGTTTTGCTAAATAACAAAAAAATTAAATAGAGTATTACCGATTTATTTACATTTTAATCAACTGTGAAAATAAAAGCCGCAATTAAAAATAAACGAGCAAGTGTTTGAAATTATTTTTACTGCAGACCAATGGTGTCGCAGCTAGCATGTTTCTGCAGCTCACTAGATTCATTACATTTACAGATTGATGTCACAATAGAAGCACAAACACATCTATTCTCACATAAAACACAAAGTATATTGGATGGTTATTATATAGGTAACATATTTGAAAATATAAATATGAAGTAATTATAAATATTAACCGAGTAAACTTTGTGTTACGCCCGTTAGGGAATTTAATTTTAAATTATATTCAGTTTCTATTCATTCTTTGTCAGGTGAATGAAAAATATTCCAATAGTAGGTTCCAAACGTATTGTAAAAAATACAACCATATTTAAACCGTTATTCTTATGCCAAATGATCAAGAGTACCTTTATAGAGGATGTTGGTTTCTATTAAATACTTATGCCTGGTATAATAAAGGAGCTCGCAAATTTGCTAGCTACCAAGAAATTTCAAATGAGGTATTAAACTTATATGACAGGGCCCCTATTCCCGAGTTCGTTCGACTTTTTCTCATTCGAGATTCTAAACTAAAACGAAAAGTTATTTACTAGAATCTCGATTGTGTAAATTATATACCATATTCTCGAATCTCGATGCGACTTTTTCTAGAAATATCGAATGAAAAATCTCGAATACTCTTGGGTATGCAAGATTTAAAATCTCGATCGAAAAACTCGAATCGACATATTCTCGAGTGAGCTCGAGAATAAGGGCTCAGTTCTCTTTAGTTTATAACAGATATTTGCATGTGCATTACGTTGGTTTTTACCGTTTTTACTCAAGGTTCGTAAATATACTTACATACCTTTGTTTTTACTTCCTATGCATGGAACTATATGTCAAAAATTCCAAGAAAACTGTCATATAAGATTGGTAACCCATTTAAGAGTGCTTGCTAGCTAACAAATTTTGCTAGTTCCTTTATGATACCGGAGATTAATACTTTTTATTGAAAACGAAATTCTGGCTAAAATTCAAGAAAAAATATGGGTACATATATTTACTTTTTTTGATATTTGATCAAATTGATGTATTTTAATGTAAAATTTTATTATGTAGTCTCCACATTAGAAAATCGACTATTATTAATCTTACAAATATGTTTTTTGGCTAACTTCAATTTTTTAGAAATAAAATTTTGGTTTTGATAATACTATTTCTTTATAAAAAAAAACTTCCTTGGTGAAATCTCCATTGGTTAACTAAAACCATCCTGTATTACATACATGCTACACGTGTGTGTATGTGTTGTTTGTAGGTGGTAGTTATCGGCTGGAGCGATTTGCACATCGCAAACAAATTACCGGTGCAAAGTTATAACGAGATCTGTTCCCACAGGCGACAACTTGTTGTCGGGAATGTTTGAATAATTACCTTGGCGACGCAATATGTGTGTGTATGGCAGGCATGCCGATGAAATAGAATTGTGCCCGGGTACTGGGTATGGTGTGCAGGATTGCAATTAAACGTTGACGACGCATATCCGTGTTCTATTAGTACAGTACTCAGTACTATAGTATTTTATGTAAGGTGTGTATTTAAATTCACTAAAAATAAATTATTTGCACTAAAAAAATAATACTTTGAACTTGACCTAAATTCTGGCCTGTCAGATTTAAAAATTACATATTTTTGATGTATTTATTGTGATTTTCTATATTTTTACCTAACCTACCTACTAACTTCCTTCCTTTGGCCTAAATAGATTCGATATTTTTAATGTGTTTTTTGTGATTTTCTATATTTTAACCTAACCTGGCTGCAAAGTATTAAAACTTATGCTCACGTGTACACAGTGGCGTACGCAGAGGGGTGTTATGGAGGGTCAGAACCCCCCCCCCCCCCATGACATCTGTGATCTTTTTTTTAAATCAATAATTATATTATTCCCAACAAAATTTGCAATTTGCAACATTTATTTTGGAGACCTTTTTTTTTTTTTTTGTTAGTCATCTCATTTTTATTCTGATGACCTTTTTTAAAAATAATTTTTTTTCAACCCCCCCCCCCCCATGACACAATCCTGCGTACGCCACTGCGTGTACATAATATATAGTGCAATTAATACAACCCTTTATTCATATAATAGGTAATAGGTCTTCAAAACATATGTACTAGTAGTTAGTAGAGAATGTAACATTTTAACTGGACTGTGTTTACGCTAGTTGGTAACAAAGGTTAGCAAACTATTTTATGTAACGAGCAGTGGCGCGCCAGCGAAATTTGCCGCCCGGGTGCAAGACTTTATTTGCCGCCCCTATATGTATATGTCGACAATAAAACACAATACAATTTTTAATTTTTAATGTATCTAAATAATCTCATATTTTAAACCCATTTGAAAATTATTATTTGACTGCAAAAAATAAAAATAAAATGAAACGACCGAATCGTCGGAAAGATCCCAATTTCATGGCATAATCGGAAAAGACCCATGTTTTATACAGTCCATTTGTTTTTAAAATTTACGCGCAAAATTGGAGTTTAGATATGTTTAATTTACTGTAGGTACTCGTTCTAAAATACTACCTGCATTTTCCATAACACAGTCCGACAAAAAAATTTTTTTTGTTTGCTACAGGGCATACAATAACTTTTTAAGTATAATTTGGACACGCTGAATCCAAAAATGACCACCATTTTGCTCAATCAGCTCTAGTTTTCGAGATATTTCAAAGAAATGTTTTTTTCGATATGCAAACATTCAAATTTGTATATATATTTTATAAATCAATGACTTCAAATAATTATCATTCAGAATGAAGCTATGGGTCCTAATTGAACTAAAAAGCCTTAAATTATATACATTCATAAAGTTATTCTTTTCGAAAATCATGTTTTAAACGAAAAAAAATCGATTTTTTAGCAAAAATTCAGTAATTTTCAAAATTCAAAGCGCTGTAACATTTTTTAACAATTTTTGTCCAATTTTAATGTTATTCACTAAATTTGTAGCTTTATTTATCTTCTTTATTGTGTTAAAATTTCAACGCAATCGAATGAAAATTGGCGAAATGGTACTAAATTTGCAATATCTCAAAAACAAGAGCTGATTGAGCAAAATGGTGGTCATTTTTGGATTCAGCGTGTCCAAATTACCCTTGAAAAGTTGTTGTATGCCCTGCAGCAAAATGGCTGTCGGCCAGTGTAATTATCTAACATTACCTATATTATTTATTTTCGTCATTTAAACAAAAATATTTTTTTTACAATCCACAATTATTTAATTAATTAACATGATAAACTTTTTTTATGATTACTATTATTATTAAACAATGACTGACGAGGCGGTTTTTTGCCGCCCCTAAAATTTGCCGCCCGTGTGCGGTGCACTCCCTGCACCCTCGGGTTGGCGCGCCCCTGGTAACGAGCAACATTTTTTTAATTCATTATTTCCGTTTGAAAGATAATATCTTTAAAAATCACATGTTATAATTTAAACAATCACAGCTATTCATTCAAAGTGCTGCAGGTTGTCGATTGCTGCATTAATAGTTTTACACCTGAAAATTTACTGTTTAAGCATTTACTGAAAAAAGATATACAAAATAAAAAGCTATAATGTAAAGAAACAAAGTATATTTGCGGATTTTGGTAATTAAATTTATTTGATTAAAAGTTACTTGTTTTTTTTTTTTTCAATAGTAACGTGAGTTTATGAAAATTACAAAAATGAAGTTCATCTATCCCCTAAACAGTATACATTGCTCTTAAAGAGCCCATGGCTGATGTTAATACCTTACCTATTTTTATTATAAAAAATTCACCAAACCAGACATTTTGCACATTGTTTTATTTTAAATTTGCATGTGCCAACTCTGTAAAATCAATTTACAATAGATGGTTGTAGTTCATTATGGTATAGATATACTCTTTGATATATTGGAAAAATCGTGCATGCGCTTATATCAATCACTAACAACCGCTAGCGTGTCGTTTGTAAGTTGAGTAATTGTTGACAACATGTTGCTGCACACACAAAAGAATACTGTCATGTACTTTATTTCTAAATCGTGTATACAACATGACATAATGTTGAACGGTTTAACTAGTAATCAATCTATAAATAGTTTATTATTATTTTTACATAATGAGGTATTGTTTCTGTTTGAAATTGGCTATTAACGGCAGTTTAAAATAATTTGTTTTATTAACTAAAATAATTATAAAACTATAATAAACATAACATGTACTAAATATTACATAAACAAACATGTACTAAATATTTAAAGTCTTTGAGAAAGAAAAACGGTTGTTCGTAGTAGATAAAATACAATAGTTTTAAGACACGTATTTTTAGAGGTATTTGATCCCAGTAAAAAAAATCCGTAACTCGCCTTATAAACAGTTTAGCTAAATCACTGCACTATTAGATTAGGGTATGCCACTTTATGTGGTCAATGGTCATACATAAGGCCAAAAGAAAAAATTTCAGATAGGGAGCCACTTTAAAATCCGTGTAGAACACTGTTATGTTCGCTATTAATCATGGCCCTCACCAGTGTTTTAAAATTAGCTTTATCTCAGCTCCTAGTCCGATTTCAATTTTCTTTTGTTTATTAAATTCTTATAATAATTTTTGAGAATGTAGAAGTTCGAAAATTGTAGGGGACTCTTAATAGTCCAGGCAATGAATGGAATGAAAAAGAACAAATTAGGAGTGCGATGAAATTTAGTACCAATGTAGTATACATTATTGTATGTCTGTACACAAAAGTCCCCATCTATAGGCCTTGTGGAAAATTTGTTAGAGCCGTTTGAAGTTTTATTTTGTTATTCTCGAATAACTTCAAGACAAATAAAGATACAGAGGCGTGCCTTATATCAAAATTTTCAAAAATGTTTACTTTTCAGCAATATTTCAAATTTTATTCCAATATGTGCACCTAAATTGCTGAAAAGTTGCGATGAACTCGAAAATTAAGCGCGTTTAATCAAAAAATTATGTTTAAATGGATTTTTATGCTCTTAAAACTGATAATAGAAAGAAATGTCCTGTACAAAAGTTGTGGAGAATAAAATTTTACATATTTTTATGTAAATTGCAATATTGAAAGTGTGAATATTTATTAGATATTTCTTTTTTTAGGTAGTCGAAAAAACAAAATTAATTTAAAAAATCATATAAATAGTATGCTATGAAAATTAGTATTACATTGAAAATAACACGATATCATAGAAAATTAATGAAAATAAAGGTAAATTATAATTCCAATACTTCCATAAGACTTTAAGTAACATATTATGACTACAATGTACTGAGGTTATACATTGTAGCCCCTCGATTGAATATTATTGTATGATTTATTAGTTTTAAATATGAATCTTCAAGATATTTGATTTTATCTTTAAAATACGGATATTAGAGTAGAACAAAATCAGAGTGCCGTAAAAATGTGCATATATGTAGTACTTATATTACTTTATATGTGTGAAAAAGTCCTCACGAATTGGGTATGTGGAAAAAAAATTATAACGATTTTAATGACGATTTATTAAATTACAATATATCATGATGTAACTTATTACTAGCCGTTTTTTATCTGAATATTTACAAACTATTTATCTCTGTATAACATACACGTTATGAACACTTAAATTATGATTATTTAGATATAGATTTTTCTTTTTTAAATCAAACCATTTTTAAGACATAAATTTATTTGTTTAATTCGATTATATAAAAATATATCATATCATGTATTTTGTACATGTTTGTAGATATGCTTATAACTTTTCTTTCGGAGTATCAATTAATGGGGACTTTCATACAGGCGTGGGAGATACATTAGTGAGCGCATCTGAAAAAGTCCTCAAACATTGGAGCCATAGGAAAAAAGTTACAGCTGTTTTATAACTACGGTGTGGTAAATTGTGATCTATATAACTTATTAACAGTAAATTTATTTATAGGTGGTTCTACCAAAAAAACTGGAACTAAATTTTATTTTTATTTAACTAATGTATTGTTCATATTGAAAGATTTTTTTTTAAATTCCCATCGGGACTCTCCATAAAACATTCTTTAGTTTTTAAAAATAAATAATTTTACATTTTGTTCAGAATTTTGAGTCTTTTATACCGAAGAGGTATAATATATATATTCCTTTTTTAAACATTCGAAAGTATCACAAACATAATTAATAATGAATAGCATATTTTATGGATTCTCGATGAGAATTTTTTTGTAATTGGTCACTTCTTTCTTTATGAAATATATTTATTTATTTAAATATTTTTTAACTAAAGAATATCTTATGGAGAGTCACGATAGGAAATAAAAAATTTATTACTGCTTTCAATATGAACGATACGTTAGTCAAATATAAATAAAATTTAGTTCCAGTTTTTTGGTAGAACCACCTATAAATAAATTTACTGTTAATATTATATAGATCACAATTTACCACACCGTAGTTATAAAACAGCTGTAACTTTTTTCCTATGGCTCCAATGTTTGAGGACTTTTTCAGATGCGCTCACTAATGTATCTCCCACGCCTGTATGAAAGTCCCCATTAATTGATACTCCGAAAGAAAAGTTATAAGCATATCTACAAACATGTACAAAATACATGATATGATATATTTTTATATAATCGAATTAAACAAATAAATTTATGTCTTAAAAATGGTTTGATTTAAAAAAGAAAAATCTATATCTAAATAATCATAATTTAAGTGTTCATAACGTGTATGTTATACAGAGATAAATAGTTTGTAAATATTCAGATAAAAAACGGCTAGTAATAAGTTACATCATGATATATTGTAATTTAATAAATCGTCATTAAAATCGTTATAATTTTTTCTCCACATACCCAATTCGTGAGGACTTTTTCACACATGTAAAGTAATATAAGTACTACATAAATGCACATTTTTACGGCACTCTGATTTTGTTCTACTCTAATATCCGTATTTTAATGATAAAATCAAATATCTTGAAGATTCATATTTAAAACTATTAAATCATACAATAATATTCAATCGAGGGGCTACAATGTATAACCTCAGTACATTGTAGTCATAATATGTTACTTAAAGTCTTATGGAAGTATTGGAATTATAATTTACCTTTATTTTCATTAATTTTCTATAATATCGTGTTATTTTCAATGTAATACTAATTTTCATAGCATACTATTTATATGATTTTTTAAATTAATTTTGTTTTTTCGACTACCTAAAAAAAGAAATATCTAATAAATATTCACACTTTCAATATTGCAGTTTACATAAAAATATGTAAAATTTTATTCTCCACAACTTTTGTACAGGACATTTCTTTCTATTATCAGTTTTAAGAGCATAAAAATCCATTTAAACATAATTTTTTGATTAAACGCGCTTAATTTTCGAGTTCATCGCAACTTTTCAGCAATTTAGGTGCACACATTGGAATAAAATTTGAAATATTGCTGAAAAGTAAAAATTTTTGAAAATTTTGATATAAGGCACGCCTCTGTATCTTTATTTGTCTTGAAGTTATTCGAGAATAACAAAATAAAACTTCAAATGGCTCTAACAAATGTTCCACAAGGCCTATAGATGGGGACTTTTGTGTACAGAAATACAATAATGTATACTACATTGGTACCAAATTTCATCGCACTCCTAATTTGTTCCAAGAACAGGGCAATTTTTCCATTCATTGCCTGTACTATAAGATTTAGATAAAAATGACAAAAAAATAATCTTCTCAATAAGAACTTTAAAATTAATAATAGAAAATTGAAATCGGATAACTAAAAGCTGAGATAAAGCTAATTTTAAAACACCGATGAGGGCCATCTTTAATAGCCGATATAACAGTGTTATTAAAGTGGCTCCCTATCTAAAAATATTTCTTTTAACCTTATATATGACCACAGAAAGTGGCATACCCCAATCAAATAGTGTTTTTTTATGTATACCAGACGTACCTACTATAACCCAGCATAAACGACGTAAATGTTGCGGATTCTTTAACAATTTAACTGCCTCCTTGTGAAGTTACCAGTCACCGATGCATTAAACTGTGTTGTTAAACAATTCGATAAAATTATAGACACATATTTTTTATTTACTTTTTCATAATCCAATTCACTCGTAATTCGTATTATCAACACTGCAACAAACATTTGATTATTCAAAACAAATATAATTCCGATTTTATTAACACCGCCTATGGGAACGACCTTTGATATGTGCAATTAAACCAGACAAAAGTTAATAATCAGACAATAAAAAAATATATATATCACAGAGATATTACCACTACATAGTATCGAGGGATGGACGATAGAACTCCCCATGCCACGGGCGGTTTTACCTTGCGGAAAATGTGCACATTTGCATAAAACTAATTATATTATATCTGCATTTGTCTGTGCGTTTGTGTGTGCGATTTCAAACGAACTGTTCCTGATTTACATAAATCAGTGCACTCTATTCTTTTTGTTATTGCGAGTATTCATTCTGTTCATTATGTTTTATATGTAGGTACCTATAGATATAGTTTGTGAAATCTGTAGATATTAAGTATTTTTATCGTAGAATATCCCTCTAAATACTAAATAGAAGGGCTATTCGTCAAATAACATGATAATACGTTTACAAATATCGGTAAATTTTTGGACCCGATAAGACAAAAGTGTTTTTTTTTTAAGTATTTTTGCTCGTTGAATTAAAATTCATCGCCCGGGTTTCAGTTCAGGTTTTTGAAATAACTATAGGTACCTACAAGTGCCAAAAATGACGATTTCGGCAAAGTTTAAGAATTGATTACCAAGTATAAGTAAAAGTTTTCGTTCACGGTAAGAAATAGTACTATATTTCCTCTTTAAAAAGAATTTTTACTTTTTACTGTACGATCTTTTTCACCAAAATATACTAGTTTGGAGATATTGTTATATTTTATGTAGTAAAGTTCATTGTGTCACTTGTGTCTACTCTATATTAATAAAAGTAACATAACTTATATATCTCAGCGAAAAATGTAGTTTAGTAAAAAATAAAAATTCATTTTTAAAAAGAAAGATAGAACTATTTTTTACTGTGAACGAAATTTTAGAAAAAAAAACTAATTGGTAATCAATTCTTAAACATTGCTTAAATAGTCATTTTTGGTAGTTTTAGGTTAGGTTTTGTTAAAAACCTTAACTGATGGCGAAAAACGGACTGGAAATTCGTAATCAGCACCTAAAATTACTCCAAAAACATATTTTGACTGCTCGGGTCCAAAAACGTGTAAACGTGTGTTATATGGAATGTAATTATGAAGGTATAAGCCGAACGTTTCCGATATGTTAGAGCTAGATAATTTATATCATTTCCATCATTAAATTATTATATTTCTTTCTATACATGATAATATTTTTTTTCAACTTTGACCAAGGTCCAAGAAAATAACAATACCAACTATACAAATTCTAATCATATATCCATGAAGAACTTGCATGAGGCAGAGTTCAAATTCCCACAAAACAAAAGAATACGACAACAGTGCCGATGCGCATTGATGGTATTTTCGCGCATTGTATTGTTGGACACGTCAGGAAAAATTAGCAATTTTGTGTCGTGAAGAAGTCGACAAAATTTATGCATAAAAGTTATTTTTAATAATATCTGTCTACTTGTGAGAAAATTCTATGACAGATGAATAGAAATTTTATTATTCCTCAGTTGTATTTTGATTATTATTATTTTCATTATAAGTTTGATAGATGTTATTACCTTGGTCTCTTTTAATGTTGAGGTTAATTGTTTTTAATTAATATTTGAATGAATTAACATTTATTGTCAATTTTGTTTGACTTTTTATGTCTATTGTCTTGTTGAAAGGTGTTTTTATAGTAAAATTTAATAATTAAAAATTTTACGGTAATTGATTCTAAAATTAAATTGATGAGACGGATATAATACAAACTTGTTAATTGTTATATTGGAGGGGAGGGGGCACTTAATACTTAAGAATTCTTACAAGGGGTAAATAGAGGGTCGAACATTTCGAAAACATCATTATGTAATTAATGGATGCTCCAACATTATTTTTTATTATATAAATAAATATGTTTAAGCGATTACGACGAAAACTTCAGAAGTAAAGTGTCTCAAAGTAAAGATTTGTTCATAAAGTAATCAAGGTGGAAAGATATATTTATATATTTGTACCATGCATCGCTATAGCTTCTTAATATTTTTGAAACATAAAATTTTATTTTCGTTTTATTAATGTCCGGTATCATAGGGGCTAGCAAAATTTACTAGCTAGCAAGCACTCGCAAATGAGGTATTAATTGTGTGATAGTATCTATGGATTTGCTATGAAATTTAGAGCAGTGATACTTCAACGTATTGTAACACAGTTGGCGACACTGATCGTATAAAATAATTTTCATAATATCACCACTGTTTTAATACCGTTGGTGTTTACATACAACGTGTGCGCGAAACTTGTGAAAGTCTTCAGAAAACTCTAAGAGAACTGTCATATAAGTTAGATATCTCATTTGAGAGTGTTTGGTAGTTTGCAAATTTGCTAGCCCCTTTATGATACCGGACATAAGAATGTATGATTATATAATATATAATTATTAAATGTTTACTTTCATTAAAATTGAGTACACTATTGGTCGTTACGCTCATTAACTCATACGATTGTTTTAAATAACGCACACATTATCAACAAATTATTCACTGACACCTTTCAATTCTAAAAATTATAACTAATTTAAATAACAAGTTTATTTATACCTCATATCAAATTATTGCACATGAAAGTACGTAATAATGAACTTGTGTTAATATCTTATTGTTGTGGTAACAAGAAAATGCGCCTGATATATACATAAATCCCAGACATTTCAATATTGAGAAAGTCATGATCAAAATCAGAGGCGTAACTTTTGTGTAGGTATTAAAACAAACCGTAAATGACGAGTACATCTGGTTATTTTATCCTTCCATCTTCAATGATTTAGCCAGGACTCTTTTTTAATCTCTTATCCTTTGTTTACCATTATATTTAGTTTTTGTTTTCTTATTTTCTAAAAACGTTCGGAGACACAAGACTGTATTGTGAAGTTGTCACTGGGCCACTCAGAGCAAGTTAAACAAGAGTAATGTCCTGTATATAAAGGGACTAGCAAATTTGCAAGCTAGCAAGTACTCTCAAATAAGGTATCAAACTTATGATAGTTTTCTTGGAGTTTTCTGAAAACTTTGGAAAGCTTCGCGCACGCGTTGTATGTAAACACCAACGGTATTAAAGCAGTGGTGATATTATGAAAATTATTTTATACGGTCAGAGTCACCAACTGTTTTAAAATTTGTTGAAGTCACTGCTCTAAATTCCGTAGCAAACCCATAAAATGAATACCTCATTTGTGAGTGCTTGCTATCTAGCAAATGTTGATAGCCCCTTTATGATACCGGAGATTAATCTACATAACTACTTTAACTAAAATAAGAAAACAATTATTTCAATTTTGTATGTTGGAACTAAAAATACAACAATAGCGAATTGATTAACAAAAGTATGAAATTCATTATTACCTAAATAAAATTTTATTACTAAATATCGTATTCATACGTAATACTTATCACCTAATAAACAAGTAAATAGTAGGTAATAAATAATTCTGGTACTAATTGTAAGGTGATGAATATGATTGCAACTACGCCACTGAACATAAGTATATTGTTCAAGAATACATAATTAGTTTTCCAGTTCAATAAAAAATATATAATGTATTTTAATTAAAAATTTAACATAATAAAAAATGCGTGTTTTAAAGACTTATAAGTACGGTCATAAAATAGAATAATATTGTATTATTGTGTTTTAATATATTTACTTATAATGTACCTGTGGGAATATAACCACATTCAACACTCTACACAATGAAGGCATCGGTAATACAATCGTTCTACCAATCGACGGCTAGAAGGGCACCCACAACCGTGCCGACTTTAACGTTAATTTAAATTTCGCGCAGAAATATAACAATCAATAATATTATGATGGGGATGGGGGAAAGTCGTTGCATAGAACGGTCGACCAGTCGTTGCATGGAGCGGTCGTTCAGTAGAAGGTCATTTTATTGAGTGCTGAGTGTAGCATGATTATATATTTAGGCTTCTGAGTACAAGTAACAACTGGGTTTATGAATTATTAGTATATATATACAAGTCTTGAACCGCGTCGATTTATCGTACATAAATCGACGCGGCTTACACCCAGAAGCCAAGATCCAATTATTAGTATGCTTAAAAAGGTTTGTCATGTTCAAAACATCAATATAAGATTAAATTAATTAAACAAGCAGTAAACAAGACTAGAAGAATGAATTATTTTATTTTATTAAACTTGTAAACAAGTTATCATAATTTTCCAACAAACAAAGAGTGTATCTAGCAATATTTAGGAGACTAATGATAACTTGGATAACAATCACTTTTGATAAAATTTGGTCTTGAGTAAGATAATAAAAATGAATACTTTATAGTATAATATTAAGGTAGTAGTCCGGTGTGACGGCCGAAATTTCGACTTTTTTTCGTGACCTTTTTTTAACAAGTAAATAATATACGATCTTTTTGTAACTTTTACATATTTATTTTAGTACTTTAAATGATACAAAAAAATTTTTTTTTTATTAATTTTCTATTTATTTATTTACAACTAGCGGGTACCCGCGACTTCGTTCGCGTAGAATTTAGGTTAGTGAAAATACATTAAGTTCAGTTGGGTAAATAATACAGATAGATAATACAGCTTTTATGATAATCAATAAAACAGGTCAAATGTTATAAACCAATTTTTTATCTAATACATTTTTCGGGATACCTTATATCCCTATGTCCTTCCTTAGGATGCAAGCTATCTTCTAAAAAATAGACAGAAAGACAGATCCACTTTCGCATTTTTTACAATATTAAGCATGGATACAAAATCGTAAATATCTCGGCTCCTTAGTAAGATAGTTTTCCCCCTAAACCCCCCACCCTCGTAGTGTTTTTCACGCCGGATCGATTGAAAATAATTACCACCTTTCATATGTGACAGGTGGAGAAATATTTTAACCAAATTTAATTTTTTCCCACACAAACATTTCCACCCCCTTGAAATTTCTTAGGGGATAAATTTTTTGGATTTGAAGTAGCCTATGTCCTTTCTAAGGATGCAAGCTAACTCCCTGCCAAATTTCATCAAAATCGGTTCTGCGGTTTAGCAGTGAAAAAACAACAAACAGATCCACTTTCGCAATTATACATTATACATAATATTAATATGTAATATTAAAATATTACATATCTCGGCTCATAATTAAGATAGGTTGTTGTTTTTTTCCTTCTAACCCCCACCCCCATGTTTTTTTTTCCCGCCAGATCGAATGAAACTTATTACAACCCTTCATATGTGAAAGGGGGTGAAATATATATAATTTCTATTGTTTTGGTTTACATTGATTATACAAAATCGTAAATATCTCGGTTCCTATGGGAGATAGGGGGTTGTTTTCCCCCCTAAAACCCCCCACTCCCGTAGCATTTTTCCCGCCGGATCGAATGAAAATAATTACAACCCTTCATATGTGACAGGGGGTGAAATATTAAAAAAATCCCATACAAATATTTCCACCCTTTCAATTTCTTAGGGGATGAATTTTTGAGATTCGAAGTAGCCTATGTCCTTTCTCAGGGTGTAAGCTATCTCCCTGCCGAATTTCATCAAAATCGGTTCAGCGGTTTAGCCGTGAAAAAATAGCAAACAGAGAGACAGATCCACTTTCGCATTTATAATATGTATTAAAATCCAAAATATATCGGCTCCTTAGTAAGATAGGTTGTTGTTTTTTTCCTTCTAACCCCCACCCCCATGGTTTTTTTTCCCGCCAGATCGAATGAAACTTATTACAACCCTTCATATGTGAAAGGGGGTGAAATATATATATTTTCATTTGTTTTGGTTTACATTAATTATACAAAATCGTAAATATCTCAGTTCCTATGGGAGATAGGGGGTTGTTTTCCCCCCTAAAACCCCCCACTCCCGTAGTATTTTTTCCGCCGGATCGAATGAAAATAATTACAACCCTTCATATGTGGCAGGGGGTGAAATATTAAAAAAAATCCCATACAAACATTTCCACCCTTTCAATTTCTTAGGGGATGAATTTTTGAGATTCGAAGTAGCCTATGTCCTTTCTCAGGGTGTAAGCTATCTCCCTGCCAAATTTCATCAAAATCGGTTCAGCGGTTTAGCCGTGAAAAAATAGCAAACAGAGAGACAGATCCACTTTCGCATTTATAATATGTATTAAAATCCAAAATATATCGGCTCCTTAGTAAGATAGGTTGTTGTTTTTTTCCTTCTAACCCCCACCCCCATGGTTTTTTTCCCCGCCAGATCGAATGAAACTTATTACAACCCTTCATATGTAAAAGGGGGTGAACTATATATATTTTCATTTGTTTTGGTTTACATTCATTATACAAAATCGTAAATATCTCGGTTCCTATGGGAGATAGGGGGTTGTTTTCCCCCCCAAATACCCCCCCACTCCCGTAGTATTTTTTCCGCCAGATTGAATGAAAATAATTACAGCCCTTCATATGTGACAGTGGGTGAAATATAAAAAAAAAATCTCATACAAACATTTCCACCCCCTTTCAATTTTTTAGGGGATGAATTTTTGGGATTCGAAGTAGCCTATGTCCTTTGTCAGGGTGTAAGCTATCTCCATACCAAATTTCATCAAGATCGGTTCAGCGGTTTAGCCGTGAAAAGGTAACAGACAGACAGACAGACAGATACACTTTCGCATTTATAATATTAGTATGGATATGTAATGTCAAAGTGGAGTCCTCTAAAGAATGATGAGCTGTTTCGGGGAAGCACACAGCCTTCCATAGTCATTTGAAATGAAAAAATCAAAAATATTATTATTGTGTAGACCTTATTTTAATGAACTAACCAATAATATACATAATAAAAAAAAAAATAAAAAAATGGCGGACTTGTGAAAAAAAAGTTCTCAAAATGTAATTTTTTTTGTTGATAAAATGTTTAAAAAAATTAATTTATTATTAAAAAATTAAATGTTTTAAAGGTTAGGTATTTAGATATGTGTATGTAGAATAACTAGTTAAATTTTGAGCCAAATCGGTTGAATAGTTTTGAGTCAGTGCTTCCCCGAAATTTCAAAAACATGGTTTCGAGAAAAACGCTAAAACGTTTGTTTCCCATCTTATAGCAATGTGCGCACTCGTCGAACGATAAATGCCTGTAACTTTAAAAATATTCTAAATTTTGGTCTGAAAATTTAAGAGCATATTTTTAAAATGTGGTTCTTCCGAAAAATGTAAAAAAAATCGATTTTTTTGACCCATCACACCGGTCTACTACCTTAAATAATATAATAAGTGGAATTTCCTGAAAACTTTTATACGATACTTAGACCGTGTTATTATTATAGGTACATAATATTATGCGAAAGTACCCATACTTCCAAAACGCTGATCCTATTAACGCTTAAAATCAATAGTCATCGCTGAGACAAACATTTTGCAAATAAAAATTCAAATCAGTGAATTTTTACAGAAGTTATCATGAATGAATGAAATTTTTGCATATTACAAACATACGCTTAGCCGCCATATGAAAAAATCATTTTTATTAACGTTTTTAAGGTAGTACAATCAGAAATTGGCCTTATTTCGGACATGAGTTTTCAACCCTGTCACAATATATTCCTATTTCCTTCGTAATATAGAAGTAAAATACAATTTCCTTTCCATAATTTTACTAAATAGTATTATTTATTATTACTTTATTTATATTAACAATAACTACATATCATATACATATATGTATTATCATCATTCAAATTTCACATTTTTTAAGTTTTTTTTTGTCGACTTAACACAAGTTCTCACGTTACTATCGTAATTAGATACGTTTTTTTTTATTTTGCGTGGATAATAAAATATTATGCGTGATACAGTCACACAATTGTCTACGTCGAGTATTAAGATAATTAGTGTTTTCTCACTTCTAATCCATACTCTCTGCATTGGTATTAAATGAGTAATTAATTGTTTTTATACAAATAATTAAAAATAATTTTAATTTATATATTTTTGTACACACAAAATACTGAAATCGGAACACTTATGGAAAAAAACTGTCTATCTGTCACAACCTTCTAACTACTTGAATTATAAAATAAAATTTTTAATCTCCGGTATCATTAATCTTTTTGCGTACGTATTTTATGAACGACCCCTTGCTACTAAACCTTTTATACACTGGAAAACTGGGGATTTTACTTAATGTTTATGGTCACATGTAAAAAGAAAATATTTTTGTATATGTATATATTATTATCAACTGTATACAAACAATTTTGATATTAATGTGTTTTTCTTTGTTCCAGGTAATAAATGTCTAACAACTCCCTTATTATTAATGAGTGAGTATATTCTTATTTAATCTAAATCATAGACTTATAGAATGGACTGAGCATTCCCTATCCATATGTGAAGTAAATATTGGCAAAAAAGTGTAGAAATGTAGACTGTAGTTGTCTCTTTTTAGAATTGGTCACGTCACAGGTTTGCAGGAGTGCATGAGCTGTATAAAGACCAGACCAACAGAAAAGAGACAGGTATTGGCTACACATTCGCTTTATCTCTTTCAGTAGAGTGGTCAATTTTGTGAGACTATGATCTAAATCAATACAAATTATATCAATATTGAATACAAACTTCTCATGTACTATATATATTTATTACAACTACTCATATACGAGTGATTTGTGCTGAAAATACAACTTCAAATTTTCAAGTGTTAATTTAGATGTATTCAGAGCCATCTAGATGTGTTTTTAAAAGTAAAACTTTCATATGTGTTGTTAAAGTAACTTTCTTTTATGATTTTATCTTATGCTTAATCAAAGATGGCATCACTGTATAATGTCTGTATATGTATATTTTAGTTACTATTTTTGTTAAAAATTAGTAGGTATATATTTTTTTTATAGCAATTATTATATTATTTTTACCCACAGAACATTAAATATATATTATATTATATTTAATGTTCTGTGTTTTTACCTGTCAGGTAATTCTAACTTTATAACGAACATAATTTTAAATAGCATTTAGTACATAATATTGGATATTTAAAACGAAAAATACTTATCCATTATATAAGATTATAATATTAATTAAATGAAAACCTACCATTTTCAAGTTATTTACTTGATAATTTTATAAAATTGAATCTGAAAAAATAATTGTAAAAACAAGTGAGTTTTTCTACTTTATTAAATTAATCATATCAGATTATTTCAATAATTTATGTTGTTTCTTACTACAAACCACAAATTCGACCGACCTCTTGATCCTGCAAAAAGAACACAAGGACGTATTTATAATTTAGGCTATTTAAATATTGTCATTGCATTATAAATTTTTTGTCGTTGATCTTTTTAAATTTATGTTAAACGGTCCATACTTTCATAATTTTAAATAATTATTCATAAAAATAAAAATAAATTTTCTTGTTCAATTTTAGCATTATATTTTATTTTTTTAATTTCGGTATCGACTTTTATTGGCTTGTATTTTAATGCCTTTTTTTAATAAACACTTTTTATTTAATCGTTTTCACTTATAACAAATATACTGCACGAAAAATTAATTATTCAACATTAAATACATATATTGAACTTAAAAAAAATTCTACCACTTTAAATAAATAGTTTCCACTAAATATAAATAATTTGCACTAAAAAAAGAATACTTTGCACTTGACTTAAATTTGGACCTGTCAGATTTAAAATTTAAATATTTTTGACCCAAATAGATTTGATATTTTTAATGCGATTTTCTTTATTTTAAAACGATTAAATATTCGCCTTATGCATTAAAAAAAATTTCAAATTTATGTTCATGTGTATAAAGTGGATACTAAAATTTTAAGTGCAAAATATTAAAATTTATGTTCGATGTATAAAAAGTGCATACTATAAAATTTAAGTGCAGATTGAATACTATCTAATATACTCGTATGTATAGTGCAATTAAATATAACCCAATTTTATTGATGTAGTTACTAGAGAAATTTGTTGTAATATCAAAGGATATGGTCACATAAAAATTCTTATCAAAATATTTATTTTTATCATTACATTGTAAAAAATACATAACTTAAATTTACTTCTTATACTAATTTCCTCACTTACATATTTATCTTATAACAATTGTGTATTTATATATATTTTTTCTGCATACATAAATAATACTGAACATTCATAGAAGTTAAAAACTAATTACAGTAAATTATATAATTCATAAACACAATAAGGCAAACTTTTATTTATAATGTAAGTACAATGATAGTTCATGCAAATATGTTTTTTTTCACACTAAAAATAAGTGTTTTAAATATTATAGCTGTAATACATTTTTATGTATAGTTGATTGCAACATTTTATTTTTTATATTATTTGATAGAAAAGTTATTTGAACCTTGTCGTTAACAACTTTTTATTTTATTAATTGAGAGTAACTTATTAGGTTATTCATTTTTCTTCTCTATAATTTACTTGAGTAGATACAATTAAAATAAATTTACAGACGTTCTTTTACTTAACTCCTGACAAAAAGTCGACTTCTTGTGGAAGGGGGCACATTGACATAATTAAACATGCATTAGCAATGGTTTAATAATTTAATTATGTTCATATCCATATTAGCTACGATAGTCAAGGTTTTAAATATAATATTTAATTAATTGTCAATTACCGAGCGATCTAACTTCACTTTTTATTGATTTGCAGATTTTGATATTAAATAATTACGTTGGTCAAATAAATATCATATATAATATATACAGTGAAACCTGGATAACTGGAATCTCAAGGAACCAGTTATTTTATCCTACTTAAATAGGTATCTCATTTACCCAGTTAAAGAGGTGCAAATGTAGAAGTTCCGGTACCTCAGTATGAATTCTAGTTATAGAAGTTTCCCACTTAATCAAGTTTGACTGTAATATTTTTAGAATATGCACTGTTTATAAAATACCGATTCACCAGTGGCTCGGCAATAAAGCTATTTCATTAACAATAAGTTATAAAATAAATATAGGCGGCTTATACATATACAGATAAGAGTATTATTATCACATTAAATTTCAATTATATTTCTAGATTAAAAATATAAAATAAATAATTTTTTCTGATATTTTTTTTATACTTAAATATGTGAAATTACTAGAACTTTTTAAAATAAAACCAAAAATATATGTACCTACTATTTATATTGTTGATTTTTTTTTTAAAAGAAAGAAGTACTGACGGACGTGCAATAAGATTTATATTTTAGATAATAAATTTGCGTTACCCGATGATTCTCGCGTTATGGTATGCCGGGACGGCCTTGCGCGATGCATTATGTCACGAGACATAGGCGGATCGCAGCTTTCTTCTTTAGTAATGAGCCACCTGTTATTAATATACACACGTACATCTGTCATCGTGTGCAGATTTTACACATATACCACGCAATCCGTGTCATTGAATATTGAAGCCGCCTTTAAACTAGCTAATAATTATTTATATTGATTAAATTATATAGATACTATTAGATACATAATTACATAATTTTACCGTGAATAATGTTTGTTTCATTGTCTATATTTTGTAGAAGCAGTTTAAATTTTGTTCTAACCAAATGAGACTTTGATGTGGCCCTTCAGAAGTTTCGAATAATTAATTTTAAATTAAAGTAGATCTACTTGTGTAAACAAATAGGTATAAATAAAACAGGCAAGTGCATGATAGGGTTCCGTAGTCATTCTCACTATTTATAGAAAAAAGTTATTTCAAAATTTATCATCTATTTTAATTGATAGTTTTGAAAATAGAGGGGGGGACGCTCTGACAACAACATTGAAAACCAAATATATGTATTGTAACTGAAGGGTAAAATCAAAGACAAAAATCAAAATCAATGACACCCCACTCAATGGGGTAAGTGAAAAAATGTGAATTCACTTTTCAGTCTATGGGAGGGAGCCCAAAATATTTTTGACAGTGTTCGTTATAATTTTAAGTGAAAGTACTAATTAAAAGCTACATTCTGGAATTTTTTCAGTTTTTTTGAATCAATAGAAAATAGAGGGGGGGGGGCTCTTATAATGGCATTGCAGAGCAAATACATCATGATTGAAGGGTTAAAATCAAAAGGTCCTGATACATTTTTTGTTGCATTTAAGGAGACCTTTCTAGAACTTAGTGAATCATTTTTTATACACTTTTCATTTTATTGAAAGGGGGTCTAAAAAAATTATTTTTATTATTATTATTATTATTTTTTTTTTTTTTTTTTCAAAAAACCTATCATTTATGTTTTATGATCAGTAATCCAAATTTCATCTTATTATGTCAAAATTTTTTAAAGACGGACAGAGCGAATCTATATGCGTGCACTATTACTATATATTTTTTGCGTTTTATTATTTAACAAATTAAAAAAATCATATACGCAATTACTGCTTAATTAAATCAAAGAATTTCAAGACAAATTCGTGCGTGTTAAAAACCAGGAAAATAAATATTTATTTTTAGATTTAAATGTTAAAATATGCATTTGTTAGTTTAATTAAATATAAATTTAATTTACGGGAAATAGTTTTAAAAGATAGTTTTGAAAATGTCAAAAATATTGATTATTATTCGTTACCATCAGTATATACCTGTTTTCATATTTTTATTCATAATTTAGCATCAGATAAAAAATTTCAAGAAAATTTCATTTCGTTATTTTTATACTTATATAATTTATTGGCATGTGGCAAACATTTTACCGCAGGGAAGATTTGACATTTAAAATGTTTGTTAAGAATAAATTATATTTAGGGTAAATTGTTATTGTTGCATATTGTTATAATATAGCATGCAAGCATTATTAAAGGCTTGATATAATTGCTTTTTTGAATGTAAATATAAACACTTTTTTATATTTAACCTGAATTGTTTAAATATTTTGTAACATTAAATTCGCAAACTTAAAACCAGATACAGTATATACATGTACATACGAAACAGATTTTAACATCGTTTAATACAACATATCGGTTTTTACGACTCAAAATAAAAGTCCGACTGAATCACATATAATTGCTTTTTTACTGATTTTTACGTCTATCGGCTTTTACGATCTAATATGAATGGTCCCTTCAATGTCGTTATATACGATTTTGACTGTATTTTTGAAATACAGAAAATGTTAAATAAATTCCAAAAAATATATTTTTTTTATTGTAGAAAAGTTGAAAATTCAATTGAAAATTAGATAAAATTCATGTTTATCATTCTTAAAATTGTGAATAATTGTTACTCGTTATCACGCACACTCACACACGATTATAGAAATAAATCACGATCATGTACGGTCACGATCACGATTTAAATTAATGTACTAGTGCCAGATCACGCTCTAATATCTGAATGAGTACGACAAATTGAAATTTTATTTCTTTATTTCAAAATATTTATTGATTTTAATTAAAATTATTTTTTGTATTTTACAATTTGTGACATAAATTCGTTTTGTAAAATATAATATTTTAACGTAATGATATCTGAAATTTTAGAATATTACCGCACAGTTTTACACGATTGTTTTACAATCAAAAATTTCGGTAATATGTAGGTATTGTAAGTAGATCATTGTTTTTGGATGGGCGTTACAGGATTGAAGGAATTTCTCGGAAAATAAAAACATATCACGAGTCTGCCTAAATTTCATAAACAACTCTTTTTTTTAGTTATCTTGTTTTTGACCTGGTAGGTGGCGCTGGAGTCGAAATATTTCGATAAATTCATATTCAGAAACGTGGGAATAAATATTTTTACAAAAAATGGACCGCTGGAGTTGAATTATGTATGAAAATGTGTATTTATGGTTTGATTTGTAATCAAATTAATTTTTGGGCAGAACGTTTGCTGGGTAATGTTAAAATGAATGGAGCTTCTTATAATCTTTTTTAGTAACAGAAAATTTGGGCTTCCGAGATATAACACAATACAGGTATTTATCTTAGGTTTTCTAATATATAGCGAAAATTGTTATTGCTCCCCGAGAAATACGTTAAAGATCGATGAGAGAACTTCAATTAGGCCCGAGCCTAACAACATTTTGTAGGCCCCATACCCATCCGTTTTATAGACGTAAGGAAATTTAATACTAATTCCGTATTGTCCTTAAAATTTTCGTGGCCCCTGACGTACAGGGGCTCGGGCTATATGACTTTCCTAGCCCCCTCCCCCTTCATTTGACCCTGGCCATGTCTATCTTTGTATTAATATTATTATTTATGGAGTTATATTAACAACTTGAGTATTGTATAGTTACCTACTGTTAATATACATCGTTACTATGGAATATATTTATCTACTAGTTCTGCGATTTCCAAACTGGGAGGCCCGGACAAGTGCAAAGGGAGGTACGAAAAGTTTAACAGAAATGTAATTTCCATAACATGGCATTGATAAAAATTAAAAATATATACTTATAAATAAACTTTTATAACGTAACATTATTTTTGTATTCTACATATATTATCTGTTCCTAAAAGTCACGTTTTAGAGTTTTAGACTGACAATTATTGAAAATATACTGATAGAAGTATTATACGATACCTACATAAAAAAAATTCAATGTGAAAGAAATCCCCTCAATGACACCTAGATTTAAATGACGTCTGTGCTAATAAGCAAGCACTTATATTCATCACATAAAAAATAAATTTATTTTAAAATAAATCTATATATTTATATATAGTAAAACCTACTAATTATGTTATTTATTACGTTTTTTTAATTTTTTGTACAGTATAATTTTATGAAATAAAGAGGTGGGGGGAGGCGTTAGATAATTTTTTTAAAGGGAGGTGTAGTTACATAAAGTTTGGAAACCACTGTACTAGTTTATATCAATATTAAGAATGTTTTTAATTTTTTATATCGTCAAAAGGCCAATTTAAAGGTTTTCATGACACTAACATAATTATAACACTACATTAATTGCATGTTTTTCAGAAATCATTTCCAAAAGTACAATAATTTGAGTGACAATATAACAAACGATTTTACATTAAAAATTATTAAAAAAAAAAAAAAAAACATTTACAGCTTGTATTTACATAATACTTATATACTAAATATTATCAATCAATAATAATAAAAATAAACATATTTGCTTTGCCTGCACATAAATCGATATACATTATACAGACAGGTGGAGAATGACTTTCTTTTGCACACGTGCAATCTCAAAAACATTAATATTCTTTATTCCTACTATTCAGTTCTGTAACTTGTTTATTTTGCTCTTGTAAAAAGGTGAGAGGTTGTTTCTATTAACTAATAGGGAATGTTTATAAAGCAAGTAAACTAAATATGTATGTGCAATTCATGAACAAATCGACTCGAGTCAATATCTTGAAAAACATTCGTTCTTTTGTCCACTTCCTTCAACGGTATCCAATTAATTATTTTGCAATAAGTAGTTTGAATAAGTATAATTGTGTCTATTCAAATTATAAGTAATAATAGCTGATCATAAAATAGGTTGACACTTTACGATAGCAATATTGATCGCAAAGAAGTAGAGCTGCACACCGAAACGAGAATGACTTAAATTTGTACGAAATGAGACCGAGACGATACTACTTGAATTTTAACGAGACGAGACTGATACAATTTTAAACTTTATACGTTTCTTCTCGTTTTTTAAAGAATTATAATAATTAGTAAAGCAAATTACTGTTTGATATTAATCGTTAAACAATACATCAATTCTTTTACGAAATCGAGACGAGATGTAATTAATTTCCATTATCAGTTGTAAAATTTAGTATCAATATGAGACTTTAGATTAAAAAAATATCAAAACCCACGCATGGGTGTTGCCGCGCAACCCACTTGATACAACTCAAAAAATACCCTTACCAATCGATTCGTGAATCAATCCCGAGTCCAACGAGGTAGTGAAAAATATATGAAAAATTTAGAGAGTGGGGGGGTCATGACCGGAAAAATTTCTAAAATGGGCTAAACAAGATCCATAAACCTACCATTTCGCAAAAACCCGACGTCTCTAGGTGGTAAGGGGACCGAAATCACGCGGTGGAAGACAGACGGACGGACGAACGGAAAATCAAGCATATAAGCGCTACCACTTCCTAGGGTTGCGCTAAAAAATAGAAACTAATGTAATCTAACCTAACTCTTATCTTGTGTGCAGCCCTACCGAGTAGTGTGATAAATTGTGTCTATTAATATTACAACTAATAGAGAATGATCATAAAGTGTATTGACACAACATCACTATTTGACGAAGATGTCGTCGAGTAGTTGGCGTGTGATGACCCTGTGCGGTCTGGTTGGGCTGAGTTTTGGTGTTCCATAGAGGCGCGCGTTAATTGGGTATAGTCTCGGGGATAGGTCGCATCTCACGTTGAACCACCAGTCGCATACGAATACTGCTTGGCTGAATTGTGTACCTAAAGGAAAAAAATAGTATAAATTAAAATACTATAAAAACACTATAACATGTAGGTACTGCTCAAAATACTTTTCATCGTGGTTAAAACAAGTGGCCCACTTGAAAAACAAAAATTGACAATGTCAGAAAATAAAAAAGTATATATTTAAAGTAATCGATAAAAAATATTGAATCTCATAACATATGTAACTACATATGTTTAACAGCACCTTATCTACATAAATTTGTCAATAAAATATATGTTGTACTGTCGTGTTTAGACCAAGAAGACAAAACAGCAAGTGCTGCATAGAGGACCCAAGAAATTATTAATATTGTATATATTTTTTAAATAAACTACCATTTGGACATAAGAATGTAGCTTGCCGGCCGTCGATGTCACAGTAATGCCATGCTTGGCAGCGAGTCTCCATGTCCGCGAAGAAACCGGGATACTCCTGTTCATCACAGTAGAAATTGGTATAGGGAACGTCTCCTAGAACTGGGTAATCTGTTCCTGGACGACCTTTAACACAATAAAAACGTTATTATAAATTAAGAAAATATGATATATAAATACTAAAGAATAATATATCGTCCGCGTCGCTAGAAAGTATATTTGCTGTAAACGCTATGGTGAATCATTGGCGTTTTGTGACTGACTCATCAGCGCCTAGCCCCAATCTTTGGATTTAGAAACGTGAAATTTTATGAGTATCTTCTTTTTATAATGTTAGCAACTTCAAAGAAGAGATTTTCCTAAATTCGACCCCTAAAGACATAGGCGGCTATTACACTATCAAATAAATATGTCAAAGATCTTTGACAAAGATTTGATCATATATTAAATTATAAGTAATTTCGTAGCCGAAACCGCCCACGAACACTTTTCAGTCGTCATTTTGATTTATCCGTCAAAAAACTTTGATTAAATATAAGAAACTGTCATTATCTATGATAAAAGAAATATTATGAAGGTAAATATTACGTAAATATTATAAAAGTTGACATATTACACTGTAATATTTCTTTGATCAAAGATATTTTATCACATTTCTTTGATAGTGTAATAGCCGCCATAGATGTGTGTTAAATTTTATTTTATTTTAAGAACAGCAACTGTATAAGAAAAATTATAAATGGCAGAAAATCAATATTAGTATATGAGTCTAATAAATTTCCTGAAATTTTAATTTTATAGGTGATTAACCCTTAGCTGCCACTGTGCCAGACGTCCCACATTGTTTCAACTTCATTGTAACCTGTTTAAAATTTACAAGGTTTTCAATTTTTTAAATATATTAAATATATATATACAGGGTCCTCCAATAGTGCGTCCGGCAAACCTAGCGCACTTCCCGTAGGAGATAGAAAAAAAAGTTTGGTACATAATATTATTGGTTTGAAAAGATCAACATCGTAAAATTATTTTCAATAATACAGGGTGTCCCATCTTTGCGCTGTAATAAAAACAAACATTTTTTTAAATGGAACCCCCTATAAATTTTTCAGTATTCCGATGTCATATTTAAACCTCCACATTACCATCTATTTATTTTTTGATTTAGTGACAGTGTTGCCAAATTATAAATATTTTTCCGAAAATTAATCCATAAACAGGGTCAACTTTAAAAAGTCGTAGCGACCTCGTTTTTTTTGAAGTGATTGATTTTTTTAATAATAATATTAGTCCTGGTAAAGAGTAACATTTTGATAATAACCAATTTGAATTTAGTTATACAGGATGTCCATAAAAAAATGTCAAAATTTGCAAACTTAAAAATGATATAACTCATTTTTTTCAAATGTGACTACCCTTTTTTTATTTCGCTATTCGATGGGGGGTTTTCTCTTTTTCAATTTATATAGGGGATGTCCTATGTCTAAACACCATAGTTTCTCAGATATTCAATACTTTTAATAAAATTAACCTTTTTATTACACTTGTATGCACTGAAGTAGGCCGTGCTGATGAAAAACAAATGACAAAATGTAGTACTTAAATAGCAATGAAATATTTGATTAAAATTAATAGTTAAAACGGATAATACTTATGTAAAAAATTATTTCTTTTATTTAAATAAAATATTAAAAGTTACAAAATTGAAAAAATATAAAAGATAAAAGACCAAAATAAATGTTGTAAATGTCTTTTTATTTTCATCCAGGCTCAAATCAATTCGCCGGCATGTGTTTTTCATCAGCACGGCCTACTTCGGTGCATAACAGTGTAATAAAAAGGTTATTTTATTAAAAGTATTGAATATTTGAGAAACTATGGGGTTATGACATAGGACATCCCCTATACAAATTGAAAAGGAGAAAAAACCCCATCGAATAGCGAAATAAAAAAAGGGTAGTCACATTTGAAAAAAATGAGTTTTATCATTTTTAAGTTTGCAAATTTTGACATTTTTTTATGGACACCCTGTATAACTAAATTCAAATTGGTTATTATCAAAATGTTACTCTTTACCAGGACTAATATTATTATTTAAAAAATCAATCACTTCAAAAAAAACGAGGTCGCTACTATTTTTTAAAGTTGACCCTGTTTATGGATTATTTTTCGGAAAAAAATTTATAATTTAGCAACACTGTCACTAAATCAAAAAATGAATAGATGGTAATGTGGAGGTTATAATATGACATCGGAATACTGAAAAATTTATAGGGGGTTCCATTTAAAAAAATGTTTGTTTTTATAACAGCGCAAAAATGGGACATCCTGTATTATTGAAAATAATTTTACGACGTTGATCATTTCAAACCAATAATATTATGTACCAAACTTTTTTTTCTATCTCTTACGGGAAGTACGCTAGGTTTGCCGGACGCACTATTGAAGGACCCTGTATATATATATATATATATGGGACGTTCTTTGTCAAACGGAACAAGGCTGTATCCAAAATTCATGTTGATAGATTTTAGTGATCTTGGGCTTAAAATGTTCGTTATGGATCCTTCTTTATGGGGGAGTGTGGCCTTTTGGAAAATTTCAAAATAGCGGCTCAATATGGCGGCCAGAAGTCAGCGAAAAATCAAGATACTGGAGAAAAATATTCGTAAAAGAAAAAATTTACGACCGATTCGATTGGTTTTGGGTGCAAGTTGTTTGTAATTAACAGCCCAAAAAAGTTGGATAGGTAGGTTGGCAAAATCCAACATGGCGGATCCAAGATGGCGGCTGAAAACTGAAAATGAAAAATCAAGACATTGACTAGAGTTTTTGACATTTAACCTAATTATATTGGTCTCAAATGTTGAGTTTCAATCATTCATTACATATACAGGTTATTATGAATTCCAAATATAAAATGGCGGCTTCGATTAATCTCAAAATGTAATAAAATCGGTAAAAAACGGTGAAATATAGGTGGAAATAGTCCCGAACTAGTATATTGATTCATTTTATTATATTATTATTAAAAAAAAAAAAAAAAATTTTTTTTTTAAATTAAAATTTTTTTTTTTTATTCTGACCAATTCTGAGCGCGGATTCGTATTCAGAATGAAGAAAACAACAAGATAACAAGTTTCGCTTAAGAATTTCAAGTAAATGGGTTGTGTGAGTTCATTTGACAGTGGGTTTTTCCTTATATATGGCATTTCTTTACGCCATTTTGACTCCGCCATATTTGATTTACAATGTTTGATTTCATGATACAAAAAAGCAATCATTTGACGATCTATGAACCATCAATATACTCGTTCGGAACTGTTTCCACCAAAATTTCACCGTTTTTTACCGATTTTATTACATTTTGAGATTAATCGAAACCGCCATTTTATATTTTGGATTCTTAATAACCTGTGTATGTAATGAGTTATTGGAACTCAATATTTGAGGCCAATAAAATGAGGTTAAGTGACAAAAACTCTAGTCAAAGTCTTGATTTTTTCATTTTTCGACGATTTTCAGGTTTCAGCCGCCATCTTGGATCCGCCATGTTGGATTTCGTCAACCTACCTATCCAACTTTTTAGGGCTGTCAATTACAAACAACTTGCACCCAAAACCAATCGAATCGGTCGTAAATTTTTTCTTTTACGAATATTTTTCTCCAGTATCTTGATTTTTCGCTGACTTCTGGCCGCCATATTGAGCCGCCATTTTGAAATTTTCCAAAAGGCCACACTCCCCCATAAAGAAGGATCCATAACGAACATTTTAAGCCCAAGAACACTAAAATACATCAACGTAAATTTTGGATACAGCCTTGTTCCGTTTGACAAAGAAATATATATATATATATATATATATATATATATATATATATATATATATATATATATATATATATATATATATATATATATATATATATATATATATATATATATATATATATATATATATATATATATATATATATATATATATATATTTAAATAACCAATTGGAGTGCATTCCGTATCGTTCGAAGATGATAGAGGAATTTTATTGAATTAAAATATTTAATAGCTTACGAGTAGTTAGCATTTTAGCGTCTGGGGTACGAGGTAACCCCAGTGTGGCAAGTATGTTATTATGGAGAGGTGGAGCAGCTAAGGGTTAATATAAACTTTATATTTATATTCTTTTATTTGAAGATTTACTTGTCATCATTTACTTGGCGAAAGAAATTCAAAATAAATAAATGTATTTCAAAAGCTTAGAAATAATTGCCGCTATCCTTCAGACTAGCGCTATACATTGTACCTTTATCAATTCATATTCCAGGAACTGTTAATTGAGATTCGTTTCGTTACACGAGCGCGATATACAATACGTATAATAATAATTGCTTCGTAGTTAGAGTTATTGAATGAAAACGAGAAATGTATATTAGTTATGATGTGTAACAAAGTGATATTATATGTACGAAGCAAGTCATGCGAGTCATTATTACAAACAAATATTAGATATATAATAATTAAAGATCGTATTATGAAAATATACTTTTACCGACTAATTATCAATTTTTTTCTACTTACTAATATTATTATTATCTAAAAATAATGGTCTAACCATTTCCATTTGTGTAGACGCTTAATAAAATTTCGATAATCGGAGGAGAGAAAAAACTAATAAATTGAATTTGTTTTATCTTATTTTATCTTACAAATAGCTAATGCAATCCACCTACATGACAAAGTGTTGACGTTACCTCAGGATACTAAGTCGTGTTACTGTTTTGTATTTTGTTGAAAACACGCGATAAAATATCGAAATTGTGAATCTAAATGGGACGAGGATTAAACCCTTCTTGAAAGAGAGGTAATTCTGTACAAACGGAAAAAAATGTCTCACAATAAAAAAACAACTGTTTACTACTTAAATTATCCCACTTGGCCCATTAAAAGTAAACTGGGCCACAATCTAATAGAAATTTGATAGTACTGATTTAAATTATTGAAATTTCTCCTTCCTAAAAAATAATAATAAACGAACAAAAAATCACTCTCAACATTTTTACTCACGCTGTCCCAGAACCAGAAGAGTGTTGCAAATTTTTAATTTGAAGCTTATACAAAAAATTACAATTTACAAAACATTACAAATTAAAATTCTAGTCAGAATACTGGGATATCGCTATTTTAATTTACTAATCTCTACCTGAAAATGTTTAAAAGCTACGTATGGATAAACAGAGCATTAATTAAAACGCAATAGCGATTCTATACGGGGGTTAAGAAGGTCGTACGACCCCCTTGACGGCGAAATTAGCTAGTATTTGTATTTTTTACAATATACAAATACTTATTGGCGCCTTTTTAAAAAATAAACGAGCTGATATAGTTCAATTTGAAGGTGTCAAATTAGTTTTCGTTATTTTTCAACATATAAATTATTGTCTAGATTGACAAAATCTTGAACGAGCGTAGGTTGCAGTTGTATTGTTGTCTGCCAGTTGCAGAAAAGAAAGTTTATCAATGACATGCATAAATAATAATTTTCTCATTCTACCTGTACACATGTTCATAACGTTGCTATAATAAATTAACATTCACATCAGAATAATAGTATTTACAATATCATGAAGCCAACGTTTTCCAGTTAACGAACATAAAATTACCTGTCATATCTACAGACAGCTTCTGGAAATGTGTTTGATGTAAAATTACTAATTATACTATTGTATGTGCAAATTGTTTTTTTTTTTAATTTCTGATTACTTTGAAAATTTTCTTATTAATTAATTAAACTTTACTTGAGTGAGAAAATAAAATTATTTTAAAGTCAACTACTTGTACGTTTTATTCTCATCAATACACTATATCTAACTAAACTTTTGAATAGTTGTTGAATTTTTCTTTGTAGGTATTTAAATCGTATTAAATAATAATAATAATAATAATATTATCATTAATAATATGTACTATTCGCACTATTTGCAATATCTCGTAAAGAGATTGGTATTTACTTTTACTTACATTATAAATTACATTTTTATAAGTGCGTAACATAGAATTCGAAATGAAAAAAAGTATAAAATATATCTTAAAATTACGATTAAAGTAAGTATTTTTTATAAAATTATACAAACCTGGTATCGCTTTTCCCAATTCTAAATATTGTATAACACTGGGACTTAAGAATCCCGGAGGAGGTCTAGCCCCTTCCAAATCTCCACCGCGAGCATCCAGAGATTGTGAGGGCTCCTGTGCACCTGCAGGACTCGCCCTGGGTCGTTTTACACGAGTTGATTCTTCAAATCCATCTAGAACAAAAATATTATATTGATTTTTATTTTTATTATTGTGATTTATTAAAAAATATATAAAGTCAACAAATTATGAAAGATATATTAATCTGAACAAATGTAAAATTAATAAACGCGTAAGTATGTTGCAGAAATGCTATTAATATATTATGATATTTTCTTCATATTAACACAATTATTCAACGTACATTTTTTTAGAACGGACGACCTCCATTTATTATAAAAATAAATATTATATTATTATGCATCATATCGTTATTTATTAAAAATAACAATTAAAAAGTAGGTCGAAAAAGATACACACTTTCATCTGTCGATGTTTTTATCATCTTAATTTTTTATATTGATTAATTTCAAACAGCAATAAATATTGTTGGAACCTATGTTTTTTTTTGTCGTCCGGTATTGTAACATTTTATATATTAAATATATTAAAGGTTATATTTCAAACCTAACTCTTCCGAAGACGGATACCTTTGTTCCTAGCATAAAATTTACATATTTTTATGGCCTTAATTGTGTCGTATAGAGAGGTTGTTAATAAAAAAATGTATTGCGTTAGTAAATTAGTTCAATTATTTATTTAATGAATGTTATTATGTTCTGTTATTGCAGTTTATTCGGTGAGACTTTTGTTCATTCAATGGCCCGTGAAGTTTGAAGGTTGATATGGTTTTTCGTATGAATAATTATTGTGAAATGAATTTGTTTTGAATTGTGATTTATGAATTATGCTCGGTATTATAAAGAATTTGATCTAGATCGAAATCAAAGCTTACACTATCTGCAAGATGTCAAATAATTATAAATTTAATCTGAATTTTAAAGCAGCGGTAATAAATAAATATAGGGCAATCCATAAATGCGTAATAATTTATACAGGGTGGCCAGTTTCTGGAAAACCGGGAAAAGTCGGGGAATTTTGCTATACAGGGAAAAGTCGGGGAATTTGGTTGGATGTCAGGGAATTTTTTATAAAAATTCAAAAACACACAAATTCTAGCAAATATTTAAACATGTGACCTTTTTTAGGTTTTTTCTCTAAATTTCAAATAAAAAACACAGGGAAAAACGTAAATGTTCCAGAGAAATACTGGCCATCCTGTTGTAGATAGATAGATAGATAAATTTCTTTATTATTTCCTTTGTACATAAAAAGGGTTAATAGCGTCACAGAAAATACATAAAATTTTATAGATGCTAACAAAATAAAATTTAAAAAGGAAATTTTACATATAGGTACATATAACTATTATAAATCTAGAAATTGTTTAATATTATAAAAACAGTTTACAATTAAATAATTCTTAAGTGCTTTTTTAAAATTTTTATCACATTCATATTCTCGTATTTCTTGCGGTATTTTATTGTATATTTTTATTGGAAATATATGTGGGCTATTTTTGAATATATTCAGTTTTATTTTGGGGGTGATTAAATTATCTTTTGTCCTTGTATTGTATTCATGCACATCTGAACCACTATGGTATTCATTTATATGATCTCTGATGTAAATAGAGGCTTGTAGAATATATATACTTGGTACTGTTAAAATATTATATTTTTTAAAATATGGAATACATGAATCCGTTTGAGCCAAATTAAAAAATTGCCGTATAATTGCTTTTTGTTTAATAAAAACTCGATTTGCAGCTTCACAATTGCCCCAACATAGAATAGCTTGTTTAATGTAAGGAAAAGCATATGCATAATATATAGTATGGAAAATATCAACACTCGTAGATATGTTTTTATAACATTTTATGAGGTATAAATATTTTGACAGTTTATTGCATATATAATCAATTTGCTTTGTCCACTTTAAATTGCAGTCTATTGTGATGCCTAGAAATTTAAAACTATCAACGATTTCAATTTTACTGTTATCTATATATAAGTCTGTTATTAAAGAATTTTTGTTGAAAATCGCGATTTTGGTTTTGTTTGTATTTAGTTGCAGGTTATTATTTTGACACCATTGCGATAAAGTATTGGAAGTTTCTATAATGTTATATTGCATTTCGTTGTCGTTTTTTGAGGTCGTAACTATGTTGGTGTCATCAGCATACATAATTGTTTCATTAAGATTAAATATTTGGGGAGGTCATTTATGTATAGAATGAATAACAAAGGTCCTAAAATGGACCCCTGTGGAACTCCTGATACTATGTCCTCAGAGTCTGATAAAAATCCTTTAATAAAAACTTGTTGCTTTCTGTTTTGGAGATATGACTTTATCCAGGAAAGAGCTGTGCCTCTAATGCCATATAGTTCTAGTTTATCTAATAAAATATTATGGTTGACCGTATCGAATGCTTTACTAAAATCACATAGTATAGTAGCCGTGCATTCATTATTGTTGAGGTAGGATGTAATATAATTTAAAAAATCATAGATTGCTGTTTCTGTGGATTTCTTTTTACAGAAACCATGTTGTGATTTTGTGATAATGTTATATTTTTGAATAAAATTTTGTATGCGTGTGGCCATCGCATATTCCAAAATTTTAGAAATAGTTGATAGGAGTGAGATAGGTCTGTAGTTTGTCTTGTCATAGGCATTTCCATTTTTATAGATGGGGATCACTTTTGATTTTTTTAGTTCATTAGGAAAGAAACCTTCTTTAAAAGATATGTTGATTAGATGGGTTAAAGGGCTAGTTAGAGCGACTGATTTTTTTATTAAAAAATTTGGTAGTTCATCTATACCCGATGACGAATTATTTTTTAAATTATTTATAATTTTGCCAATTTCAGGTTCTGTTACCGGTGTTAGAAATATGCTATGGTTATTTCTTTTGATATTGTACTTACTTGAAAATTGCTTAGTAAAATTGAAATCATTGATGACATTAATGAAATATTTGTTGAAAGTATTTGCTATTTCGTTTGGATCATCTATGAGACGGCCATGGTGTTCTAAAGCTGTGATTGATTGTTTTTTACTTTTTAGGTTAAAAAGTGAATTTAAAATATTCCATATTTCTTTATATTATATATGTACGTTGTACACTATTGTACACCAATCACCATTTTATTATTAGATCGTTAATTCTATAAGTGATTCATGTATATTTTTTTAATATCCTGTAGATAACGTTTGCTTTGGTTGTATTCTAGAGTCTAGACCAGTAGTTTTCACCTTTTGATTAGGTGAAGGCACCTAAATACAAAAAATGAGATCTTCAAGGCGCACTGCTATTATATGTGTCACTATTTAATTACTTTTTGGTATATGTGCATCAAACGTATATGTATTTTGAAAAGTTTTCAGCATTCTCTTCACTTGCTTGCGGCACCCTAGTTGCGAACCTCTGGTCTATTTTTATATATACTATTAATTATTAATATATATTTATAACATTTCTGCGGCACATTGAAGATTCTTTTCTACCTTTAGGTCAGTGGCAGACTAAGGAATATTGGTAATCTTATTAAAATTGTATCCGTAGTAAGTTTATATACCAAGTAGGATAAAAAACATTTATATAAATAATATATATTTTAACGAATATAATTTATCTAATTTCTTTAATTGGTTATAACAACTATGCAAATATAAGTAATAAACATGCTGCATCTTGAGAAGTGCGAAACAAATAAAAATGCATAAACCATCATTAATTATAAATAATTAATTAACACAGTTATTTTTTTATAATTTATCGTGTATTTTATAAATATAACTGTTTTAATTATCTATTATATTATTTTCTGAATGTACAAATATAAGTGAATATATAACCTTCTATAATTTTCCATATGTATCTAAATAATCTATAGGTACAAACGGATTTCTAAAGATTACACAGGTCCAAAAAAAAGTGATCTGAATTTATGTTTTATTATTATCGTGTGTTATTAATTTTTAACACATGATAATTTAATATTTTGGTATGTCATTAATAATAATATATTTGTGTAATGAAAATATTCAGGAATTTTCTAAAAGTCTACAAGGGTGGTCCGGTTTGGGATAAAGATATTTTAGGAGCTGATACCCTGGCTTATTGTGAATAAAAAATTGTACGGGAAGGGAGGGTCTATCCTCAACACCCTCTGAGCTACAAGGTGTTTAAAAAAGTTCCTCCAGGGTAATACTTAAAACAATGATTATCTCACAACTTCCAAAGTAACGTAACTAGAGCAACCACAGTTTCATAGCTAATTAACTAAAATATTTTTTAGTATTAACAGTTATTGCTAGCAGTGTTTACAATTCAGAGTTATTGCTCATCAAAGTAAAATTATTTTAAAACGTGTGCATATTCGTATAACAAAAACATTCATCTTCAACATGTTGATTTTTTTAGAATGTAGGTAATATTGTTGGTTCTATAAAAACCATTATTTCCTACTTTCTTAATTGCTTTAATGCCCTATTGTGTGTATAATTTTCTACCAGATAAGGTCGTTGTTGTGGGAGGCTAGTCGGTCGCATCGTTGAATAACTAGAATTAAAGGAAAAGTTATTCAAGGTCGAATAAATTATACCGAAATTATGTAGTTCCGCATGATTCCGAAGACGAATAGCGTGCAAAATACTATCAAGAATTTACTAAACAAATAAATCAACAGCAAATTGGTATGCGTATTAAACTCGTTTAAATAGTTTTTAGTGTGGATTATTGATGTGAGGATTGTTTTAATATCCTGGTAAAAATGAAATTTAAGGTGCGTGATTTAAAAAAAAAAACTATGATTAATAATCAGATAACGTTGAATAATTTAGATTATATTAAAGGCTAAATAGCATCCTATATTGTATTTCCTGTTTATAAAATGTACATACATGGAAAGATATTTTCTTATGAGAAAATCATTTGTGTTCTATTAATTAAATCAAAAAATGTTTTAAATAAAATTTGTTTGGTATTGAGAGGGGACCAAAAAGTCAAATAAGGTCAACATTTGTTTGCTTTTTTTTCAAATGGATACCTATATTTTTTATTACGATATCTTATTTTATGGAAAAAGGCAACTTATTTATCTTTTTTTTAGTGTGACTTCATTTTTCTTTGGCATTTAACTAAATATGAGATTTTAAATTTTCGTGTATTTTTTATTCGGAAACCGTCAACTTTAGAGGAAAAGTGCTAAATACAAAAAATGTTTATTTTGACCTGATAGAACTAGGAAAATAATTTCAAATTAAAAATTAATAACGCCATTTTGGTTACCCCTCAAAAGCAAACAATATTTATTTAAAACATTTTTTAATTTATTTGATAGATAAACTAATTAAAATGGGACACCCGTATAAATACAATTTCTATTTTTTCTGTAAAGATAGTCGTTTAGAAGCCTGAAGATGATATGCGATTAAAGATTTCTTTGGTAGTTGTTTTTAAGATACGAAAAAGCAATTTTTGCGTATATAAAAAACACTCTGTTCACACCACCATTTTGTGCACACATTTACCAATAATTTTTAAAATTTTGTATAATACTATTTTATGTATGTATGTACTACTAAAGATTTGTAAGAATTTTTCTTGAAGCATTTAATCATAAGACACATAATGCGTTTCTTTTTTACAAAATACTCATTGTTCTAATACGAAGTATACTACAATGAATACTAAAAAATAATATATGTGCTCAAAAACAATATCTTGACGTAATAATACTCTTATAACGTCATGTTAAAAAAGTACCAGTTACAAAAAGGTTATAAACCTGATTCCATATTTGCATTGAATAATAAAGTTCTTTCTTCCAAGGAATTACTCTTTCTTCGTTTAACAGATATTTCGATTAATATGCAAAAATCTTCATCTGTACAACGGGCAGACGGAGTTATTAAGGATAGTAAAAAATTGCATATATTTCATTTATTGCATGTATTATTGTAGGTGAGAATTCACACCAATTAAAATGTATAAACTGTTGAATGATGTAGCAGCAGTCGTGTTGTGAAATTGTGCATTTGTATTTTACAGTGACCTCAGGTACACAACAAACAATCGCATATTTATTACAAATTACAGGTGTTCTGTTATTTAATACAACGATTTCACGGTCAGTTGGTTTTGTATTCTTAATATTAAAATTGTGCATCTTCATGAAATGTATGCAAAATACTCAGGTTTACACGGTATTGGACCCGAGCTGTCAGAAGATGTTTTTGTAGTAATTTTAACAGCTGATTACGAATTTACAGTCGGTTTTTCTCCATCCGTTAAGGTTTTTGAGATAATGTAACCTAAAAATGCTAAAAATTACGATTTTATGTCAAAATCAGTTCAGTAGTTTTCTTTTTAAGTAGGAACAAAGAGGCAGACAATTCTAAAAACTATCGAAACGAATTATGACGCAGACACAGCCTACTCGTACATAATTAATAAAATTTAAATTTCCATTTGATTCAAATTTTCATAGTTTTTTATTACAAGTATAAGAAAATCACTTGATAAACACAGCATCTTATTTTATAAAAATGATAGAAATGAATGTGACGTGCATTTTCTAGAACCTAGATAACTTCTTGCACAACTTTGAAGAATTTGCAAGTTTGCAATTCCCGGTTAGCTAATCAATGCTAAAGAAGTAATAACAAATGAATAATAATCGAACGGTATGTAACAGAAGTGTCTACGAGATTACATCTAGATAACAATCACAAACTGATTACCTGTGTATATTATGTGTGTGTGTTTGTGCAATAAGGCATTGTCACGACTGGCAGTAACTCCTATCAGCTTCGTGGATATATCAATAAAATACAGATGGCTTGCAATACAGTATGCTTACATATATATGTCGCAGCCAAATTGTAAATTTAGCCGCTTTTCAAAGCGGCTAGCCGTTTTGAAAAAGAGGGGATTCAATCCTCACTGCAATGAACTGCGTTTTAATATTTCTGTTAAATAAAATAAACGTTAAAATTCCTACTGTTCGTTTCAGCAGGGGTTGACTCTCCAACTTTATACTATATTAATCCCCTTTCGCTCCAATAGATTGCCCTACCCGCTTTGTAAAACGACTAAATTTACAATCCGGCTGCATTACACTATAACAGTGATGGGTAACTAACCTATGATACGCGTGTCAGAGGTTGACTTTTGGATGACACGCATCGATTACGGACGATCTTCGCCCCTGAACAGTTTTTCATCTCAGTTTAGATATAGCCTTAACATTTTTATTAAAGTCGCAATATTTCTGATTACATGTGACACGGCACCTGAGTTAAGCTAACAAGGAAAGATCCCGAGGTGTCAGACTCGGATTTTAATGAAACTTGGTAAAAATGTTCTTTGGGTAAAAATTAAGGACACCTATTTTTTTATACGTGCCCGTTTTAATTTATTTAGGGGGTGAAACCGGCCCTTGAAAAAGAGGGTAAAATTTTTAATTTGTAAATAGCTCGTAAACCACTTGTAATAGTGACTTATGTATAATGTAACATTTGTTTGGTATTACAAGAGCTATAAAATAGCATTAATGTGGTACCCCCTAAATATTTTATTTGGGGGGTATAATTGACACCTCTCAATTTTTTTTCAAAAATTATTATTTTTTCTTTCATAAATCAATAGAGTGTAGTATTCTGAATACAATGATATCAAATTTCAAAATAACGTGTCTTCAAACTTCGGAGATATCGGCAGTTTTGTAGTTCGCCATATACTTTATACACTGTATAAAGATACTGCATGCCGCGCCGCGCACTGGTCAAAGCTAGTGGAACATTTTTCAAAGTAGTGTGGATCTATTATAAGGTGTGATATTAATTTGAAAATTCACAAATATCATTAATATGGGTTTATTTTAAATTATAAAGAGTACAAATTTTGTACTTTCTTCGCTACAGTGTATGCAACCCTTAAATTGAGAAACAATGGAATGTAGCGATTTCAAGTATTGAATAATTGGTTTTAAAAGTATTAATGTAAATTATATAAATTAGTCACACTTACCCAAATTAAATACTGTAGAAGTTAAATATTAATGGTAAATTTTATGGTTGAAAATATTTTTGAATTTTTTTAACCATATTAATAAACACTTTGTTTGATTCTATCAACCAATACCAATTATTTAAAAAACTATTAACATTTTCTCATATTTTCTTTGACTTGGGAGTGATGCGAGAGCGAGTATGACGTAAAATGTTAATTTATAAATTAGCTGGTACCTTAAGGATGCAATGAACAATTTAAAATAAAAAACAATGTGAATATTATGAATACCTTGGCATGAATAGTTTTAAAAACAAAATTTAACTCTTTGTAATTTAAAATAAACCCATATTGATGATATTTGTGAATTTTCAAATTAATATCACAACTTATAATAGATCCACACTACTTTGAAAAATGTTCCACTAGCTTTGACCAGTGCGCGGCGCGGCATGCAGTATCTTTATACAGTGTATAAAGTATATGGCGAACTACAAAACTGCCGATATCTCCAAAGTTTGAAGACACGTTATTTTGAAATTTGATATCATTGTATTCAGAATACTACACTCTATTGATTTATGAAAGAAAAAATAATAATTTTTGAAAAAAATTGAGGGGTGTCAATTATACCCCCCAAATAAAATATTTAGGGGGTACCACATTAATGCTATTTTATAGCTCTTGTAATACCAAACAAATGTTACATTATACACAAGTCACTATTCCAAGTGGTTTACGAGCTATTTACAAATTAAAAATTTTACCCTCATTTTCAAGGGCCAATTTCACCCCCTAAATATTAAAACGGGCACGTATAAAAAAATAAGTGTCCTTAATTTTTACCCAAAGAACATTTTTACCAAGTTTCATTAAAATCCGAGTCTGACACCTCGGGATCTTTCCTTGTAAGTTGTTTTTTCAGAATTTTGACTCGCCGAACTAAAAAGGTTAATCATCACTGCATTATACACTCATCAAATAAATTGTGTAACAACAAAATGTTTTCCAAAATGTATATCTTTCCACTATTTTTTTTTAAATATACAACAATAGTCGTACGCAGATAAATCTTTTTAAAAACCATTCATTTAAATTATTGTAAAAGATAATTTTCAAATCATTTATTCTATAGTATTTTTATTATAATTTTTTACAATATAAATAAATAAATAATGAAATTAGTTTCTTGTTAAATAAGGAACGCTTCAGAACAAAATAGGAATACAAGGTTTTCTGGAAATGAAATCATCACAGTTATAAAAACAATAGTTGGTGCCGTATAAGAAACAATAGGACAAAATACTCTTTGTTTAGAAAAATATTGACCATCAGATGTTCACATTCTTATGGTGGTTTTACACCAAAAAAATAAACCAATAGTTTTTGACAAATTGGCAACAAAATCAATATATTTTTAAATAAGAATTGTTTTAAAAACATCGTGTTGCTGTTTTGTCTTCTTGCTGTAAATGTCGCTGCCAGACTATAAAAAGCGGCTTGCTGTTTTGTAAAATAGTTTAGTTTAAAGTTTAAAAACAAGTATTCAATCTCCGTCTTGGTTAGGGCAATCTATTGTGGCAAAAAGGGATTCATATATAGTATAAAAACGGGGATTCCATCTCCGCTACAACGAACTGTAGGAGTTTTAACGTTTATTTTATTTGACAAAATTATTAAAAAACAGTTCATTGCAGTTTTTATACTATATTAATCCCCTTTCGCCCTAATAAGGACAATTAACGTGTATATTATTAGAGAATCAAAAATTTACAAAAAGGATAGCCGCTTTGTAAAGCGCCTAAATTTACAACCCGACTACAACATAAACACGGTTTTAAGTCAGATTGGATTTAATAGATTTTTTCCCGTTGATTGTGAATTTTTTTCTGACTTTTTTTTCAATTCAACTTCGCAAAATAAAAACATTCGAATTACAGAACGTTTACTGTATTTGACTTTGATAGATTCACCTTCGATTACAAAGCCTCGATATTTATCGGCGGTAAATAATTCTTGTTTTCCAATATTTACTTACTCAATCTGTCTTTCCAATTGTCCTACATACACCTGTAAAGTTATAGCTCCTTGGTTCTACTATATTTATCTTTTCGCTAACATACTTCTTTTACAATGACCGCACTTCATTTGTTTTTATTAAAACATCCGAAGGTGAATTTCTACCGCTTTAGGATATGCGCTGATAGATGTTTATAGGAAATGGCGTACCTATGTTGTTATTTATTTATTGTTCTATAATAATATATATAAGAGTGTGATCAGTTAATATGATTTATAATCTATAAAGCAGGATATCAGTGTTATTGATGAGTCGGTATCAGTTTTTGTTTCACTTGATATTGAAATATATGTACCTGGGTTCAAGGTGTTTTATTTAATCATTTCTTAAAATACGCTGCAAGGCTATGTTAACATATTAACATAATATCATATCATATATTTGATCATACATTATCTTTTGCGATTATCGAAACATTTACCATACAGTATTTGTATACTATTATAGGGAAAAGTAGCCAATATCGTACTGTCGTCTAAATCTAAATCGTACCATCGCTATTTTAAAGAAAACCGTTATAATACATATTAACCATCTATTCTGGATGTAAGAAACTAAACCGTATTCCATATGCACGTAACAATTTTTGCACTTGTAGAAGATACGATATTAAAACGACAATCGTTAAAAATGTGTGTTGTTTGATGTAATATTATTTATATTATACAAAATTTTGTAAAAGTCTAGAGCAGCGGTTTTTAAACTAGGGTCCGCGGACCCTTGTATGAAGTTACTGTTGTCTAAGAAGTAAGAACAGTATTTTTTGTATTCCAATCAATTAAATATAACTACTGGCATTAACTAGATTAGTAACAATGATTTTGCATTTTTACAAATACAAAGAAAATGTATATATATTTTGCAGTTATAAGAAAAGTAAAAGTTAAAAATTTATATGTATTGACATTGTTTAATTAAGTAGTTTTTTTAATCATAAAGAAATTGGTCAACATATGATTTGAAAAGCTATCTGGTTTTGAACAATGTATAATTTATCAAAAATATAATATATGTAGTTATTGCATTTTGTTACACTTAACAGTGCATGTTCAATGGTTCAATGTAGCATATATTTTTTGCTTGAACCAGATTTTTAGTATTGGAATAAATATTGGAACATACCATTTAAAAATGGCTTGTATTTAAATACACTTTTTTAATAATAAACACTAATCATTGAATACAAATTATATCAGTTTAAATAAATAGTTTCCACTAAAAATAAATACTTTGCACTAAAAAACAATAATACTTTACACTTTTATTTTATTTTAAATGAAGATCTGTCAGATTTAAAAACTACATATTTTTTATGTATTTATTGTGATTTTCTATATTTTAAAACGATTAAATATTCGCATTATGCATTAAAAAAAGCTATTAAAATTTATGTTCACGTGTATAACGTGGATACTATAACATTGTGAGTGCAAAGTATTAAAATTTAAGTGCAAAGTATTGAAATTTATGTTCGACGTACAAAGTGAAGACTAATATATAGTATAGTGAAATTAAATGCATATAACCCTTTTAAAAACTATCTGTAAACATAAGAATGTGGCTATACAAGTGGAACGTACAGTTCTAAATATAATAGTTATATTTTACTTTTATTAAATTTAGAAATATTCATGTTAATATCATTCGTTTGTTCTATTTATTTCTTCTTAAAGCAAACGTTCACTAAGGTAAACTTGCATATTTTTTGCGTGTTAATAATTTATATTTGATGTAAAACAAACAACGGTGGCTTTTGAGAACAGAACACAGAGTTCTTGGTTAATTGTTAAATACCAAAAGGAAATGCTTTACCACTCCTTAGAAATTATATTTCATATGTAAGAAATTCTGCCCGAAGCATTCTTGATCTCAAACAACTCACCTAGACTGTTACGTAATGTAATTAGATTTTGATCGTTTTGTTAAAAGCAGTAGTGCATTTTACTCGATATTAAGGGGTGGTTGAAAAGTGCTTTGATTTATGCATCATTATATTAACAATCCTTGTTGCGTATTAAAATTATTTACGTTAAAAAAGTATACAAAAGTACGACGCGCGACGCTTAAAAAAATACTACTTAAAAAATTTAATGCAGTGTTATTAAAATATAAATATAAATGTTAAATATTTACATAATTAAAATAATAAATATTTGATACAAAAAATTTACCAAAAGGTTCATTTAATTTTAAATGGGATATATTTAATTGCACTATAATACATATATTAGACATTAGATAGTATTCACTTTATACATCGAACATAAATTTTAATACTTTAAATTTTACTAATACTTTTTTATTTTTTTAATGCATACCTATATATCTTATTGTTAGTAAATAGGTTAGATAAAAATATAGAAAATCACAAAAATCTGACAGGTCCAATCTTAAATCAAGTGTAAAATATTCTTTTTTTAATGCATAATATTTATTTTTAGTGGAAACTATTTATTTAAAGTGATAGAATTTGTTTTAAGTTCAATATATTTATTTAATGTTGAATAATTAATTTTTCATAGTAGGTAAAAAGTATAAGTATTATATGTGAAAAAGATTGAATAAAAAGTGTTTATTATTACACGTTTAAATACAAGCAATATTAAATTGTTAATTAAGACATTAATGAAACCTTTTTTTTTCTTTCAACGTCAAACTTCATAATCACCTCTGACGTTTTCTTGCTTCGTATCAGTAATTAGTTTTATACTATTCTTAAATAGTTAATTTTAATTTTTTAAATGTATCTGATATGTTATTTGTGCTTTCTAATTAATGATTTACACATTTGTAACATATGGAATAGGTCAAGTAAATAATAGCAAATGTATAATTTTTGTTTGTCTGACCCCAAGGCATTGAGAGGTAACTTTTCGCGGTTGATGTAGGTTTTCAATTCTATATTGATCAATTAAGATTGTATTTTATGATAAAATAAATAAATTACCTGTTTAATTAAGTAATAATTGAATATTTTAGTTTTGTAATTTATTTTATTTTGTATTTGATGTCCATTCTACTATGTACATATGTTTGTAATTCCTTCGCCAATTTTTAAAATGTTGCCTATATTTTTAATGTAATTAATTAATCCCATTTTGTAGAACATCGTTGTTTTTCTTTTTTATTTAAAGAAAGAATTTGTTAAGTTTAATTTATAAATAATGACATTTTAAAAGTTGATTAGTTTATAATAATGATGTTATACTACATTCTGAACAATAGCGTTTTGTGTCTCATATATCATGAAAAAAAATAGAAAACTAAGTGCCTATTTACTAATACTTTCTAAACAACTCATTAAATATTTTACTTATATAAATTTGAAAATTGTTATAATAATATTTTTTTGTTTTAATTTAAAGTTTTTATAATAAATATTTAAACAATATGCAAAAAATACTCGATAGTGATTACATGATAACTATAAAATAGACTAATATCTACCATAAATAAATCGAAAAATCAGAAAATAAAACCATTGATGTATTGAAAAATCAAATCGATTATTTCATCGATCCGTGATTTACACCAATACACCAAGAATAGTACTTAAATTTAGCACATTGCTATGTGGACCACAAGTAAGTCGTTATGTAATGAATCACCAAACATAATAATAATATCAACACATTTAATTGAGCTCTTGTAAGTGTAACAGGAAGTGTCACAGTTTCCAAAGTATCGATTTAGTGCCACGTCATACGGACGAGGATTTAATTAAATCAAATAAATTCAAACCATTCGGTACCAACAATAAATCAACTATCTGTTATAAGTTTTTTTGTAATTAATTAATGAGATATGTAGATGCTTTAAGAAAAAACTGTTGTGGGGTTAGCCAAAATATTGTTCATTTTATGTTATGAAAACCGTTACCTACCGGCATATGAAAAAGGGTTATATTTAATTGCACTTAATAGTATTAACTTTGTACATTGAACATGAATATCATTACTTTGCACTTAAAATTTTATAGTATCCACTTTATACACGTGAACATAAAATTTAATACTTTTTTATTTTTTTAATGCATAAAGCAAATATTTAATCATTTTAAAATATACAAAATCACATTTAAAATATAATATATGTTGGAGCGAAAGGAGGTTGGTTAGTTTTTACATTAGGTTAAAATATAGAAAATCACAAAAGTCACAATAAATACATCAAAAATATGTAATTTTTAAATCTGACAGGTCCAAATTTAGGTCAAGAGCCAAGTATTTTTTTTTAAATGCGAGAAAAGTAAAAACTGTCATGGGTGCCACAGAACTTTCTGATACGTAATACTAACTAGCTGATAAAAGATAGAAAAAATAGTAGAAAAACAAATATCGTTGTCAAAAATAAGATGTTTTCTTCTCAGTCAAACATTGATCCTAAATATAAAATTTATCCCTTCTTTATTTTGCCGTTTTTGAGTTATAGACAAACACACAAACACCATGACGTAAAAATAGTCAGAGTGGATTCAGAAAAGGTTAAAATCTCAAACTGAAAAATATTTCAGATGTACAACCTATAATGAAGTAATAGTATTTAGAAATATCTGTCAGTCACCAGGATTTTTTTATTTTTCCATTAAAGGGTAGCGAGCTAAATATTTTCTTCCGTAGGCTTTCGTGGCTATTATTCATAAGAACTAACTTTTTGTGCTGTTGTACACGTTATCGTATAATTTCATATTACTTGACGTTTCGACTCTCATGTCGAAGTCTTCTTCAGAAGTGTTTCAGAAACACTTCTATACGACGACGTGGATAACAACTCGAAAAGTTAGTTCTTATCAACTAAACATTATCGTATCACTAGTAAAGTAGTATTATTTAGGTAAATCATGATAGCTGCATTGTAGTCAGTATTATACGTACACTAAAATGCAAAATTAACGTATCACTAAATTTTCGATATTTTTATGTATTTATTGTCATTTCGAAAAAAATCTTTATTTTATTATATCGTTATTTTTTTGTTGTTGCAAATTTTTACATTTCTTTCAAAATTACAATGTTTATTTTTAATAAAAAATGAACTTTTTTAAATTTCTCCCAAAGTTTCCCCATGTTTAATGAAAAATTAAAAATATGCACTTTTTTAGGTCACTTTCAAATGGATTTTACAGAATAAAATATTTTTTATCAAATAAACAACTAAAGGACGTTAAAGAAAAAAATTTCAGCTTTCCAAATCTGCCATAAATTTTTTTTACGATTAGGTATTTGTTCCCTAGTTATAAGCGATTAAAGTTAAACATATGATTTTGACTTTGATTGCACTTAACTTGGTCAAAAATGGTCGTACAGCAATAGAAAAAAAGTAAATTGTAGAAAAAGTATGATCTACAATAATTATTTACTTGATTTGACCAAAAAACTGCATGTCCTGTAGAACCTCTCAAAATTAATATAATTTTTGGAATTTTTTTTGTCGTTTCATATTAAAAAAGAAGGTTATGAAGGATAATAAAATTTTCAATAAATGATTCAAAAACTAGAACGTAAATTCTTCTACGACCATTTTTCGCGGAGATCCAGATATTTAAAAATACCTAGAAAAATTGAAAATTATAATGATCCGTTAATTTTGTATTTTAGTGTAGATTCAAATATGTATAGTTAACACTGCAAATATAGAAATATCGGCTCCAAAATGATAATAAAACCTATCAAATAAAATTTTTATTCAAAAGTATTTTCACTAATATTTGTGTTAACCTCGTTTAGATCGATTTAGAATTATTCAGTATAAATAAATAAAAAACTGAATATGCTCACAATAATTTGTGACAAAACATTAACTGTGAAATTCTTAACGACACGACTTATATTCGCAACAATTAATTTGTTAATGATGATGTTAATTAATTAGTCGTTTTTACGCACGAGCGAATACCGTCCGTGTGAAACATGTCTGCTGCCGCCCTTGATGCGGCCCTGATGCCGGGCCCTGCCCCGCATGCCTAGCCACGGTGCGAGTTAATGGACACTATTGTTTACCCGGTTTCGCAATACAGCATTTACTGTATATAAAGTATATGCGCACGCCAATTGCGAAATGTCTGTGTTGTGATATTCATCGTGATAGGTTCATGCAGTGGCGGATGGCGTAGATATATGTCCATGAAAGCCCTTATACCTATATTTATTTTGTTTATTTGATCTTGGATATTGTTCCATTACTTAAATTTTTTGGCCTAGATATCTATCATAAATAAGTTTTTCTGAAGGTTTTTGAAATGCTGAACCCGAATTCGATGCCTAAATTGATCCATCACGTCGGGTTTTCGAGATATCCGAACCTAAAAGTGTCTTAAATTAATAGTTATAGTGATATTAATGGGCATTAACCACTCGGGAAAGCTAATCAGATTTGCTGAAAACAAATAATATCCCCACAGACAACGGGTTCCACATGCCACAACATGTGTTTGAAAAACTATCAAACTCTTTACTATATATAAGCGCGTCAATTCGATTTCTTTGACGAAGACCATCAAGAATTGGTTTTGATTCGACATGCCGCGCTGCCTATCGGTAAAGTTGCGCGGCATGTCCACTCGAGTATCGGCATAGTGGAAATGTAACTTTACCAAGTAGGTAATTGTTTTCAAAAGATTCAATAATCATATGGTTACAGTAAGAGAAATATCCACGAAAACCCAATTTTCATGACCTTTGGCCTATATTTACTTTCAAAGCAAACATGCATAATATTAATGGGGACTTTTAGCACGTTGTTTATAACGATTGCGCCGCACTGTGGGTTAAAATCACACATTTTTGTGCGAAATTTTGCTTCAAGCCAATTTTCAACCATTTTTATTGTAGTTTGTCGCATTTGAAAAGTAAGTAGTTGTAGTTTCTAAAAATTACCCCAAGAATAATCAATTCACCTTCTTAATTACCCTTTCATCCCCTTAAATCTGAAAAATCGATTAATCGAAAAAGAGGAATATCGAAGAGATACGCACTATCAAACTCACCCTGTAATGGTACACCTTTTTCGGGGCCACATTTATATTTTAATATAAGTTTAAATGTGTATTATTACTATCATTTATATTAAAATTTTAATTTTTCTCTAAATATTAACAGAAGAGATATCGAAGAAATACGAATTTATGACTCAGCCTGTACATATGTAGGTATGTTCACACATATTTACACATACTATACAATAGTAATACTAACAAATTATTTTTTATTTTTGTGCCGTATATATTATCTTACTCGATTTATCGTTTTATCGATATTCTGATTTAAAATGAAGGGTAATTAAGAAAATGAATTCTATTCTTGGAGTAATTTTCAGAAACTACAACTACTTACCTTTCAAATGCGAGTGATTACATTAAAATTGGTTGAAAATTGGCTTCAAGCAAACTTTTGCGCAAACATGTATGATTTTAACCCACTGTGCGCCAATGTGTGTGCAATAATCCAGCTTGTGGGAATTTTTCCGAAGTCAATGGACTATAATCCTTTTATAACATACATAAACGTGTTAAATTACTAGCAATATAGTTTTTTCTTATGTTTGTAAAACCCTTCCTGTTAATGTTCAAGAACCTCCTCCACTGTGTTTGATGTTTCCATTAGGTACGGATTTGATTTGCACACGTGCTGGTGCCTACAATAGATCACTAATGAGTATGTTACTTCCATGTGTCAATTTATTTGTTATATAACGATGTATACAATTAAATACTATTAATTACGAGATTTATATGTTTTGTATATTTTACAATATTACAGTTTCTATTGTTTTTTTATTATTAATTAAAATTTAAAACTAACAAATTTTAGTATTCAAATTACCTAAATCTTGGACTTTATACCATGATCCAATATTTTATTGTATCTGTATTTGCATTTCACGAGAAAAGTTTAGGTGTATAATTTGTGGATATATTGTATACTTTTTTTTTTTGTAAATTTCAAAATTTACAAAAAAACAATCGTCGGAGGGGTATCTTTGCGTGTGTTGCGTAAATAGTTTATGTTTAATAGGTTTACTACAGTTTAAGTTTATATCTCTGCTCCTTTTTACGAACAAATTTATTTTAGAATATATGGAATAACTATAAGAAATGTTAATTTATACCAGTGGCGTAGTTAGGGGGTGGATCAAGGGGAGCAATCCCCCCATACGTATACGAAAATTATAAGATGATTATAATACATGAGCATTTTTTCATTAATGAATACATCTAAGGGAAGAATATATAACCAATCTTTGTACTTTGCACCACATAAAAGATGATTTTCATAATGAAAAATATAACTTTATGAGATTTAATATATCATATCTTCCCCCCCCCCCCCCACCCCCGTCGCAAAAGGTATCCACGCCATTGAATTATATTAATCTAATTTCTACCAATATATCAGTTTTACATGATTAGATTCAGTCCTAGATGTACCTACTGTTGATCAATAAAACACTAATAATTCTACTATATCTCCGATGCATCAAATCATATTAGAGTTAAAAATTAATCCACGTTCCAATCAATCCAGACATGCATATTGCAATGACCTACACGAACAACTCATTTCGAATTAAAAATATTCATGCACTGGGAATCGCTATTTACACAACCAGCGCGACCAAATCTCCAGTCCAATTAATTCTGCACCGGTGCAATCGGCGGCAGTGCAAACAAACAAACAAATGCATCCGGGACGTAACAGGTGGTGGTGTGCGTGTTTGATAATATTGTGTTACCGTCGCTAGGCATATTTGTGGTACGACGGAAAAGCGACGCTTTTTTCTGCGCGTGCGTATCGTCTGTACGCAGTTGTATTCACTAGGGTAGTCTTTATTTGAGGTATTTTCGAATTGAAACGCTTCCACTTTGAAAAAATGTCAGGTTAGTATTAAATGATCTATTTTACAAAATATATATATAAGTTACGGGTTAGAATGCGTCGTCGTTAGGGTGGATTGAAAATAGAAAAAATTCGCAGATCGAATCATATTAAGGAGGGAAACAACATTACGAGGCTGTTTTTTAAGCTTTTTAGTGATTTTTTGGGATGGGAAAAATAATTAGAATTTATTTAAACTATGGGAACACTTTACTTATGTTTTGGACTATATTTAAGTTTTTTTTCAAGTTGTTTTGACGGAAATGTCAGTTATAAGTTGCCACCCATTGAATATCGTCGTTAGTTGCTTGTGTGCAATGTGGGGATCACAATTTTGATCCAAAAGCAAAACGAAGGTTTTCATACATTACAAACATGTTTTCTTATTAGTTGAACCAGATTTTCAGTTAAAAATGTTGAAAATTAAATGTTTTACGGGAGTTTAAAAAAATCTCAATTTTCACTGTTTTTTTTTTTTTCAGTTCTTTTTCAAATAAAAAATACACTAAATTATGGTATCAATCCCAAAAGTTGGTTAAATTGATAGATAATTTCATATAGAATAACCACATTTTTGTTTTATAAGGATTGGTCAATAACTTTTTGAGCTTGAGTGCGCGCAAGCCGAAAAAAATGCTACCGAAATATATTCGAAGTATGCCGACGGTTCTATACAAGCCCTCTATAGTGATCATTTACAAACAAAACCACCTGGAAAAATACCCCCCAATCCCTTCTAATATTCCATAGTATATGTGTATTGAGAGCTAAGAAAGTACATAAGTAAGGGCCTACCTAAGCGACTGCTCCATTCTATCTTATGTGAGCTCCAGCAGTGAACTGAGGGGCGCGCTTCCTTTTATACTCATAGCATAAGAAGGATTTCAAATTTCATTTTGAACTTTTGGGAATATAATCTTGAATAGTTATACTAACGATTTATGCAATAAAAACTCGTCTAATGTGGTTTCCTCCCTTAATACGCAAAAGTAGCTACTCATTTACACAAACATAACGCTACAATTTTTTCAATAAGTCAATATCTTCAGATCAAAATAATATTATAAAATGCAGTTTTCTAAATTACAGTAGAAACCGGTTATAACGACATCGGTTTTAACGAATCAAAATAAAAGTTCAACTGAATCCCATATAATTGCATTTTTACCGATTATTACGACTATCCGCTTTTGCGATCTAATATGACCGGTCCCTTCGATTTCGTTATAACCGGTTTATACTGTGGTTCAATAAAAATATTTTAAAAAATAAGAGTTAAATGTTTCTTCATTGATCGTTAATAATCTATCGTTGTTTCCACTGACCTGTTTAATTTTTAAAGAGTCATCGTTGTTTTTTTTTGTATAGGTGGTAAATACCAGGAGTTCTAAATAACCCGAAGGCCACTGTTGTTTCTTATTAATTCCCTTTCTCCATATATACGATTCACAGAACCATAAAACGTTTTCTTAGTAAAACACCAAAACAGCATTGGAGTACAATCTGTAAAGGCGCGGTCCTAGACCACGAGAGTGCGTTGAGTGAACCAGCAGTTGCGCAACTGTCTGATGGACACAATGGCGCGCCCATTCGGGGGGCAAGGGGTGACGTGTAGTTGATACGCGTGTGTTGTAGTTGGAAGGCGTGGGTTCTAATTCGCGATAAAAAAAAGCAAGTGTTCATATTTTATCGATCGTCTATTTGCAAATTCAACCTTAGTATAACCTCTCTGATTTGTAAATATAATTTAGCAAAATCAGCGGTTTTTAACTTTTTTAAGCAAAACGTTTCTTGTGTCATAAGCATTTATATAAACGATATTATTTATTTTTCTTAAAAAAAGAAGCCTAAATAATTGCAGTTTTTCCGTGTACATCCCGGATAGTAAACGACAACCTATTATTATAAAAAAAATACTTTCTGAAACTGTAATAATATAATTTTATCTGTAATGTTTGCAGTTTTAATTAAGTATCTGCAAACATTTTTACAGTTTCAGACTGTAAAAATATTTTATAATATGTTGTCGCTTACTATCCGGGATGTACAGTAAAAAACTATAATTCTTCAGGTTTCTTTTTTCTGTGTAGATACTAGAGATGTAACGAATGTATGATTTTAAACATTCGCGAATGCGAATGCGATTGCGAATATTAGCTGTCGATATTTGCGAATGCGAATGCGAATATTGACTTTTTGAAAAAAAAGCTAAAAAAAAAAAAACGGTCTTCTGATTAAAATAGATATTTTTATTTGTTAATACATCATATTATATTCGCAAAAATATTCGCAACTTTACCTGCGAATGCGAATGCGAATACGAATGTTTAAAAATGTGCTAATGCGAATGCGAATACGAATGTTTAAAAATGTGCGAATATTCGCGAATGCGAATGCGAATATTCGTTACATCACTAGTAGATACTAAGGCTCCACGCTCGGTCTCGTCTGGTTTACGAGACTAAAATGAGAGTGGTTTCAATTTTTACGAAACGAACAAATAAACTTGATTTTTTTTTAAATATTCTTTTAGTTTTTTAACTTTTTTTACGTCATTTTACAGCCTTTTAAGAAAATTACTCAACCAAATATGATAGAATTGTCGCTGTTAGAAAACCAAAGACCTTAAAATTAATTCAGATTATATGATAATAATTAAAATTCTAACTAGATCAGACCCGTATTCAGGAAAATTTACAATAGATATTTTCTTATAAAAGTATAAAAATGAAAATCATATGACTTCGAAATAAATACGGTGTATTTCTAGTGTTATTATTAATATAAAATAACTTTTAACCATTGAAAAACAAAATTGAGGAGAAGGGATATACATATAACCTATTATTATAAATTCGAATAAAATCACTAATTTATTGTAAAATACTGGTAAACCTTATACAAGTTATACAATTAGCTGACAAGTTGACCCTATATTGTAAAAAATGTGTAATAATTATTTCCCCAATATGTACAGAAGTACATGGAAATAGTCAGTTACAGTTATTTATGAAAAAATAGCAAAAAAATTCAGTACAATGCCAACCTTTATCAATAAAATTAAAATAAAATAAATAAAATATTACATGTTCAACGAAAAATATCACCTAATTTATAATGGCATTATGTGGTTAATATATTTTTCAGTTGTACATTGAATATACCAAGAAGTAAATTACATCAACAAAATGGCATTTCATTGATGCATGGCAATTATTAAAAATATTAAACATCTCTGTAGGCCTTCAAAACACACCTATTTGCTATCCTTCCCACTTAAAATGTGGTACGCTACTAGAATACTTATCAGTTCAAATCAGACAAAGGTTTAAAAAAAACTATTTCAAGTCACACCTGGTGACCTTTGATTTCAACTATCAACTTCGTTATGCTATATATTCTTTTCACAATGTAAATCTATTTTTTACTTTTTAATTACATATATTTAAAACATTATAGATTCTGTATACAGATGACGAAATAGGTTATTATGTGAATATTTTATGTAGCATACAATATTTATGAGTTAATTAAATCTACATATGCAATATAATATGAACATAATATATTAAAATCAATTATTATTAGATATTGTATAATATTTTAATGCGATAATGAATGTTTTATGTTATTAGTCTTTTCTTTTTATAATTTCAGATATGATTTTTTAATTGTGTGCATGTTAATGTTTTATTGTGAGGTAACTTATTGTATTTATATTATAATGTGTGCTCTTTACAGTTAATTTTTTTAACTTATACTTAATTTTTTAGACAATATTTATAATCCATTTTTTTACTTTCTTATTCTTTTTAGTACACATGTTGTATATGAAATATTCAGCCGATTTTTTTAGTAATCCGGATATTGATGAAATTATCCATTTTAACCTTCCCTGAATCCATCCAAAATATTTTTTTTATTTTTTATTCAACCGCTGTTGAAAGAATATTTATTGTTATTAAAACAAAATATAAATTTCATCATTTTAATAATTAAACACTGGCAATTATTTAATTATAATGAAAGCTTACAAAATTATGTAAACGCTAATAAATTATATCAAAAAAATAAAAATACCTAAAAATAGATAATAACTTTTTATTGAAGTTTTTATATAATAACATTTTCTTATTTTTACATAACTTTATTGCTGATTAAAGATAGTGAAAACGCATCGCAAATTTCAATAAGCGAAATTTTACACTAGACATACAATCTCTTTATAATATCTTCGACATTAGAATACGCAATCAGTAGCGTAAATAGATTCATAGTTTTTGTTTTTAATTATATTATCTTACCCTGGCTATAAGTATTATCTAGTCAATTTGTAAAACCAAATATACATTTTTATATTTTTGCAAATTATTTCTTTAATGGAATACATACAAGTTATGTTGTTAAAATTGATATCACAGTTTTTTAAATCATAAATCGCCTCTTCCGGGAGCTGGATTTCAACGAAATTATTAATGATTTTGCGACAAAAAAACTTGCGAATGAAAATAATTTCATGTCCATATTCATTTTTTATAATTCATATAATGTACGTATGATTCTTGATGAAAAACATAATTTAAATATTGTAAGGACGTACCTATATTTGATCTTGATTTAAAAACAATAAAGGAGTTATGGTGTTTACGTTTCTAAAGAAGTCAATCACCCTAGAATTAATCGATTTTGAAATCACGTTAGCGAAACCACGAGATAACTCTAGTAGGTATATTATATTTATGGAACGCCACTGTATATCTACAGATAGCTTAGTTTGGATTATATTCTCGCGGTACGGTTTATACAACTTACCTACATTCTAATTGTAGTGGATTCATATAAACAATTACATAATGACCTTCGAGATCTGGATTAAATCTAATGTGCAGTTAACGTATAAAGTCTTGGCATTTTAGGACGCCGCGTCGACCGCGCTAGCCGCTTCGACCGCCAGACACGCAATACTGATGTGTGTATATTATTTTCAAGGTTAAAAAAACACACATCAGTATTGCGTGTCTGGCGGTCGAAGCGGCTAGCGCGGTCGACGCGGCGTCCTAAAATGCCAAGACTTAAAAAACAATAGTGTAAATCACTTTAATGGTACCTGTCAGGTATTTAATTTGACCTTATATTATTATTGAACAAATTGTGATCATCATTTTTGTATCTCCTTCAAGTCGTCAATCGCGACGCTGAAAATATTCTAGGTTTAGGAATTTTTATAATTGTTTGTTGTATTATGAAAATAACTATGGGAATGTCTATAAATTACGTTAAGCTTTAGGGGAGGCTCCGTAAAATTTTACGATGTTTTATGTATTTTAATATACATATAAGTTAGTTGAAATCAGTTGCTGTTGTAATTGCTTTAAATAAATTAAAAAGTCAAGTGATCTATACAATGACATTCTGTACCTATAACGACCGTTCCATATAACGATTGACCCACAGCTCTATTTAGCGATCGTTTTCCTAGCACGAAAATTAAATTCACCAATTGACGTTAAAGTTGGCACGGTGGATTATATAGAGCGGTTGAATTGTCTATCTATACCGTCGTTATACAGGGTCCTCCAATAGTGCGTCCGGCATTTCTAGCGCACTTCCCGTAGGAGATAGAAAAAAAAGTTTGGTACATAATATTATTGGTTTGAAAAGATCTACGTCGTAAAATTATTTTCAATAATACAGGGTGTCCCATTTTTGCGCTGTAACAAAAACAAACATTTTTTTAAATGGAACCCCCTATAAATTTTTCAGTATTCCGATATCATATATTACCCTCCACATTATCATCTATTCGTTTTTTGTTTTAGCGACAGTGTTGCCAAATTATAAATTTTTTTCCGAAAAATAAGCCATAAACAGGGTCAACTTTAAAAAATCGTAGCAACCTCGTTTTTTTTAAAGCGATTGATTTTTTTAATAATAATATTAGTCCTGATAAAGAGTAACATTTTGATAATAACCAATTTGAATTTAGTTATACAGAGTGTCCATAAAAAAATGTCAAAATTTGCAAACTTAAAAATGATAAAACTCATTTTTTTCAAATACGACTACCATTTTTTTATTTCGCTATTCGATGGGGTTTCTTCTTCTTTTCAATTTGTATAGGGGATGTCCTATGTCTGAACCCCAAAGTTTCTCAGATATTCAATATTTTTATTAAAATTAACCTTTTTATTACACTTTTATGCACCGAAGTAGGCCGTGCTGATGAAAAACAAATGGCAAAATGTAGTACTTAAGTATCAATGAAATATTTGATTAAAATTAATAGTTAAAACGGATAACACTGATGTAAAAAAATGATTTCTTTTATTTAAAAAAAAAATATGAAAAGTTACAAAATTGAAAAAACATAAAAGATAAAAGGCCAAAATGAATGTTCTAAATATCTTCTTTTTTCATCCAGGCTCAAATCAATTCGCCGGCATGTGTTTTTCATCAGCACGGCCTACTTCGGTGCATAAAAGTGTAATAAAAAGGTTAATTTTAATAAAAATATTGAATATCTGAGAAACTTTGGGGTTCAGACATAGGACATCTCCTATACAAATTGAAAAGAAGAAGAAACCCCATCGAATAGCGAAATAAAAAAATGGTAGTCGCATTTGAAAAAAATGAGTTTTATCATTTTTAAGTTTGCAAATTTTGACATTTTTTTATGGACACCCTGTATAACTAAATTCAAATTGGTTATTATCAAAATGTTACTCTTTATCAGGACTAATATTATTATTAAAAAAATCAATCGCTTTAAAAAAAACGAGGTCGCTACGATTTTTTAAAGTTGACCCTGTTTATGGCTTATTTTTCGGAAAAAAATTTATAATTTGGCAACACTGTCGCTAAAACAAAAAACGAATAGATGATAATGTGGAGGTTAATATATGACATCGGAATACTGAAAAATTTATAGGGGGTTCCATTTAAAAAAATGTTTGTTTTTGTTACAGCGCAAAAATGGGATACCCTGTATTATTGAAAATAATTTTACGACGTTGATCTTTTCAAACCAATAATATTATGTACCAAACTTTTTTTTCTATCTCCTACGGGAAGTGCGCTAGGAATGCCGGACGCACTATTGGAGGACCCTGTATAGAGATACTACTATACATATTTCAAATCATGATTACTTAATTAATTAACGCTCAGTGGCGTAGATAGGGGGGGAGGGGGATGAAGGGGATCAATCCCCCCCATGAGTCCAATTTTTTTACTTTCGACCATATAAAAATTGATTTAATACTGTCATACCCCCTCCCCCCCCCATAAGATTGAAACAGGGGATCGTGCGTTATAAAAAAATACGAATGAACGACTAAAAAAAATTGGCAATGACTAAAAAAAATTCAAAAGGTCATCATCCCCCCCCCCCTCATCGCAAAAAGCTATCTACGCGACTGTCCCTATAAATGATATTCAATAAACTTGGATGAAAAATGTTTTTGTTACTTTAATTTTCTTATAATATTACACGCAGAAAATTAACTAGTAAAAATTATCTAGAAATTCCTAGTAAGCTTGGGACATCGCAACATTCTAACCAAAAATAATAGTATTCATTAGAATTTTTTGCTTAAACTGCTGTAAAAACTCCACCTCCTAAGAATAAAGTTTACTATAATAGTTGGTAAAGTTGAAAGTAGTTAAATAATACCATAACTTATTTATATTCTACTCAGCAAATATTTAAATTTTACTTATAAAAATGTATATTTTCAGTAGAAAGTCTAGTAATTTTTCTCTTTATACTTAAAAATATTAAAAACTATATTTATTTTCAAATAAATTTTATTAGCAATTCTGGTAATATTTGATCTAAACAGTATGTACATATGTATCACGGAACATAAGTAACGCTACATCACGTGACGATTTTGCGCAGTCCACGGCTTCTTTGACAGATATACATAAAAGTGTGGTAGCCATTACTATTTATATTACATACAACCAGATTACAACGAAATAATTATAATACTATAAGTACTTGAGAAAAATTAAAAGTTCAATACAGTAATTGGCGTAATTGGTTTTATGTGCACGTAAGTACATATTTACATATATTCAATACTTCTTAAAAACATAATAGTTTATGTGTTTACGTGTTTCAATTGCAATGCTGTCAGAGTCCTAAAGACACAGATTTTAATTTATATAAAATATTAGAGGAATTGGATGTAATTTTTATTGTTTTGTACTCCATGTTTTGTTTTCATCAAAAAGCAGTAACATTTATTAATGAAATTTTTGAAAAACTATCATAATTCATATATGTACAGCGTTAAATACATACTGTACCTATTCATATCTAACAATTTTATTTTTTAGATAGGTATAAAGTACCTGAATGACCAGAAATTAAAATAAAAGAGGAAACCGACAGGACATAACAAAATTTCTATTCAGGAGAAATGTTATAATTTTCTATTACAACTTCAGGTAATTTAAATGAAAAATCATAATAAAAACAAATTATATAATTAATTTATTCTGTATTTTTTTACAGATGACAGAAGTTCGATTTATGAGTTTGGTTTAATATTTTTTGAGTAAACGTCAGCTATAGAAACCAAGACGATAATAACTGAACTCTCGTTTAGTTTCGTCTCGTGTACAGTCCTAATTTAATTATAATTTATGAAAATGAAAATATTCATAGATATTTTAATATTAATAATTCACTTCCAAACAATGCCATATTAGTTATAATATAGTTATAATTCTGAGTTTTAACATCGTATGACTGTAATATTATGTTTACGAATACAATACATGTTCATTTTTATAGTTAGGCGCTTCGCTCTCCAACCTTTATATTTAGCTGGGCATTTTAGTTCATGGCAGAGAGCGTTCCGCTCTCAATAGTTCAGTCGTCTTTAATGAATTTTTTCATTCTTTTAGTTAAAAAAATGTTATGTCGGATTCAACAATGACAGTTAATTGATATTGGATTGCTGTTGGATTTTAATGTTGTAATGTTTTTTATGTTAAATTATTTAATTATTAACTATTTTAATATTTTTTTCATGAAGATACATTATTTATATAACAATTTTAGCAATACATTTTGATTTCATTTAAATTTGTGACGTTACTTATTTTCATTGTCATAAAATATTTAAAAAATCACATGCTTTCGATAGACATATCACATTGATGTGAATGACAATTAAAATTTGATGTAGGTATCTATATGTCATTGTATAAATTAACATTTAACATAACTTTAGTAAAATAAATTCATAATTGGTATAATAAAGCATTCCAAACAAACTATTTCACATAAAAATCATATAACCTCATTTTCAATACTGTATCGGGAACAATTGAACAAAAGAGCGGAGTGCATACGAACTAGTTCCTCTATATCTCATGAGGGAGTGTTCTTTTGAATTATATTTTTCTGCTTAAAACATTGTTATAAATTATAATATAATTACAATTGCTAAGAGAAAATGAATATTCAATTTTGCAAATAATACTAAATATGTTAATTTATTAGTATGTATATTATATTATGTAGGTATTTTATATTATAGTGTAATTTGTTTTAATTGTAATCAATAAATATAAACATCCATATTAACCTAATTTTTTCCTTAATCATGTATCCTTTTTTAATTTAAAAATAAATAAAAATCATAGAAATATTGGATTTTTTATTATACCTACTATTTGTATAAAATTTATCCTGCACGGTTGGTAAAATATACTCATAATATGTGTTAATTTTATTGTACAACATATTTACTTTTTACCATACAAAACTAGTAAAATTTCGCTCACATAATTTTTTACTAGCCGATAATATAAAACTTCATCTGCAGGTAGCACGTGGTACTAGAATGTGATCATGTCCCAGCATTACTAGAATAATGGTAGTTTTTGACAGTAATTTTGCGGTTATATTTACAAGAGAATTCTCTCCGTGTATGTCCTTGTTTGTACTTTGAGTACCACCAGTGCCATTTTAAGGCATTTCCTTTTCTGAAATATCATGTGCCTTCTTAAGGAATCTTCTGAGAATTATTTTTTTTGTTATTTATCTCTTTTAATTTTTTTACAATGAAAATTAAGAAAATGTAAAGTTTAGAAAGGTGGCGTCCTGGAGCTTCAACTTTATAAGCCAATGGTTTAAGTGGGTCTGGATACAACATGCATTCATATTCATGTTAATAGTTACGTTCTATTATCACTGATACAATAAACATATTTAAATACGTTAAACTGCATTTGAAACCAAGAAAAATTATAAACTACAGTAGAATCCGGTTATAACGACCTCGAAGGAACCGGTCAAATTAGGTCGTAAAGGCCGATAGTCGTAATAACCTGCTTAGATACAAATATATGGGATTTAGTTGGACTCTTATTTTGAGTCGTTAAAACCGATACGTCGTATTAACCTGAGTCGTTATAACCGGTTTCTACTGTATATGTATGCTAATATCCGTTTTCTCTTTAATATAGTGTTATAATTATAAATATTTTAATTAAATCATGTCTAATATATGTAATAGTACCTATATACTATGTAGTGATGTAACGAATGTATGATTTTAAACATTCGCGAATGCGAATATTAGCTGTGAATGTGAATGCGAATATTGACTACATAGTCGATATTAGCGGATACGAATGCGAATATTGACTTTTTGAAAAAAAAGCTAAAAAAAGGTCTCCTGATTAAAATAGATTAATAAACGATATTTTTATTTGTTAATACATCATATTATATTCGCAACTTCACCTGCGAATACGAATGTTTAAAAATGTGCGAATATTCGCGAATGCGAATATTCGTTACATCACTACTATATACATTATAGATACATATGTATAACTAATTTACTATTTTTGCTTGACAGCTACCTATTTTATTTATTTAAATCATTATAGCCAGTTAATATTTCTAATGCAGTTTAAGATAAGATATATAAATATTATACATAATTATTACACTCATGATTTAATTATTATATTATTATCATTGAGGTGTGAAATTGTTAAACTACAATTTATGTTGTCTTTTTTGCTGGTTTCATCTTTGGATATCAAATCAAGCGAAGTAGACCATTTTCAGCTTCCGTGATTTTTCAAGAGAAAGTAATTAACAACATTTCTGGCGTTTTCTTTGTAAAACAGTCGTAAACGAAGTAACAAATTATGATGATTGGTAAATGTATTATTATCTACATTATATAACGCTCTAACTAGACTTTATCCATTATTAGAGTCATTATACAATACCAATTAAATGTAAGAAAGTTTTATTTTAACTACACCTACAAAAGTTCATATTAAATTAGTTATTTATAAATAGATAATAAATAAGCGTTCATTTAGTTATTAAAAATGTATATACATGTATTTTAAAATTTGGCTTGGTTCAACAGTTCTGTAAACTTTCTGGGACCTTTTTGTTTTTAAAGAATAATCAAAATCGTGTTAATATTATCAAACATAGTAATAATTAAAATAAAAAAAAGTTTTACTATGATTTTTGTTGGGTTTGAAAAAATATAAAAAATAATATCTTAAACATATTAACCATACCTTAAAAATCACCGGTTGTTAATTATATAAATTATATTGTTTATATCAATCATTGCTACTTAGTACAAATCCTATCACAATATACTCTTCATTAACGTTTTTTAAATAAGCAATGATCTAAGGATTCCTATACTTTTTTACATAAAACTTTAAAATATCAAAGATATAAAAAAAACAGTTACCAATTAAGCTTAGTTTATATTAGGTACTAGCTGTAACCCACGGCTTCGCTAGATGATTTTCCGAAAATGCAATTTTTCTTGCAAAGTATTTGTGCGAATAATATTTGAGTGAATACAACCAAAAATATTTTTTTTATACAAAATATTTACACTCCCTTGCAACTCTTTAGGTGTTGAATTTTAGGAAATGCTGAAATACGTGTTTAATTATTTGTATTGTAGAGTAATTATGCTAAGTTTCAAGTAAGTCCGACTAAAACATTATTTTTACCCATACAAACTTTTACAACCCCTTTTACCCCCGTAGTGGTTGAATTTTGAAAAATCCGTTTTTATTAGGTACTTACATCATAAAAGGAAGACACTCACTTTTCTAGGTTTAGAGGTTTAAGCAGTTTAAGGTCGGAAATGATGAATCAGTCAGTCAGGGCATATAGTATATTAAATGCACTTCGTAAAACAATGTACTGCATATACCTACATAACTACTAATTTATGTATTCTTTCATACAACTTGTTATACGTATGTACATATGTATTATTATTAAATATTATATTATATACACAAGTATATAATACTTAAATCAAAAGCGAAGCGAAAGTTGAATGGAATATTCAAATAAAAGTTGACTTGTAAATACAATATTTGCATAGAAACCCGAATATGTTTTGTAAATCGTAAATTTACTTTTAAATATTAAATGGAAAGTTAGATGTATCGAAAACATTAACACTTGTAGTGGTTTATTTTTCAGATGTTTCGTGATTGTTTTTTATTAAATAATTGAAGGTGTTATCTTATTTTGCATGCAAGCATGCAATTGTTTGGTCAACAAAAGATTGGTGTAAATATTTAACACCTTAAAATAAATATATAATTATTAGTATTACACACACGCCAATTATATGTATGCAACTATAAAGTTAGTATAAACAAACTTATATAACAACTTAACAGTTTGTCATATATCATTTATATTCAAAGCTTCTATGATCAAGCCATTAGCAAAATCTGTGTTTATCTTTTATTCCTGTTTAATAAAATGAATAATACATTTTTATGTATGTACCTACTAACGCATTGGTCCCTGTGTTACCCGGGTTAATATCCACAAAATATTGTGACATCATTAAAACAAAACACGACTTGATGAAGATTTTTTTATTTTTTGATGTTAAATCTTAAGCTTTCATAAAATATTAATAGCCACGAACATGCACAGAAAAATGATCTAACTATTGGTGAAAACCGCATTGAAATCGGTTCAGTAATTCCGTGTCTATAAGCTACACATAAACGAACATTCATTTTTATATATTATAGAGATTTATAATTTGTTTATTTTGCATGTCTCCTGAAATTGTATGTAATATGAACAAATTTTGTATCCTTCACATATCCAATGATCTATATGTTAATATAGATTAATGTAATGTTGTTAGATTAATAGCATTCATAATTTCATTTACAGTGGCTTACATATCGGAGCTTTATTTTCATTTATCATTTTTTATTATTTATCAACTAATTAACGAAGTGTGTAACAATGTAACTAACCAAACTAAAGGAGAAAAAAATGATAGTCTTAAATCTAATAAGTTTTAACATAAAAAAACTTTTATTTTTTTATTTTAAGATAAATTAAAATAACGTTTTAGATATCAATAATTATTTAAATGACTGAGCTCATACAGAATTAAACTTACCGGTATTTATAAATAATCCTAAAATGCACAGAAGTATACAGAGAGATGAACACATATTTCCAATTAAAATATATTTTTTTATTTATAAAAACAACTAAGATGTGCGTATTATTTATTGTAAACACTATCTCTTTTCCATCACTTTATGTTAAATAATAATTTATACTTTGATCAACTTCTTAAATAGGAAATTAGCACAAAACCGGCAATAACAAAACACGATAGATAGATTTAATCCACCGCCTTTCGGACGGCAGGTTTTGAGTTAGATCTAATGAGCTATGGAAACAAGAGATTATCGTGTTGTTGTTGCTTTAATGTAAACACTTGAACTGCCTGACCGTTACTGGTATGAGATTTAAGTGTGGTTTAACAGAACCTTCACCGCCATGGTCAGACGAAAAGTCTGGGAGAACTTGATGTGAAGGGCTGTCACGTTGTGATATGTTTTGGTCTTAAATTAATCATATTGTCAGGAAATATTTGTAACTCATACTTGAATAGCTACTTTTAGAAAACAAAATTTAAAAACAATACAACCTCATAAAAAAGGGATATTGTCCTCTTAGCCGAATTTTGTTTTCCTTACATGTTTTAAAAAAGTTCCACACATCCAAAATTTTGAAGTCACAAAATTGAAATATTTTTATTTTTGTTATTTTTTGACGACAACCAAAAAAAATTTTAAACTAAAGATGTCAAATAAAATTAACAAATATAACATTTCAAATCAAAAAAAAATCTGCCCTGGTTGACACAAGACTTTTTTATACATCATGATACCGAAGTAAATTATTATTTAACATTTGATTTTTAAATTTTTTACTCATAAAATGATTTTCAGTGAATTAAATGGCTATATTATAGTTTTAATATTGATATTATTTAGTAAACGAAACTAATTAAGATTAGTGAATATTGATTACTTAATGTATTTACATATATTTATTTAATAGACCTAAATTTTACAGTTGTATCTAATAATAAATTCCTTAATTTTCAATTTTTTTAAACGATGAGAACAAAAAAATAGACTACAATATTCTCTACAACTTGTATTTAAAACATTTTTTGTCTAATACGCTTAAAAAATAATTCGAAAAATTCTAAAATTTAAGAAAATCAATTATTTCCTAAAACAAATTTTTGTGGGGAAAAATTAACAGAACATAAATTATAGATAAAAGTACCTTCTATAGCATTAATCTAAAACATTTTTTCTACTGCGCACCGTTTCAAAAACATCCGTTTCCGATTTAGTGATGGTTTTCAAAAATAGGATGTGCACATCTATAGTATACAAGAATCTTTAAAATTTCATGTTAGTAAGTCTTACCGTTTTGGCTGTCAGAATGTCACACACACACACACACACACACACACACACACACACACACACACACACACACACACACACGCGCACACACAGACGTCATTGAGATAATGGTTGAACATGATTCAAGGACCTCAAAACGTGTAATTCCGTTAAAATCTCGAGTTCGAATTTTTTCATAAACATTTCATGTATGTACCTATAAAAAAGTTTAACAATGGATAGCCCTGTAGTGTATGAGTATTTATGTAGTTTATAAATGATTGAACATTATTTAATTAAAAAACCACAAGGTCATTGTTATATCTTAATATTAATGGATCTGCTTTAATTTTTTGGTTAAATATTTTTACAAGATTACCTATCCCGGATTTTGTGCAAAAAACTATATTTATTATTGAATATTTAATGCTCGATATCTTACATTTACTACTATTGTCTTATGTAAGGCTGCACGCCGAGATGAGACTTTTCCCGGACTCGTCTCAATCTCGAAACGAAATCGAGTCCAAAATGAGAGTGCCTTATATTTGGACGAAACGAGACTGAGACGAGATTAGTTTAAACTCGGACCAAACCGAGACGATATTGACTTTATATACAGTACCTTGCCATATTATTAGACCCAAGATAAAAAATAAAGAACCCCGCAATAATCTTATGGAAATTGGGTTTCGGTCAAAATATCTGGATTTTTGATATGTTCTAGATATCGGTGTTCTAAACAAAAGTCCTAATGGGCACAAAGCTCAGAATTCTATTTTTTGGCCGCTACGGAGCTTTAAAGTTTTAAAGCTCCATCACAGATTAACTTATTCGCAAAGTCTTTAGAGAGCTTTAAATGGTTTATATTGTTATTTTTAATGTCTGGGTTTATGTTTTCGAGGTCGCTGAATTCAAATCCGATGTCGGATTTTTTAAATTGACAGTTGACAGCTGTCAAATAGCTGTCAAAAATCAAAAAAATCCTAAAAATCTTACTTTTATCTTCTTACTTTATGTTTTCGAGGTTGCTGAATTCAAATCCGATGTAAGATTTTAAGAATTGACAGTTGACAGCTGTCAACTGTCAATTTTAAAAATCTGACATCGGATTTGAATTCAGCGACCTCTTAAACATAAACCCAGACATTAAAAATAACAATATAAACCATTTATAGCTCTCTAAAGACTTTGCGAATAAGTTAATCTGTGATGGAGCTTTAAAACTTTAAAGATCCGTAGCGACCAAAGAATTGAATTCTGAGCTTTGTGCCCATTAGGACTTTTGCTTAGAACACCGATATCTAGAACATATAAAAAATCCAGACATTTTGACCGAAACCCAATTTCCATAAGATTATTGCGGGGTTCTTTTTCGCAACCTTTACACGCAAGCACGAACTTTTGTATTTGGCTGTTTAATTATCGCCAATATCTATTTTTCATTTAATATTTTTTACTCAACTACGCGAAATTCCTAAAATTTCAGCTATTCAATATTGCGTCATGTTTTTAGCTTTCATTTTCCGGAAATTTGACAAACTTTAATTAGCGACAAATCACTCGTTTTCCCATTCTGAAAATTATATCTTAGTTATAAATCTCAATATTTTTTCATATAATATATGTTACTGTAAAAGCCCGAACTGAGGTAAAACCTAGGTTTTACCAACTGTTAATGGTAAAAGTCCGAATTTCGAACTTTTACCATCATACACTCGGTAAAACCTAAGTTTTACCAAAAGACACGGTAAATGTTGAAAAATAGAGTAGGTATCAAAAATATGTTTAAAAAATATATAGAAAATCACAAATATTAAATTTTGCTAACAAAATATTGGGGCGAATGGAGATTAATCTAGTATAAAATACGGGGATTCAATCTCCGCCTTGGTTAGGGCAATCTATTGGGGCGAAAGGGGATTAATCTAGTATAAGAAACGGGGATTCAATCTCCGGTTTGGTTATAACCTAACAAAGGAAGAGATTGAATCCCCGTTTCTTATACTAGATTAATCCTCTTTCGCTTCAATAGATTGCCCTAACCAAGGCGGAGATTGAATCCCCGTATTTTATATTAGATTAATCCCCATTCGGCCAAATGTTTTGTTAGCAAAATTTAATATTTGTAATTTTCTATATATTTTTTTAACATATTTTTGATACCTACTCTATTTTTCAACATTTACCGTGTCTCTTGATAAAACCTAGGTTTTACCGAGTGTATGATGGTAAAAGTCCGAAATAAACGATAATCACAGACCAGTTCGGACTTTTACCATTAACAGTTGGTAAAACCTAGATTTACCGGTAAGTTCTAGGATTTACCTCAGTTCGGACTTTTACAGTAACATATACTACATCGAAAAATGTCAAACTATCAACAAAGAGCTTGCATACCTACCTCACGCGATTTGAATGCACTTTACACTCAAACCTCTAAACAACGTTCATCCTATTAACGTACGCTTCGAGAAACGACTGGCCAACCGCTCCGTGTAACGACTTTCCTCTATCCCTACCACAATACTACCGTGACTGCTACATTTCTGCGCGAATTTTAAACTCACCAATTAACGTTAAAGGGGTGGTAGGTGCCCCTCTAGCGTATGTTGTTGGGAGTTTTTGAATTACCGATGCCTACGTTGTTCGGAAGGACGAGTGTAACTTGTTTAACTCGTCAAACTATTGTTTTGCATGACAGTGTCTGTTGCATCAGTTATAAAAACGACCAAAGTATCTAACAGTACAAACAACTTACAATAAATTAATAATCATAACAAAAGAAATGTGAAAATTGTGATTTTTCAGCTTGGGTCTAATAATATGACAAGGTACTGTATAAATCTCAACAATAGCCTCTTTTTTTATTAATTATTATATCTTGGGTAGTTTTCGACTTTTCCTAAATCCTACAACAATTGTTATTAAATAAAGTGTATTGTTTAAAAAAAAATACATTACACTACCAATCTATCGAAAAATTATTTGTTTGTTTTTTGGGGGGAGGGGGGATCTTTTAAATATGGCGGGTAGACAAAGTTTAAGAACATGTATCATAAAGTCCATAACTGATGCACATTTGTTCTATATAAATAAAAATCTATTTGAGGTTGCTTGCCTGTTACATATATTTTGCCAGGAATTATATAATACGCGCTCTTGATCGAGACAATATTTTGATGATATGCCTCGCAGATATATTCACCATATTATTGACAGATTAACATAAATTTGACATGAGAAATAATTGCCCGTCGACATCAAAAATGTCCGCCTTTATATCATGTCAACTTGTTATATCATATAATATATCACATCTAAAACAACTTTCACAGTGATGGGTATAAACTGCAGCAGCATGTACCAGAGTTTCTCAAAGGTTGTTTAAATGCAGTAAAAGTTGTCTATGAATAATCTAGTTACGTAGATGCAGAACTGTGCACATGTGACTAATTTTAAAAAAACTATTTTATGATGATCTTACGTGTCTCCTATTTCTAAAAAATACTTATTTCTGCAGAAAATAAAAGTTTTATCGTAAAAATTGACTATTTTAAAACTAATTTTGAATTTGGCGCCAAAACGATCGCAGGTGACATTTCAGAGCTGTGACGTCACACTCCTTGTCAACAATAATCAAACATTCAGAGTTAGACAATAATTTAATTATTTTGTCTGTTAAAAATGAATTTCAAAGTAAGTATATAAGTTCTTAAATAAGGTATATTTACCTAATCTTGTAAGAGGAATTGATATTTGTCTAAAATAAAAGTCAATCACTTTTGACGTTTACTGATGCGTGACGTCATTCGCTCTGATTGGTGTTCCATGTAACATGGCGGATTGCTGTATTTTGCATTTTTATTTTTAACAAAAATTATATTAAAATCATAATATCAATAATACTTTGTTACTGGCATGTACTTAAGTACAAGTATTAGGTTGTCTGTCTCATAAGTTTCATTCGCAAATGCGCACTAAGATTTTATCGTACAGTGTTAATATGTAGTAGCTATAGTGTGTTTTGTTGATTAAAATTTATTTTTACGAAGCCTCTTTGTAAAATGATGAAAAATCAAAGGATTGTTTGAAAAAGGTATGTAATAGTACTAATGATACAGCAAATGTGATTTGTATGGTTTGGGGGAATGACGCTTCAAGTGTTCAGATAGGTTATTTCAGAGACGGTAATTTAAATCTGGAAGATGAAGAACGTTGCGGTCGCATATCCACTACAAACACAGATCTCATCGAAGCTATGGTTGAAGATTTTTTTTATGTTTCGGTTTCGGCTCAAACATCGGTTTCGGTCGGTCACTACACATTATTAGCAGACGTTTATTTATAAACTACGTGGGAAATGTCGCTCATACTGTTAATGTCCTAGATATACTCAGTGCAGGCCTTTGGGGGGCCTAAGGCGACCGCTCAGGTCGGACTAAAGCGACCACTTGGGGCGCCAGGTCTAAAGGGGCGGCGAAAGACCAGAACAGATAAAAACAGCTTCTTCAAATAAGTTTGAAATCCAATAATTTTCTTCTTTAGTGAGTGTAAAAAAAGGTCATCTGACTTTTTGAGGAACATATTGCATATAAGAGTCAACAACGAAATAAAAAAGAAGGTATTCAGATTTTTTTGCACCATGCTATAGTGGTATTGCGCTATTTTAATAAATCTTTTTTTTTAATTATCACAATTTTTTTGCCCAGCTGTTTTTTTTTGTCGTTCACCATTTTTTAAGAGAGGGGGGGTCAAAAAAATCTCACCCGGGGCGCCAGAATCAGCCCGAATTGATATCTGCCATTTTTAATAGCCAAGCCTCACTCGCATAGCCATATTTTCAGTTCTAAATGGCACAATTTATCCAGTGGCGCGATGGTAGCCCGGTAAAAAAGAAAAAAATGTATGCGAATACCTTTTTGCTCTAATTGTCCCTAATTTTGCTCTAATGGTATTTTATATATTTTACTAGCTGACCCGACCACGCGTTGCTGTGGTTAACCTATACTTTAGCAACATGTGGTGGTTATGCTATTAAATTGTAGGTTATATGAGACGTTTGGAAGTTTGACATAGCGCCATCTATTGAATACTTACTCAATCCAGTCAACAGATGTCACCATCTGTTAGAATCGTTTGGAGCTAACAGATAAAGACAAATAATTTGCAATAAAATAACATTGCGATCATAAATTGAGATGTAAGCTATCCTATCTTTCAAGTTGGATCAAACTGCACACGGTGTACAAATTTGATTAAAATCGGTTAAGTAGTTTAGGAGTCCATCGCGGACAAACATGTGACACGTAATTTATATATATTAAGATTAAGATATTTAAGATTAAATTTTGTCACCGAAATTAATATCATAATATCATTTTTTTATTTTTTCAAATTATTTTTGAAACGGTACGAAGCAGAGAAAAATGTTAAGAATAAAATTTGTAGTATTTCGTACTCTTTCAGCTACTTCTTCCCACTTGATTTCCCGATGCCCTGCCTTTTTCTAAATACATAACATTGAATTAACTTATATTTTCTGTAGGTATATTGTACATTATTATTATTATTACATTGTAATTTTATTAAGTATTTTAAGAATTAACTGTTCATTAAAATAAATATTGCACTGTTCAGTTTTGTAATATTTACCCGGTATTATAAAGAAGTTGGTCTCTAAAGTATGGATCAAAACCTAGCTAAACGCTTTTTGCAGAGTATTAAATTTAAATTTCAGTTTTTGGCATTTTCTATTGTTTTTAAGCGTATAGATATGTACATGTTAAAATTTTGTTTTGTTTCAGAATATCCAAAGAAAAATTGCATCTTCATCAATGGAAACTAAAATCAGTGGTTTACCAGAACTTTCTATTTCACGACACTTCATGGAAGCCCACGGTCGCTTACAGGTGTTAGAAACACACTTATATTCTCTTCTTCAACAAAAACGTACTGAATCAGTCAAGGTACTACATGAACTTGAATCTATGATGAGAAACGAATCTTCAAAAATAGAAAACCTTATCAAAGTTGTGATAAAGATTCTTAATAATGAAAATAATCCAGAATTTTTGGAAAACGTCGATGTTATTGGAATATTGGAGAAAATAGAAACAGTTAAGGATATGAAATGTTACCTAGTCGGACAAGCGGAAGAAGTAGATTTAACTGAGTATGTATTTTAAAAGAAGTGAAATATACTTTTAGAGAGGTTTAGCAGGGTGGTCAGTTTCAGGAAAACCGGGTAGAGTCAGGGAATTTTGCTAGACAGGGAAATGCTAGACAGGAATTTTTTAATAAAAATGCAAAAACCACACCAAGTCAACTCAATCCACACACGCTAACAAATTTCCCGCAAATATTAATCTAGATATTAAAATTTAAAAAAGTAAATATGCTTAATTTTCAAAAAAGTTCTTTTATCAACAAATAATTATGTTTTATCACGTGATATATTTTTAATATACTTTAACCAATCATAAATTACCACACTTCATGCAAAGGTTCAATTGTTGAATATGTTAATGGTTTTTAACAGTGGTGATGTTTTGTGATTTGTTATTGAAGATAATACTTTTATTATAGTCGAGCCAATAAAGATTTTTACTTTGGAAATTCGGAATCCTCAGAAACACCGATTTTGATGATTCTTTTTAATGTTCGTTATACCCAAGATATGTAATGTTTGAAAGTATAAGGTAGTCTCATTACTCGACTCGAGAGAGTGAAATACGTCAAAATGAGGAGGGAGGGAATGATGTGTCCAATCATAACATATGTAACCTCGTATGACATCAAAAGCTAATGAGGCAACCTGTGCATTTACTAACGTTGCGTTATACCATATTATTTGAAATCAGAAACATTCCAATCGGACTCAAAAAAAAATTTATATTAATAATTTTTTTTAATGATAATTGATTAAAAGTGGTTTTTATTTCAAAATTCAGTTTAATAAATAATATTTGAGAAAATGAGCAATAAAAAATTTGATTTTCATTGCTAAACGTTAATCTCTAATTATTTAAATAATTTGCTTAGTAAATTTACTCAACTTTATGATGTTGTAATTCATTCCTCAACATCTTTTCTATTTTTAACGTTTTTTATGTAATTAGAACAAAAAAATATATATATTCCAAAACATGACTCGAAGTGCATTTATATAAAAAATTAAATTTTCAAAAAACCATATTATAGAGAACAGAAAAAAAAAACAAAAAAATTCTCCTGGAAAACCGGGAAAAGTCAGGGAAATTTGTTCCAGAAAAATACTAGCCACCCTGATTCTACTGTAATAGTAATATTAATTATAAAATCTGTAATATAAATTCATTTTGATAAATTTTTACATTCCTATACATTATACCTACTTATGTATGATGTACTTATTCAGCGCTCAACGATAAATATAACTCACATAGGGTGTGTTGCAGTGTTTGGATAGATATTACAGGCAATGAAAGGAAAAAATGCCCTGTTCTTGGAACAAATTAGGAGTGTGATGGAATTTGGTACTCATATAGTATACATTATAGTATGTCTGTACACAAAGGTCCCCATCTATAGACCTTGTGGAAAATGTTTTAGAGCCGTTTGAAATTTAATTTTGTTATTCCTGAATAACTTCTAGACAAATAGAGATACGCAAAATATTCAAAAATGTTTGCTTTTCAGCAATATTTCAAAATATATTCCAATGTGTGCACCTAATGTGGTGAAAAGTTGCCGTGAATCCGAAAATCAAGCGCGTTTAATAAAAAAAATATGTTTAAATGGATTTTTGAGCTCCTAAAACAGATAATAGAAATGAATGACCTGTATGAAAGTTATAGAGTTAAATTTTACATATTTTTATGTAAAGTGCAATATTCAAATTGTGAATGTTTATTAGATATTTCATTTTTAGGTAGTCGAAAAAACAAATTTTAATTTAAAAAATCATATAAATGAAAATTAGTATTACATTAGAAAATAACATTATGGTATAGAAAAGTAATGAATTTTTGAATATTTTGATATAAGGCACGCATAAGTATCTTTATTTGTCTAGAAGTTATTCAAGAATAACAAAATTAAATTTCAAACGGCTCTAAAAAATTTTCCACAAGGTCTATAGATGGGGACTTTTGTGTACATACATACTATATGGGTACCAAATTTCATCGCACTCCTAATTTGTTCTATTTCAACTCCTTCATTGCCTGTACTAAGAGGATTTCAGTTAGCTTTTGGGAAGTGAAACTAGATTAAAAATAAAAAGACACTTGTTGGAACATTTATATGAATGCTCATGACTACTGGAAAACGGAAAAACTGTAGTTTCTTAGTCACTTAAACTAAAAAAAAACTGTTAGGCACCTAGCTTTACTTAACATTAAAAATGTTTATTTCAGCAGTTTTCAAGTAAAGGCTGACTTCATGTGGTATCTTGATAATCACAGTGATTTGATCTTTCCTGAAACAAAGCATTTCTCAGTTGTTAGTGAAGTAGAATTACCTGAAGACTATGAAAAATCATCAGTTATTTCAACCGATGTAGAAACAGAACTCAGCTTTACAAGTAAGTTTTTATAAATAAATTAAAAGATGCTTTACAAACAAATTCTGCTAAGTAAAATAAAAAACACATGCCAAGTAAATGCACAATGCTTCCTCGTGCTAAATTCACTGAAGGTATTTAATTATCGAACAATTTTAATAAACACCGATAAATTATTCACATGAACTGCTATTGGTTAACCGCGATTAACCATTTAATTTTTATATAAGTTTAATTATTCAATATTTTGATTATTTTTGTATATTTTTTATTTTTTCCGATTTCAATTTAAATCTATTTTTTTCTTCTATGCAAACATTAAAATGACATTTAATTAATAAATCAAAGTTAACAGCGATTATAAAGAACAAATGACGTTTTTTTTAAAGTAAATCGAGATAAATCTTTGTAAGGGAATATTTTACAACAAACATTGTGGTGACCTGTATTATAGAAAATTGAATGTTCTACAAAAAAGATTCTATAAAATTTTCATGTAACATATTTTGGGATGTCACCCGTCCTCCTTATTTAATGGTTTTTAAATAGGACAGTTCTCAAGCCAGACCCAACCAACCAACCAAGTTTCATTAAAATTGGTTTTGTGGTTCATGAGTTATACATGTGACAAGGATTCAGGGAACAGACACACTACACACACAGGCAGACAGATAAACACAGAACAAAAAGTGTTTGTCTTGACCTGAAAGATCAAATTAAAATTTTTAAATCAAAAATCTTTTTTTTTCTCATTTCAAAATAATCACAAAGCTTCTCATGTCTTCGATATGGCAAGGAAGCAACATAAAACTTCTGTAAGAGATGATGACAGTGAATTTACAGTTGTTCTTTTTTTACTTAGGGGAATTTGTTTGCAATACCAGAAATTAAATTAGGATTAAAAAAAAATATATATTTCTAGAACGATCAGGAACAAATTCACCACAAAGTAACAAATCCTCGATACAAAATGTTCCGCATCATAGTCGATGTCCTCCATTTAAACAAAGAAATAGTGAATCAAGATCATCAGATACTAACCAAAATAATCTGTTTAAAATTGGAGCATATTTACCTGTAACAGTTTCTCACATACGAAACCCTTCATGTTTCTATGTCCAGCATGTTAATGCTCTTTCAAAATTAACAGATATGGCAAGACTGTTCTTTAATGTTGTGAAAAATACAAAACCAGTAGAGTTTGTAGTAGTTGATGAATTATATCTAGCCCGTTTTGATGATAATAAATGGTATAGAGCTAAAGTAAAAAATATTATTAATGGAATAGATGGTGTTCATTATGAAGTTATCCATATAGATTATGGAAATGAAGAAATTGTGGGCATTGATAGGTATTTAAAATATTATTTAAACTTAAACAATATAAAATTTAATTCATTAGTAAAATACCATTTCAAAAATCATTAATTTATACAAATTTTTAATGTTTGTTCATTGAACTTAATACTATAAACTATGTTAGTAGTTTGTGTTACACTGGTACATACATTTATATCATTTTTGACATAGGTACCTACTATGTTAGAAATACTTTTACAAAAAAAAAACATAAGATATGTTGGAAAATGAGTACAGTAATCACTCCATTTACACAATTTCAATTATACGCGGTTAAAAAAGTTTGGAAAAAAGGATGGAAAGACTTACACAACATAATGGAACAATTTCTATTGCTCCATCTATGTGTTTTTTTATGCACTGCTTTTGTGGAACCAATTAAAGGTGTAAATGGAGGGATTACTATATTTATATGTATACTATCAGGGCTGTGGAGTCGGCACAAAAACCTACGACTCCGACTCCTTTATTTTTCTAATGTTCGACTCCGACTCTTTGCTGTACATTTTTTTTTAAATTCCGGGCAAAATTGAATTCCGGTGATTCTTGTTCCGGCCAGAATTGAAATTTTCAAATCATTGTACTTCAAAATTCAAAACGAATTATTTAATTAAAGGAGTCGGAGTCGGTACCCTTTTACCGACTCCGACTCCACCCAAAATTACTAAAACTCCGACTCCACAGCTCTGTATACTATACATGGAGTGGTAGAGACCATAGACATAGAGCATGGACCACATCTCTGACTAAAAAACAGAGTCATATCAAAAGCAAACAGGAGCATTTATTTCATTCTTCTTAGAAAAAGAGATAGATATATCCCAAACGTACCGCATTTCTCTCACAAGAAATGTTACATCATTATATCAATACAGAATGCGCAGTCCATGCTCTATGTCTATATTAGATATGACTGAAAAATAATTTTTTTAATGAAATTTTTTGGTTGCCTCAGTATTTTTCTGTTTTTTGAAAAATCGCATTCCATATTGACCGATTTAAAAAAATATTTTTTTGGATTCTTCTCTTTATTCCTTACAAATTTTATGAATTTGAAAGTGACAACTATTTAAATATTTAAAAGGAAATTATCTCAAAAACAACTATTTTTCGTTTTATTTTTAAATTTTTTTTTAATTTTCACCATTTCTTGAATGTTGTACATTATGCTTCAAATTACCCCCTGTATAAGTATAAGTATACATATGTGTACTACCTGTATGAAATTTAAATAATTAACTTTAATATTTTAAACAGGTTAAGACCTATCGAAGAAAAGTACGCTCTAATACCTCCATTTGCACATTGTTGCACTCTGTTTGATTTGTATCCAAAAGAAGACTGCTGGACTAAAGAAGCAATACGTTTTATGGCAAAAATGCTAGACAAGTAACTATATATTTTAATTTTTCATATTTTATTATATTAATTAAGGTAGTGCTTCTAAACCTTTTTTACAACATAGCACACTAATTAAATTATAACTTTGGTGTATTGATCTGGTACATATTCTATAAGGGTGCATTGGTTAAGGGACGTCTAACACTGGAAGTTTTATTGAATTGTTTTTGTTTGTGTTTGAATCCATAGAGAATTAATAGTATAACTAGAGAAATAACTACAATTAAAGTAAAAACTGGGAAAATTTGGAATCCTGCTAAACTGCTGCATCAGCTCAAATCCACATACACTAAGAAATATCCCACAAATTTTAAACAATTTCCGTTTAACATTTAAAAGGAAACACGCAAATTAAAAAAAAATTGTCAACAAATTATTCTGTTTATCTATCACTAGCTGTGCCTGTGTGACTTCGTTCGCATGGACTACGGAATTATTGTTTCGGATTTTTGAAAAATATAGTTGAATAAAGTACAAACGAGATTAGTTATTATTGTAATAATAAATGAACAACACTTAAATTAACTAAAAAAAACGAATCAGAACAAAAACAATTACCGTTTTTTTTCTTCAATAACATGATGAAAAAAGGGAAAAATATAAAAATGCACATAGCAAAAACAAAGAAATTTGTTCCAAAGAAAGAGTGGTCATTCTGTAAGTACATGCCATCAACCAATCAAAACTCGCGACAAAGTATATTTCTGTATTTTATTTTATCAGTTTTGTGGAACAGGTTTTTAACATTGAGTTATCACTCTAATTATTTTATATCTCTATGTTTAAATCTTATATTTTGGGTATTTTATTATTATATCATTCATTGGATATTTTAATATACACGTGCCATTTTTTTTATTTGTAAGAATATCTTATCACCCTCACCCATTCTTGCAGTGCTCACATGCTTTTCAACTTTGAAATTTAAAATCTCAATTTTTTATTAAAAAAATTAAGTTTACTTCATTTTATTTTTCTATAATGAACCGTTTAGCAATTATTGATTAATTAGTCAAGTCACAAGATATTTTTACATAGCAAAAATATTGATATGTTGATATTTATCCTCAGTTCACACTTTGGAGAAAGGGTGTAAAATTAACTTATGAACAGAAAAACAGCTCTGTAGCAGATTTAGCTACATATTTACAGTGTTATAACTTAAAAGTTATATGAAATGCATAACAGATAATTTATAAAATAATGACACATAATTTATTTTGTAGAATTATAATACAAATTGAAAATAGTGAATAATAAAGTTAATTGTTTACAATGAAGAATCATTTTAATATCAATACAGTCGAAACCGGTTATAATGACATCGATTAATACAATATGTCAGTTTTAACAATTCAAAATAAAAGTCCAACTGAATCTCATATAATTGCTTTTTTACTGATTTTTACGACTATCGACTTTTATGACCTAATATGACTGGTCCCCTCGATGTCGTTATAACCAATTTCGACTGTATATTTTAAAAAACTGTGACAATATCGATTGTATTTTAAAAATGAAAATGTAAGACAATTTCATCTGTACCACACATATTTTTCCACGTTCTACAAATAAAAATACCAAAGGACTTTATTATTCATTCAATATTTGTTACACGATTCAACTTACAAAAAATTTCAAATTTCATAATAGAAATAAAAATAAAATAAATAAAAGAAAAAGTTCCAAAGTTGATAAATTATGGTGAGTTGGTTCATGAAGTTCTTCCAAATATAAAATCAAGGGCAGTCAAAATTTAAAATAATGTTTAACCCTGCATGTGTGTTAAACATAAAACAATGAGAAAAATATATAAAAATCTACCAATCATTTATTTATTTTATGTTTGTTTTGTTATTATCATATTTACAATTTTACAACTATTTACAGTATGTTTCAACAAACGCCCTAGCTATTTATCTCAATTCTATTTCATACAGAGACATAAAACTTTTATTGAGTCATTATTTTTAGCCGACTCTTAGAGAAAAATGCTACTTTTACAAATTTTGATAAAATAATTAAATTTTATTGTTATAAATGCTTCATTCGTTTTCTAAATATGGTTTTTGAAAAATGCATAAATTTCCAAATCCTTGCTTTGAGAAGCAGTTCCAAACGTACACCTTTGCTCAATGTTTCGTAGTCAAAAAGAAACATTGTCAGAGACATAGTCCCAATCTCAGTCAATATTTTCTCGCATTCAAACCATTTTTTTTTTGTGTTTTTCGGATAAGATAAGTTTCTTGATTGTGTTTTTATATTTCAAATCAAGAGCATGTGGATATCTTTTAATAATGACACATGATATATTTATCACTATTTTCTGCTATGCTACTTGTTCACACAACGTTAGTCTAGGATTCTTTGCAAACATCTGTCATATTTGTTTGTCATTTTCCACACAGAACCATTTGTCTTTATATATCAATATAAATTTTAAAAAAATTTTAAATTTAATGTTTAAATTTTTTTGTTAGTACTGTAAAACCGTACATCTATAGTTCACTACAACCACTATAGATGTACCAAAAGAAAAATTGTGATATTTCATAATGTGACACCATCTGTGTATTTGACCCAATATTATTGTTATATTGAATCAAATACACAAATCACGCCATTATGAAATATCACGATTTTTTTCTCAATCCATCTTTGAATCATGGCTGCGATAGTTACAATATCTTGAGTAAAACCAGAGATAAATTGTCGAGGCGTTTATTCTGAAACATACAATATAACATTCTTTACATTTTATTTCTTACGTTTTATGAAATATTTTATAATTGTGTGGTTAAAGAAATAAAAATAAAAATTATGTTTGCTATAGTACATCAATTCACAAATTGTTAGCCGTCCCTGAGTTTTTACTGATTTATGTCATGCTAAAAAATGCTAACTGCTTGTTTATTTTTTTATGAAAGTAATTAACAATTAAGTCAGATTTAATATTTTAATACTTTGTGTAGATATAATTTTTTTTCAATTTTTTTTTAATAGATCACTGATCAATTCCCAGTTAAACAGAATATGGTAAGTAAATTAGTTGTAATGTGCTTTTTTAAACTAATTTTACAAAGATATCACAAACAACAAAACAGTTCTTTGATCACACAATTTGTATTAAATTTGATTACTTTTCTTATATAATTTTTATTTGTTTATAGTAGACATTCCTTACTATGAATTACTGTACTGTGAACGACACAATCAATTCTATTATTATTGACATCTATATAAATGTATAGGGGCTTTCAAGGAGTGGGAGTTCACAGTATGGAATGTATCATCCTCAGTCTTGTTCACAAAATGGAACGTCTACTGTATTACACTAAAACTTCAATATAATGTACCCCGATATATCAAACAAAAATGTTTGATATATTTTTCAAAATTTGTTTATTTAGAAAGGAAGAATTGAAAATTTAATCACTTAAATTAATATTTTTATATATTAATTAATATTCCGTGAAGTTAAATTCTTCAGGTATAATGCTTTATAATACTACAAACTTTTGGCTTTATCAAACACTTCCTCATTAATATTAGTTTGTTTGATTGAAGTTTTTCTGTATATTATTTATAAATTATTGTTTAATGTATGTATATGTTCGTGACCAAAGTCCCTGATGGTCCCCCTATCACTAAGGTTAATAGTACAGTCAATGAAGGCAAAAATTAGCTACAACCTCCGATTTCGTTGAACCTCCATAGATTTGGATGAAAATTTGGGATTGAGTATGTTTTACCCTCTACTTCAAAAGTGACATATGCTCGTCTTGCGCTTTTTGCATTTTAGGGGTGAAATCCACCCCTTTTGTTAAAAATGGGAAAAAATGCAGATTTAACCATTATGGCTTAAGTAATTGTGTTTAATTAGATAAAATAAATGTTTTTTTAATATTTATATGCATGATTTATGATTTTAATTAATTTTTCAACCCTTTTAGGAATCGAAAATCATGAAAAAATCATTTTTTGTATTTCTGAGTTTTAAAATCGCATATTAACATTACATAAACAGTTTGTTTGATACTTATGATATAATTTTTGGTTGACAGTGAAATTTCAACTCTTAAAAACTACGCCCTTATTGCAGAATCTCTGTAAAAATTGGTTTCAAAAACTTTAACCTATTAAATAGTACATTACTGAAGTGAAATCTTATTTACTGAGTATTAAAATATTTATTTATTGCGAAATTTTTCACCCTTAAAAACTACCCCTTGTCATAATAATAATGGAATAATTTTTTTATCAGCTTTAATTAGTTAGAATATTTAGTTGTTTACTGTTCCTTTCACTTTCTCTATCTTCAAAACACACATACATACACCCATACATGTGTGATGTGTATTTAGTAAGCATGTACCTATTGACATGTTTTCCTATAATATATGCATACCAAATCTCTGCTCCAAAAATTTTTCCAAAAAAATATAATTTGTTTTTTTACAATAACTCCGTTAATTTTTAAGATATCAGGTTCATCCAAAAACCATTTGAAAGGTAATTTCAAGACCTATAAAATCGTCTTAAATAAGATTTTTTAAAGTCCTTATTTTTTAAAAGCTATAGGGTTAAAGGGTCCCGGTTACATGGTTCTCGCAGTAAAAGTTAGGCTTTAAACGTCTCTATCTCGGTTATTTTTCATCCTATAAAAATAAAAAAATAAAAAATCTTTGTTAAAAAAGAACTCAAATTTCGTTCTTTATCATTTTTTACGAATATCCAATATTTTTGAAGTTATTTTCTAAAGAAAATAAAATTTACGAAAATTTGAAAAATTTCGATTTTATTAAATCATACTTCTTTTCAAAAATAAGCATTCTAAACCCGGCAAAATTTTTTAAGTCATCACTTATGCTAAAAAAAAGAAAGTCCTTTAGGGATAACCATAAATTTGAATTTTTGTGGAATTGGTGAAGGTTTTATTTTTCGTTTTTTCATCTTATTTTTATCATAACTTGCTCAATTTTGATGCTATTAACTTTTTACAGTGCTCATTAGAAAGGTATTTCCGAGTACTTTAAAAAATGTTCAGGAAGTATATGTCATAAAATGCATCGGTTTCCCGTTATTTAAATTTGAATACTTAGATTTAAGTACTCGCCGAAAAAAAATATACATACAATTACCTATAGCTCACTTTGAATTAATATTAGAATATTTTTCAAAGTATGGATTTGTTTGTTTTTTTATTAGCTTCAATTTTGGTAATGACACATTTTTTGTAAAAACTCATAGTTTTTGAGTTATTTATGAAAAACCGCTTCAAAACATGTATTTTTATCACGAAAAATCACAATCTTTGATCTTTAATAACTCAGAAAGTATTGATTTATTCCAAAAACTTTATATAACAAATTTTGCTTAGAATTTGTCTCTCATCGATTCCTGGGGTTATTTTTATTAAAATAATTTTCACCCCCGAGAAGGGGTGGCATCCACCCCCAGGGCAAAAGCGCAAGTTGGCACTATGTCACTTTTGTTTCTTAAGGTATCCCCCACCTACTCACCAATTTTCATGAAAATCGATGGAGGTTCAACGAAATCGGAGGTGAAAACCTTCATTGACTGTACTATAAGGGCAACATGATACTCTACACTCGACATACTATATACAGAATTTAAAATAAAATAAATCAGTTTGAACGATGAGAGGACACAAAAAAAAATTTATATTTATTGAAAATAATAATATTTAAAAAATAATATAAAAAATTATCTCAAAGTTTCCAATTACACCACTAAAATCCACATGCTTGGTATAGCTAAAATCATTTTCAATTGGTATACAAAACTGCTAAGTTTGAAACAAAAATTAGTATTTTATTGTCATTTTTTCGTCTTCTGTTCATTCTTTTGGTTGTTCTGTACTGGATTATATGTAGTACAACATAAACTGGATGACTTGTCACACCTAATCTCTCTCTCACTTTAGACCCCTAGGCTAGAGCCCTGTCATCTTCCTCTTTTTGGTTATTTAATTAAAATTATTCACTTTTGCTATAACGAATGGAGATTATGATAATAGTCTTTCAATTTATCAATATCGGTTATTGTTCATAACGCACAACAAATGTGGATATATAATATGATAAGAATGTATAATCACAATACACAAAATATTTTTTAATTAATTTTAAATTACAAATGATAATTTTACATTAAATATGAGGTAAATTTGTACCAAGGTATGTGGCATGTTGAAATGTACATCAAAACCAGTAGATTTTGACATATTTTTTTTCAAACTCAAAAAAAGCACCTGATTTGAAAAATCAGAAAAAATTTGATAACAGGATTTTAGTAATACTATCAATGATAAATTTTAAAGTTATCAATATTATTTTAATTTTTGGAGAAATAGGGAGGAATGTCATGGAGTTAATTTTTTTATTTTTATATCTAGGCATGTGGGGTATCAAAATGTAAATTTCAATTAATAGAATTTGATTTATTTTTTTTAACTCAAAAATGGCACCCGTAAGTGGTTCCAATCAGTACGTAATTGGTATTTTTGGAACCCTAATGGGTGAGTTGACTGTGAAACCTATTGGTGTCTTAAGACAGTTTGTTTATGTTTTATGATCACGTGTTTGTCATTCTTAATTGATGCTATACTAATGTTTGAATAAAATAAATGATTATTAAATAAATATCAATTATAATGAAAAATTTATGAATAATACAATTTTTTAGCAACTATTGTGGTATCCAAATAGAGGTACTTGTGCATAAGTCTCATGATTTGATCAGCGTCAATGTGAGTAAAGTGTGTAGTGTGTACTATTAGTTTAAATATAGCAATCTCTCCATTTGTATGGATTCACTTTTATGTGGTTGAAAAAGTTTGGAAAAAATGTGTGGAAAGACTTAAAAACACAACGTAATGTTTTTTTTTACACTCTGTTTTCATGAAACCAATAAACTGCATAAATGAAGTGATTAGTGCATTTATTATTGCATATTCAGTTGCTATTTTCGGAAACTGCAACAACGTATTAAAGATATAATCGTTTTGGAGGTGGATCGGAGTACAGTAGTCTTGCTTAATGCATTTTATTATTTTAAACAATAATAAAAACACAGAAAGAATAAATTTACGCCTTTTAGTGGGACCAATAAACTCTGATCCCCCTTCAAAACAATTAAATCTTTGCCTTATGCATAATTTTTAATTTCCAAAAATAGCAACCGAGTATGCAGTTATAAATATTTAAAGTAATAGTACACACTACCAGGCCCGGATTTACCATGCAGGCAATGTAGGCACGTGCCTATAGCGGCAAAAATTAAGGGGCGGCATATTTGGGAAAAATAACCTAAAAAAATTTATTTGACAACGAAAAAAAAAAAAAAAGGTAATTCATATGAAAAATATGCACTTTTTTTTTTATTTTTATTCAATGAAAAGGGCGGCAATTTTCGTAACTGCCTACGGGCGGCAAATTTGTAAATCCGGCCCTGCACACTACACACTTGACTCACATTGGCATTGATCAAATCATATATAAAAATAAAAATTTATGCAAGAAATATTAAAAAAAAATTATTTTTTTTTTATTTTTTAAATCATTTATTTTGATGGAAAATTTAATTCTCTATAAAAAATTATCCTTGTAAAATTGTCAAATTCCGCTTAGTTTTCGAATTGTACTTAAAACATTGAAAAGTGATTAGTTAAACCCCCCTAAAAAACGCAAAGGTAAATTCGGTAGCATTTTGTGATTTTATCATCTGTAGGTGTCAAACTAACATATAAAATAATAAAAAACTGTTTAATGTAATTTTTCCTTTCAAAAACCTCTAATCAATTGCCATTAAGTTACGATTTGAGAGAAAATGACAAAAAATGGTAAACTTTGAATTGCTATAGCTCAGCCAATTTTCATTAAAAAAAACTTTTCGACTCAACATTTTAACGGGCGTGACCTCTACTTTTGTTTCTCCAAAGCATGTCCTATACCTATCTTTACTTAGAAAAAATTTAAGAGCAATTTAGTAAAAAATTGAAAAAATTGTGATTTTTTGATATTTTTTTGATTTGTTTTTTAAATATTTCTTGCATATTTTTTTTTTAATTTTTTAAATCATCTATTTTGATGGGAAATTAAATTTTCTATAAAAAATCATTCTTGTAAAATTTTCAATATCTGCTTAGTTTTCGAGTTATACTTAAAACATTGAAAAGTGACTAGTTTAACCCCTCCCTAAAAAACGCAAGGGTGAATTTAGTAGCACTTTGTGTTTTTATCATCTGTAGCTGCCAAACAAACATATTAAACAATAAAAACCCTTTAACGCAATTGTTCCTTTCTACCTATTATTTTCCGGTATAATCAATAGCCTATAATGCACAAGTACCTAAATAAATATTTTTAATATAATTTATTTTTGTTTGTTTGAATTCATATTATTCGACAAAAATTAATGTAAAACGAGCTTTTTTTTGCTACATCTCTGACGATATGTCAAATAATATTTAATAATATTAAATAGTGGAGGGAAATAATATCTTAAACATTTGTTTGATTCAGGCCCCTCTTTCCCATTGGGCACTCTGGGCACGTGCCCAGGGCCCCGCGATTGATAGGGGCCCCATATCACCAAACAGTCATCGATATTTATTACCGAAAAACAAACGATATTTATTTCGAAAAAAATCAAACGATAATGACATTAATGACTGACTACAATACCTACTTGCTTATTAGCTTTTGCATGTGCGAAGCCCCTCTACTCTCGCCCGAAAATCAGGCTTTCCGATTTCTGCATGTTTAGGATAAATTTAAATATATAAAAATACATTGGGTGGCCAGTCTCTGGAAAACCGCGAAAAGTCAGGGAATTTTCTGTAAAAATGCAAAAACCACACCACGTCAAGACATTTTCCACAAATATTTTAAAACAATTATCTATTACAATTTAAAAACAACATGCAGAATTTTCAAAAAAGTTCTATTGTCAACAAATAATTCTGTTTTATCACGTGATCTATTTTTAGTACTTTAATCAATCAGAAGTGCATAGGTACCACACTTCATGCAATTTGTTCAATTGTTGAATATATTAATGGTTTTTAACAGTGGTGATATTAATTTATTATGTTATTTGTTATTGAAGATATTATTTTTATTAAACATAATTTCTGGAAATTTTATTTATTTTACGTATACACTTACCCTCTCCACATTAATTAAGGGGATACCTAAAAAATAGCCTGTTTTCAAATGTTTGTAAATTGATCAAAAATTAACCAATTTGAAATCTTTTTTTTCTGGAATGATGGAAATTTACTCTACTTTATGAGCATTTCGTTCCTCAACATCTTTTCCCTTTTTAACGTTTTTATGTAATAAAAAATGCATATCTTAACACGTCACGGAGTGCATTTATGTAGAAAATTTAATTTTAAAATAATCATTTTTTAGAGAATTTTGATGCCTTTGTTTTGAAAAAAAAAATTGCAACAAAATTCGCAATGGTATTAAAGTTCGTTTTTAAAGTTCCGTAAACTTTTATATATCGTGTAAAGTATGCTTAAAAAATTGTTTTTAATCAAACACGGAAAAACGTAAAAATTCACCTGGAAAACCGGGAAAAGTCAGGGAAATTTGTTCCAGAGAAATACTGGCCACCCTCAATTTAATGGTGTACTAATTACCTTCATTGTTTTAAAAAAAATCATCAGTGAACTAGTTTTTCATAATCTTAATTTTTGAAGTGAAAACTTCTTTAGCTCTGTCAAGGTCATAGGGGCCCCATTGTCCTAATGTGCCCAGGGCCTCCAATAGGTTAAAGACGGCCCTGGTTTGATTATGAAACTGCAAAATATTTTACTTTCATAGCACAAAAACAAATATGGCGATAATGGATCTAAAAGATGAGGTGCTTCATGTTGATATTCTTACTAATCCACAAGATAATTATGAAATTTCTGCCTCTGTTAGAGATGCAATTATCTTCTTACAACATGGTCTATTTCCACAGGATAGAGATGCAGATAACTTGGTAGATATAAAATTTCTGTACTAATAAATATTTTTGTATAATACATGTTATTATATTGTCAACTTCTTTCTTTCTTTAAGATTCATATGAATGATCAAAAGAAAGTCACTTTAATGAAAAAAGATTTCTATGAAAAAAACAAGTTTGATGTTTCAGTGATACGTGTAAATTCACCGTCAAGTTTTTATGTTCATTTGGTAAATAATAAAACATAAAAAAACATTAAAGTAGAGTCAGTATGTAACTATTTTAATTTCAGATTAGTTCATTAAGCTCTTTAGATAGCATGATGAAAAACATGCAAAAGTTTTATAAAAAGAATAAAAACAGGGGAATTATTTATTCACCGAAAATTGGAATGTTATGCGCAGTTAATTGTGATAAGACGTGGTACCGTGGTGTTATCAAAGATCTTCCAGGTGACGCTAATGTAGAAATATTTCTTTCTGATTATGGGCGTGCTGTCCAAGTCAGTTGGAAACAAATACGAAAACTTTATGATGATTTTATAGTATTGGAAGTACAGGTAATATTGTTAAATTATCCTTCACTTTAATATTTTAGTTCTTATAATTATGTTCTATGTTTAAGGCTATCCATTGTTGCTTAAGTGATGTAAAACCTATAGAAGAATTTTGGTCCACATCTGCTATAAAGTTTTTAATAGAAAATACTTGTGTCGAGCTAGGTCATGAAGCGAGTATTGGCCTGGTTTTACAAATTGTTATTGAGAAGGTTGGAGAACCATTGCATGTTATTTTATTTGAACAAAATGATAAATTGGATAAAAACATTAATGGTCTTCTAGTGAAAAATAAATTTGCACAAAGTACAGGAAATAAGTACGTAAAAATATAAATTACTTATCATAGAAAATTTTTTTTATGCCTGGCGGGCTATTACGGTTCTCAAGCGAATTTACTCACTTCTCACATTTTCATCTCACGTGAATTTAGTCATCCGATTACGGATCTCTCGAGTGAAAATGTGAAGTAACTAGGCACTTTCGGTAAATGAATCTCACATTTTGTTATGTCAAACTAAAAACTAACCTAAAATTATTACATTAATGTGATAAAAAACGAGTTAATTTTACTAAAAGATAATAGGGTACATTATTAGAATTAATAAAAGAATATAGTGCTACTATAGAATGTAAAAAAATATTTGGGCTAGTAAAAATAAATTTTGATTACACGTTGACATTATTTTTAAATTTTGAAAACTTTTAAACAATAAATTAGTTTTTAAAAAATTAATAATGGTATTACAAGACAGTGTCAATAATTAAAATATACCTACAGTATTATAATGTACACATATTTTAAAATCATTATTACAGATAATATCACGCATCAAATACAATACGCACAAGTACGTTATTTATTTTTGATTATTTACAATTTTTTCAACAAACAAATCTTTTAAATACATGATAATAAATCAATTAATACATAGGCAAATTGTAAAATTCTTCCTTGGTACTTACTGTCTGTTCATTCATTTTATTTTTGGATGATTTAAAACCGAATATTGTTGTGATTTAATCGTAAGTTTTACTATAAACCAATAGTTCATCTGTCACTTAAACATGAGATTATTTATTTTTTTATTATTAAACTGTACAAACCAACTTTTTATTCGATTTCGCACGAGGAGAAAACTTTGCGGGCTCCTTATAAAAGAAACTTCATTTATTTAACGCATTTTAGGATTTTAATAAACATTTAAATTTTAATAAACGCTCACGAGCATGTGCACAACGGTTCTCGACAAAAAATTTCATATCGAGTAAACTAACGCGGATAATCTCGTCTTTTCACCTAGTAAGATTCACCGTAATAGAGTAGGCTACTCATTTTCCTCATTTTCACTCGATTCAAGAACTGTAATAGCCCCCCTGACCGTATTCCTATAGGTCGCAATTTTTTATTTGGAACAAAAAACATAAAAGATTCTTAGAATATATGCTAAAACAAAGTGAGCGGTGTAGGATTTCCTTTAAATATTGATTTAAAAAAATTAGTGTCATTTTGAATGAAAACTTTTTTTTTTAAATCTGTCAAAAACTAAGTATAAAATCGGTTACACTAAATCAATCGAAAAAATCCTATACCGTTCACTAAAAAATGTTACTGTGAAACTACAGCTGAAATTTCAAGTCAATCTGTTAAAAACTGAAGGCGATAAGAGTACGGTCAGCTCAAAAAATATGGTTTCAAGAAAAATGCCATTTAAGTTTCATGTAGCTGCACTTGATATGAAAAAGGGTCAAATTATTTTTTAAGTATATACTACCACAATATACAATCAAGTGTTTTTCTACGTGAAATAAGTCACTATTTTAATAATAATATATAATAATAATAAACATACAGTAGAAACCGGTTATAACAACATTGAAGGGACCGGTCATATAAGTCGTAAAAAGTCAATAGTCGTAATAACCGGTAAAAATGCAATTATATGGGATTCAGTTGGACTTTTATTTTGAGTCATTAAAACCGATACGTCGTTATAACTGGTTTCTACTGTAATTTTTAACTTATTTGTTACGTGATTACAAACACGTCTGGCACATCTGTCAGTGGTATGGCTTCAGAAAATATGTGACCCATATTGGTTTGTTTACTGACGTCTGACATACCACATGACTGCATAAGCGTTATGGCGGCAAAACATTATTTTCTGAAATATTTTGAAAAAGAAAAGAACCAAGTATGTATTACATACATACGCACAATTTACAATATATTTTAAAATTTAGTCAAATACCCTATATTGAACTGTAGTATCAACTTTTCCTAAAGTCAAAGTGTACATCATTTTAACCCTCAGACTGACACCTATTCCGATAACCTTCGGACCGACACTTGGTGTCTGGCTGGACCCCTATGCATTTACATGCATTTATATGGTAATTTGACATACCTTTAAACTCATTTAAGGGGGGGGGGGGTATACATATGTCTTAAATTTTGAAAGGTATTTTAAATTGATGTTTTCTCAAAACATTAGTTTTTTTTAGAACACTGATCATTTCGGGGTGGGAGGGAGGTCCGAGGGTTAAAAAATATTTTAATCGGATTCCTATTTTGAATGCATCATCACAACAATGAACGCCCTCTGTGCTTAAAATTTAATTTTAGTGGTATATTTTTATTGAATTATAGACTAATATTTTATTTTTTATATTTAGTTCTTCGTACGCAGAAATGCAACATTTTAGATCAGTATCATCTTCATCTGAAAAAAAGTTATCAATCGTTAAAAATATGACATTGATTCAACAAGGTAATGCTGTAGCATCGAATACAACATATGAACCGTTTAGACTTCAAGTAAAAGTTCTTTCTGTTACATCACCATCAAATTTATACATCAGTATTATATCTAAACAAAAAGATATAGCGCAGTTACAAGTTAGGCTAAACGAATTCTATGAAAACAAAGAATATGATCCTCAGACTGCATTCAATGTTCAAGACAAATGTGCAGTGCGGAGTCAACAAGACAATCTTTGGTAAATTTGTCATATTTGTTTTTTGTTTTGTAATATTTCTCTTTTAATACCCATATTTCTAAATTGTATAAAATTATAATAATAAGAAATGCTAACCCTTATTACTGAACAATATACAAGATATGTACAAAAAGTATCGGACCTTTGGCCGGGAAAACTAAAGTTATTCACCTGTAGAATTGTAACAAACAAATCAAACAATTGTAATATTGAACAAATTCATACATTTATTCATTAAAATTAAATTAATGGAATAGATAAGCCTGCAGATCTGCGGCACCCGTGTAAAGATGCCGCAGCTCTCTATTTATTACATCATTTTTTATTGTTATCAATTAAAAAATATATTATTATGCAGTTTAAAAATATAATAAATTTTGACTATAAAAAATAATATGTTTGATTTTCTATTTTAACCAGGTACCGAGCTATAATTAGTGAAAAATTACCAAATGATCAGGTAACTGTGTTCATTAAAGATTTTGCTAGATTGGAGAATGTTACATTAAATCGTCTACGACCATTGGATGAAGAATTCATGACTGTTCATGATGGTGCTGTAAAATGTCACATGTCCGGAATGAAAGCTGCAGGAGATAGTGGAACTTGGCCAATGTTAGCTTGTGAAGCATTGAGAGATAACATCGACAAGTTCTCTGGTGAAGTAAGTAAATTTTTATAACCATTATTTTACATTTTAAAATATTCTACAAATATCAATTGATAAAAGTATGCAAAATGATGCTTAAATTAATGTGTATTAATTAAATTACTTTACAGTATTAATTAAAGCTGATCTATTCATTTTTTAATACCTAATGAAGTTGTATGTTTTTTATAAATATAACCAAAATTATTGAATTTAATGATGTTGGGTTTTTTACAATTTGATTGCCTGAATTTGAAATTTTAATTCAATTAATAATAATCAAACATTTTGACATATTTATATTTCAATCTAATAGTACCTTATCAATTTACTAACAGAATGATTTTAAGGAGGTTGGGGAGATAAAGATTTAGGTTTATATAACTTACCGACTGCGAGTAATGCTGTACACGCTCTTACTTAACACACTGTACTTGCAGTAAATACTACATGTACGAACATTACACATGGCTGCAGTCTTGTCTATAAGTGAGATATATTTACAGGGGTGCAGCGGATTATTGCTAAAGCTTTCTTAATTATTTTTTTAATTTAATGAATGTATTTGTTCAATAATGCAGTTGTTTGACTTGTTCATTATATGTTGATTACAATTTTTTCTGGTGTTATACGTGTCTTTTTAATTTTATCTCTTTCTGATACTTTGACTTACAAGGAAACCTTTTCAAGTGACAAAATCGGATCGACTTTAAATTTTGTATATAGTTAGAGAGGGTCAGGGTTAGTAGGAAAAAAGTATCTTAGCTGTGGTGAAATGGTTTAAGGAGGTGAAACAAAAAATGAAACCGTTAACCGCCACCTCCTTTATTTACTAAAATTAATTGTAGCATAGAATATAGTAATTCAAACATAATGCGGTGTTTACACCGAAAAAGACAAAACACTTCGTATTTAAAAATGTATAGAGTTTATTGCACTTTTGTAAAAAATACACGATGTTGCTGTTTTGTTTCTTCAGTGTAAACACGGCACAAGACATATTTGACCAAAAAAAAAAAAAAAAACAAAAAAAAATTAGGTAAGTTAGATTAAATAATTAATTCGATCCGGATTTGTCACTTGAAAAGATTCCCTTGTTAGACAAGAGCTCTATTGAAAAACCTTAGATCAAAAAGTGCACTATGAGCTGAAAAAGTTTGAGAACCAATGTATTAGTGATTAAAATGAATTTATAAAGATTTTTACACTTCTAATATATTATACATTATTATCTTTAATTAACTTTATTTAATGTCAAACAACACAATTTTTATGATGTAATTATGAACTTTAATAATCAAATATCACTTTTACAGATATACATAACAAAGAAAGGTCTTCCTGAAAACCGTTCATTACCAGTTGATTTATGGGTGAAAAATAAAATCAGAGGGGGTGCATTGGAGCCATCACGAACTGAATGGATTCTTTTAAATCAACTACTCATTGATAAAGGTTATGTGATTCCTGTAAGACAACAAAGCGATTCAATAACAGAAACGGGAATCGAAGTGAATGTCGAAGACAATGGTGTTTTAGAAACAAATGGAACTATTGAAGAGTGGTTGAAACTATCCAATGCTTACATACCTACAGATAACATTCCTGCAATTGCATTACTTGAACAACCAATGTCTTCATATGTATGTAATGAATGGCTTCCTCCAATTCCAATTACAAAAACAGTATTTCAAGCTATAGTGACACACATTGATGAAAATCTTAATATTTATTTTCATGATTATGCATTAGAGAAATCATTAAATGCAATACACCCATTGATTATTGATAGATTTGAGAGTTTGAAGTCACGTCCTATAGATATGTATTGGCAAAAGGGACAAATATGTATTGCCAGAAACGAAACTGGGTTTGTATATTTAAATATTTTTATGAAATTCATTTGAATACAAGATAACCTATGCACAGAATAATTACCCACGACTTACAGTCCAATTATATTATAAGGGACGACTAAACTTTTAATCCATGAACCCTACAAATCCCCTTACATAACAACTTTAATGAGCATGAAAAAGCCAATCAAATTTTGGGAGAGATTTTTGAAGTTATACTTCTTTAGACGCGTTGAGGGTCTAATTTTAGTAATATAACGGTAATGACACGCAATGGAACTGGCACGAAGCGTAGTAGGCATGGTACATTGTACTGAAATAATAACATCATGAAATTTGATACCATAGACCGTAATGTTTTTATTATTATTGTTTATTTATATAATTTTGTAATTATTTCCAATGCTTCGTACTCAATGCCATTGACAGTCTTTCCAATTTTTTTTTAAAGAAAAATATAATTTTTCAAACAGATAATTCATTTGTTCAAAGTCAAATATCACTCAACTTCACCTTATTGAATAAATATACTTTTTGAAGTAAATAATAAATAACTATAATTTTACTTTTTTTTATAAAATAAAACCCTTTTTTTGAACAAAAGTTGCAATAAAATGTTCTATTGTTTTCCTGCCAATTGCATTTCAACTCAGGGAGTTCGGCTACTCATGGCTGTACCTTCATCAATTTTTAATAAAATTATATTAAATGATAGTCGGTATTATCAAATAAAACATATTTTTGGAAAATCAATTTTTTCGAGGTGTATGTAGCCCCTTAAGAACTATCGAGATCGCTTGTACTTAAAAAATATTTTTTAATACGTTAATAAAAACTGTTATTAATATTATATTTCTGTTTCAGATTCTACCGAGGTCAAGTAAAAGAAATTTTTGATGATGAAATCGTTGTTGACTGTGTAGATTATGGTTTCAGTATCAAGTGTAAGACAACTGATTTACGAAAATTTGTAATCCATGATGACATTCCCGTCATGGCTACTAAATGTGTACTTTATAATGTTCAACCTATAGACTCTATGTGGTGTGTGGAAGCTATTGAATTTTTAAAAGAAAATTTCACTTGTGAAAAAGTTACTATTACTGTAAGAGAACATGACATAATTAAAAATGAACTAGGAGTTGACATTTACGTGGATGATTTTAATGTAGTTAAACAACTTATCGAAGCTAACTGGGCGACCTACATTGATGAAAATTCAGATGTTGACACTAAAGATGATATCACAGCTGATGATTCAATCAGTTTAGTTGGGGAAACAAAACCAATAAATAATAGAACTGATCCATATCAGTATAAAGAAATTAATCTTAAATCATTAAAAACAAAGCAACTTATTGTACTTGTTGTTTCTGTAGGTAAAGATTATCTTCATTGGTATGCCCAACCAACGGAAGATAATCTTATATTTGGTGATTCAAAACAAAAATATATAGAACTGTGTGATATTCTTCAAGAAGAAGCAGTCAATCAACCTCTGATTGAAAATCCCTACATTGGACAAACATGTGTAGCTAAATTCAAAGATGATGGTAATTGGTACAGAGCTAAAATTATCGATCCGATATTTAAAAATCAGGATGTTCTTTATGTTACATTTATCGATTACGGAAATGAAGATAGAGTTCAACGTAATGATGTTAGAGAAATCAAAGAAGACTGGCTAAAAATTCCTGCTCAATGTTTTTCTTGTAAGTTATGGAATGTAAAAAAAAGGGATGACATTGATCAAGAAGCACTTACTCATTCATTATCAGATGAATTATTTAACAAAAAAATATTAATGAAGATCGTTTACAGACATCCATTAGAAGTTATGTTTTTAGATATAGAAACAAATGAGTTAATTTATAAAAACTTTATCGATGATGGGTCTTTAAAACAGTTATCTTAAAGTGTATATTTTAATTAATTAACGTATATATACATAATAATTGGTTTAATTTACGTTCCTTAATTATTTTTATGTGTTTAATTGGTAACATGTTAAGCACTATGCTTGTCCATGAGAACTTGTCAGTAGATTATTAATTTAAGTATTTCAGGAAGAATAGTAAATAGTGTTTTTTAGTAAAAAGTTCGTATAAACATATGTCCAAATTTCAATGGGCCTTAAGAAAAAACAAATAACTTGCATATAAATTGCATTTTTTGATTATTTAAATCAGGCCTGCACAATTTTAGTACTAAAGAATCATTTTCCCATGTTATTTAAATGGGAAACGGAACCCCACTTTGTGGCATCTCTTAAAATTAAACTACAGGGTTATCCTCACGGGGGGATTTTTTTAGGTCAAAAAACTAATGTATTTTATAGCGAGAGCAAAATATTTTTTTTTTTATGCACAACCTAATATACTTGTAATATTATAAATTATCAATCAATAAGCTAGGGAATATTATTTTTAATTTGTAATATTATGAATTTTCAATTTTTTTGCAGGCCGCAAATTTTTTTTTTTTTTTTTTGTCTTTCCTTAATGCCTTTCATATTTCAACACCATTGAAAATTGGACAAATGTTAATATGAATAATTGAAATAGTTCATACTATTGCCTCCTGAAATTTTTACTATTCCTACTGAAACTACCAATATAGAATATATTTTTTAAAACTTAATATTTAGATTTGGGTTGTGAAATTTTCAATAATACTTAACATGTTAATCAATTTTTTTTCTTTTCCAAATATATAAATGAGAATGTTAAAATAATTTTAATATGTTATGTATTTTATAAAAATTGATAAATAAAGTTATAATTTATTAAATTATTTTTTAATTATACATACTTATATAATATATGACGTCCTTATAGTAGGAGAGCTAGCGGCGTCTACCTGACTAACCTGTTAGATACAATAAGGCTAAAAATTTGTAGATTTATAATCTTAATATATATAAATTACGTGTCACATGTTCCTCCGCTATGGACTCCTAAACTACTTAACCGATTTTAATCAAATTTGTACACCATGTGCAGTTTGATCCAACTTGAAACATAGGACGCCTCCTATGAGAAATGGGGGGGGGCTTTGCCCCCCCCCCCCTTTTTTTAAAGAGAGTTCCCATTTTTTTTACGGTGGTGGTGGTGGGGGGCTGTAAAGCTTCCTATGGAAAAAGGAGGGGGTGCCCCCCCTTTTTTTCGCCCCCCCCTTTTTAAAATAGAGTTCCCACTTTTTTACGGTGATGGTGGTGGGGGACTGTAAAGCCTCCTTTTGGAAATGGGGGGGGGGGGTTCGTAAGTGTTGAAAATATTCCTATTTTCTTAATTAAATCAGTATAATCAAATACATGCTGTATCAAAATACCCAGAAAAATGAATGCTTTAAGATTACCAAATAAAAAATATACTTTGTATTTAAAAAAAATATATCTTTGATTTGTATTGCAGTTATGGGACATTCTGTGTATGTAACTTTTTCAAATTAGGCTGCTTCTTTAACCTAACAACGCTAACAACTTTTTCATTTTAAGTTTTCTTCCATTTGTTATAATAAATGAAATATTGAACTACCCTGTGCCCTGTTGGTAGCACATACAAACAATAATAAATTTTTTTATGAATTGCCCATCCCTACCGATCTACACTCATAGCTTGATTTACCGGCGGGCCAAACGCGCGATTTACCGGCTTTCTCCTATCCCCTCCATAATACTACCGTGATTTGTGTTTCTGCGCGAAATTTCAATTCACTAATCAACGTTGAGGTAGGCACGGTGGTGGGGGCCCCTCTTTACGTTGGCAATTCAAACGGTTGAATTACCAACAACGCCGGTAATTCAAGCGATGAGTGTAATTGGTACTTACATACATACTCAAAACACCTGCATGTGGTGGGAGAAATAAGCTACATAAGTACATACTTACATAGTTATTATTTTGACAAGCTATATTCATAATTTTATTTTTTATATTCATGTAACGATAATAATTAATCAAACTAAAAATGAAACAATTCAGCTTCGTTTTAATATTAATTTCATTATGTTTAAGCACAGGTAAATACATTTTTAATGTTTTTTAGGGGCGTGGCTGTCATTTATTGTTATAACCACAATCTTTCTATTTGTAAATATTTTAGTTTCTGCTATATACTGCTACCGGTGTGTAAGTACACAACCTGGGTGTGCAACACCATTTAATTGGGCTTGGAGATTTTGGGGCCATGTCTGTCCAGAAACTGATGATGTTTGTGTGAAAATTATTGAACGTAAAGGAGGTTAGTTATTGCAAATTTTAAATTAATCAAATTATTATTAATTAACTTTTATTTATAGCTAATGAAGTAATCACTAGAGAATGTTTAAGTCATCTACGCAGCTTTCGAACAGATATACCTGCAGATCATTACGAAGGTTGTAGGCCTGCAGCTACAGATGTGCGTCTTGCGCACTATGTTAATAATTCCATTAAAGAATTAGATATTAGAAGGTAGGATTTATTGTCATTAAATATAATGAGGTATTTATTAACAGAAGCAATGTTCTTTATAATGTGCAGGTGAATGCCAAAATATGCAATGGGGTTTCTCGCATTTAAAGCTGTAATATTGTACAGATTATTTAATTATTTTTTTAATTAATTTTTTTTTTATAATACCTGGAGAGCACAACGTGTGTAAAGGTGCAAGTCGGTTAATCAAATTTTAGCAGCATATATCACTGTTTTTATTTACCAAAATATTTTTTCTTTCTTTCTGAGATTTACTCTTTCTGAAATTCTCTTATGTGTCAATATCCAGATTGTTAATTCATCAATTTTATTTAAATAAAGTACATTAGTTTAAAAAACAGGATACATATCTCGTACAATTAGTAACATTTACACATTTTTCCAATTAGTTGATCCTAGTATACAAATCTTAGTAACTCATAAAAAAATTTGCAATGCAGTACTTTCCAAACATTTTTTTATACTCATTGGACAGTGTTACACCTACTCCTGTGCAAGGACTTGAAAAAGGTGATCCTGTCAAACGAATGATGATTTTGTTGTTGGTGTTTGGTAAATGAAGATATTGACATCAAATGTTTAAAGGTAGATCTTCTAGCAGTAACAGTAGTTCATTCTTGAGGAATTCTAGGTAATTCTCACAATTCAGTGAGTTCGGAAGATAATGCATACCAGTCTATTACCAATCACTCTAGCCCACATTCTTCAAGTGCAGATTATGGCTTTTACCATTCCAGTAGTGGATGTTATGAAAATTTGTGTTCTTTCTCTAGAGAAAATGAATTCATCGGTGCATAAAATACTTTGAGGATTTGCCATCTTCAATAACGTCATTAACCAAAAACCGTCAAAAAAATAATCATTCATCTGACATAATCACCTTTCCCAAGTCCTTGCGCAGAAGTAGATGTAACATTAATGAGTATAAATTTTTTTTTGGAAAGTATCGCATTGTGAATTTTTGTATGACTTAACAAGATTAACATACAAGTATTAACTTACTGAAAAAAATTGGAAATCTTTGTTTGGAATAAATAAGTTTTTTTTTAACAAAAATAGCTGATTCGTGTGGTAGGTTTTTTGGAAGGGTATAGAATATAGCAGTTTTTAAAATCATTTGAACATTGTAAATGTGTTAGATTTTAAAAAATATTTTTTTAAGAAATAATTTGATCAAAGGGTATAGCCGGATAAGCATGTAAAAACTGCCCCCAGCGATTTTTGAAAATCTATATGGCTGATCGATTTCTAGTTAAAAAAGAAAATTTTCCTGAAAATTAGAGCTTGCCAACCTAAAGATTTAGGGTATAATATGGAAAAACGTGTTTTTCGGTTTTTATTTTATTGTGACCGTTACACTTAATATTTTTTTATGAAATTTTTTTTGAGAAGACTTATCGATAGAACACACGAAAAAAAATTTTTTTCATAGATTTTCTACTAACTATTTTTTTACAAAAAATTTTTATATTTTTTGGCGCCATATTTAATAATTTAAATATGTTCCCTTCGAGTGTCAATCACTAAATTTTTTTAAAATACTTCTTATTTGTACCTATGTATGTGGTAAAATTTTCAATTTGATCTATTTGGTGCAACATAGTAAAAAAAAAAAAAAAGTTATTTTTTTAATATAATCATATAAGTGCTTTGACCGTACAGATCACGACTCGTGCCGTCAAATCACCAGGCAACCACTGCAAACTTAAATGAAATAGAGTATACATATATTGATATGTATGGAACACTATTGTTTTTTACCTAAAATTATTTTTTATCTTCTTTTTAAACAAATTGAATAATGTAAAAAAACATTAATTTATTTGTTCAAGTTATATAATTATGATTTTTATTTTCAAACTGCAGGTATCTAACATTTTTTTAAATCTTTGATATACATACATACATATATACAAACTGTAGCAGGGGTTATTTTAGTGTATGTTTGTAGCTTGTTTCTGCAGTTCTAAAAGTCAATAGTTGAAAAATATAAAGTATATTTTATTTATATTTTATAATAAATATATAATGTGTAGTATAAAAAATATACTACATGAAATCCAGTTGAAAAATCACAAGTACAAAGCAAAAAGAAAACTTGTAATATTTCAACTGGATGCACCTTTCACGTACTATATTTTTTATACTACACATTATATATTTATTATAAAATATAAATAAAATATACTTTATATTTTTCAACTATTGACTTTTAGAACTGCAGAAACAAGCTACAAAAATACACTAAAATAACCCCTGCTACAGTTTGTATATACGTATGTATGTATATCAAAGATTTAAAAAAATGTTAGATACCTGCAGTTTGAAAATAAAAATCATAATTATATAACTTGAACAAATAAATTAATGTTTTTTTACATTATTCAATTTGTTTAAAAAGAAGATAAAAAATAATTTTAGGTAAAAAACAATAGTGTTCCATACATATCAATATATGTATACTCTATTTCATTTAAGTTTGCAGTGGTTGCCTGGTGATTTGACGACACGAGTCGTGATCTGTACGGTCAAAGCACTTATATGATTATATTAAAAAAATAACTTTTTTTTTTTTTTTACTATGTTGCACCAAATAGATCAAATTGAAAATTTTACCACATACATAGGTACAAATAAGAAGTATTTTAAAAAAATTTAGTGATTGACACTCGAAGGGAACATATTTAAATATGGCGCCAAAAAATATAAAAATTTTTTGTAAAAAAACAGTTAGTAGAAAGTCTATGAAAAAAAAATTTTTTCGTGTGTTCTATCGATAAGTCTTCTCAAAAAAAATTTCATAAAAAAAGATTAAGTGTAACGGTCACAATAAAATAAAAACCGAAAAACACGTTTTTCCATATTATACCCTAAATCTTTAGGTTGGCAAGCTCTAATTTTCAAGAAAATTTTCTTTTTTAACAAGAAATCGATCAGCCATATAGATTTTCAAAAATCGCTGGGGGCAGTTTTTACATGCTTATCCGGCTATACCCTTTTTGTACGTTATTAAATGCATTTATAAATGTAGCAGCCATTTTTTGTTTTTGAGTAGCATAGACATTTAAGTAATAGAAAATAATGTTTGAAAAATATGGACTGCTTAACATTTGAGTTTTTATCATTAATGTGTATAAATCGGGGTTTCCTCAAATATTTAGTAAAATGGTCAATATAAAAATATTACACTTTGCATAAAGGTATATTTGCTTAAATTGGTTCCAAATAACACATTCTAGCTTCCTTTAAAATATTCCTACCGCCATACCAAATACCCTGTGTATATTTATTTTTATTTTTTAGAGACCATTATGATTCAACAACATGGTGTTTCTGTTTTCTTGATCATCGTTGCAACTCAGCAAGTACAAATGTAATATCAACAGTAACAATTGTTTCTTTATTTACTTTAATTAGAAATCTATAATTTTACATATTTATAATAACTATATGCACAAATTTAAGAAATCAACACACAAAAAACATCAAACTTAAGTTTTATGTTTTTTTTATTTAGACCTATTAGAGAATAGATATTGTAACCAAGTAACCACATATAAAATATTGTCTACCATTTAATTTAGACATGTTTAGAATATCTAACTTCACTATTGGCCATACCATGAAAGAAGATTGGGCTTAGGAATGTAATCACATGTCACTATATACACATGAAGCTTCTTACTCAAAATGTTATATAGTCTGTTAAAATATATAGTATTTTCGTGTGCCGCTCTCTTTATACTAAATGCTATAGCCGACCGCTTAAGTTGTAGTATTAGATGTGCGACGTTCTATTGAATAATGAACTGGACGATCGAAACAGTAGCAGATAGTGCAATAATGATTTTTAATTTTTATTCTTAATTTTTAATGGTAATCTAAAAATTTTATATTCTATAAATGTATTTGTGTTTGACTACACCTATGACTGACATCAGTTCGGATTTCCTATCCCTACCGCACTGGTCTTCTTTAATGGTACGTACAATACTTTTAGAATTGCCAATTGACTGCTATTAGCATACTTGGTTAATGTTTTCAATTTGTTGTACATTAAGACTGAGAAAGCTTCTGAATAATTGTGGTTTACAGTCTAATTTTAGATGAGAAGTGACAATTATCAAATCTTTTGTTTGTACTGACGTGACACTAAAACTACTGAACTGTTTTTGATCAAAAAGCCTAAGATCCTTGAATTAGTAAAGGCCTCTATACCCCACCCAATTTGACATCCAATCTACAGAGTCCCTGCTGATTGGCTGATGTATAGAGTTCTTTAAACTTCACATAAATTGTAATATTTGTAATGTTTGGTATGTAGAATCATATATTAATCTACTACTAGTAGATTAATATACAGGGTGGTCCGGTTTGGGATACAGATATTTTAGGAGCTGATTCCCTGACTTATTGTGAGTAAGAAATTGTGCAGGAAAAGGGGGGTCTATCTTCAACACCCTCTGAGCTACAGGGTGTTTAAAAAATTTCCTTCAGAGTAGTTCTTACAACAATAACTTCCAAAGTAACATATCTAGAGCAACCAAAATGAGTCAGTTTTATAGGTAATTAACTAACATATTTTCAGTATTACAGTTATTGCTATCCGTGTTTTTAGTTCCGAGTTATAGTTCATCAAATTTGAAAAATATCTTATTTTTTTGAAATTTTTTATGAAAATATAATTTTTCTCCAAAAGTACCTCTAATATGGGGTATTTTTTATCATTATTTTGGTACGTCATAATGTTACATACCTACAAATTTACTACAGAAAGTTTTGACCTGGGCCTTACAGTTTTCCAGTTATAAATTAATCCCCAAAGTGACTATTTTGCTACCTGCCCTATTAAATGAAACAATCATATAATTTATTTGTTTATAACTACATAATTTTTTTTTTTTTATTATTTACCTACCATAAAAATAATTATTTACCGAAAAACTGTAAGACCCAGGTCCAAACTTTGTGTAGTGAATTTGTAGATAACATGACGTACCAAATTTTTTTTAAAAAATACCCCATATTAGAGGTACTTTTGGAGAAAAATTATATTTTCATAAAAAATTTCAAAAAAATAAGATATTTTTCGAATTTGATGAACTATAACTCGGAACTAAAAACACGGATAGCAATAACTGTAATACTGAAAATATGTTAGTTAATTACCTATAAAACTGACTCATTTTGGTTGCTCTAGATATGTTACTTTGGAAGTTATTGTTGTAAGAACTACTCTGAAGGAAATTTTTTAAACATCCTGTAGCTCAGAGGGTGTTGAAGATAGACCCCCCTTCCCGCACAATTTCTTACTCACAATAAGTCAGGGAATCAGCTCCTAAAATATCTGTATCCCAAACAAACCAACCTGTATATATGGTAGAATGTATGTATGTACTTGTTTATTGTTGTGTTTTTTTTTATATATATGCATGCCGCATATAAAATAAAGAATTTTATGTTGAGTTAAATATTAACTGAATATATCTATACTTGATACTAAAAAATATATACAGTGTGTCTCCAAACACATACACATGTGTGAAAGATAAAAAATTGATCATAGCTGATATTTTTTTAAATAAAGAGCCTTTTATATTCATCATCATTCTACCTGATATAACTCATCTTGTATATCTTCAGTAAAAAAATCTATTTCTACAGTGTTGTCAATTATTTACAAAATTTTGTACAGAGAAGTATAATTTTTTATTCTGAATTACTTCTCTATAAATTTTTTTATAATAGAACAATGTATAGTGTATTGTTTATTTTATTAGATCTTATATACAGCGGAATTTGTTTATGGTGTCATTGAAAGGACTTTTTGATCTTATAACTGGTGTGAGTGATGTATTCAACAAAAATTAATTTATGTTGATACACTATAACCAAGATGGTATTCAAACTCAATCAATGTCGCAATAACCAAGTACGGCTGTATATAGTTATTAAATTGTGCCTTAATCAATTATATATTTTATTATAAGACAAGTGTTTTAAGTATATTGATTCTTTTATAACTCCGTCCAATTAAATTTTCTATTTTAGAATAAAATAAAATTATTCATTTTATCATTTATACGAAATAATATAATGTTCCGTCCAATTATGCACTCTTTTGTTACAGTATTAGTATTATTGTTTATAAAAAAAAATCTTAGATTGATTTAATATTATTGCAATGACAAAAGTTTTAAATTTTAAAAGTCCTAGTTTTTAATTATTAATACAATCAAATACATAGATATATATGTATATCTTCATATTTGGTAGGAGCAGATACAGTTGAAATCATTATATCAACATCCAGGGGACCAGTCATATTAGGTCATAACAGTTGAGTCGTAAAAACTGGTAAAAAGGCAATTATATGAGATTCATTCGGACTTTTATTTTGAGTCGTTAAAACCGATATGTTATATTCACTGATGTCATTATAACCGGTTTCGACTAATATAAATATGTTATTATTTTGTTTATTTTTTAGCTTTTATATGCCTTTGCTATATATCACCACTATATCACTGTGAATGATCTATTGATGTTAAAATTGATAAAAAGATATAACTATTTCTGCAAAATAGGTATAATATATTAAAATTATATATTTTGATATTTTTGGTACCTGTGCATTATATATTATTTTATTATATCCCCAGCATTTGCAGATGGCAAGTCTTATGTACTATATCATAGGTGTCCAACCTTTTGACCCTCGTGGGCCGCAGAGCGCAAAAAAATAGCGAAAAAATTTGTTAAGGGCCGCAATTTTTTTTATTTTTGACTTGATTAATTTATTTATATCTCTGTAGTATGTACACTATCTATACTACTTTATAACACAAAAAATCTTTACTTGATATCGTTAATTATTTTCATATTTAACTTTTTTTTATCTTTATATTTTATATTAAATCTTATGCGGGCCGCACGTAATGTGCTCGAGGGCCGCCGGTTGGACAAGCCTGTACTATATGATGTGATCAGCACCAATGTGAGTAAAGTGTATACTATTAGTTTAAATATTTATTATTGCATATTCGGTTGCTATTTTCCGAAACTATACCAGGCTATTAAAAATTATGCATCAGGCAAAGATTTAATCACTTTGAAGGGGGACTGGAGAACAGTAGTCCTGGTAAATGTGTTTTATTATTTTAAACAATAATAAAAACAAAAATAGAATAAATTTTTGTCTTTTAGCGGAACAACTATACCATGGTCCCCCTTCAAAACGATTAAATCTTCGCCTTATGCATGATTTCTAATACCCTGTGGCAGGTCTTAAAAAGAGCAACCAAATATGCAATGATGATTATTTAAACTAAAAGTGCACACTCAGATTGGCACATATAATCATATAATACCTACATTAGTAATGGACATTTGCAAATGCCGAGGATGTAATGCACAAGCAAGGTTAGTATGCACAGGTAGATTTTTTTTATAAATATATAATCTGTAAGATCTTTTTTTTGTAAAAAATAATATATTTTAAACATATGTGATAGCAATAGTAACATTTGTATATTTTTGTATTTAAAAAAATATAATGTATAAAACCATAATTTTTTTTTATTAGTATCTTTTAAAAAATCTTATAATTAATAGGTAATAGGTATATATAATTTTCAAAATTTCAACAGTATTAAAACAGTGTTGATAGAAAAATTATCTTGTACGGTCAACCACCAACTGTGTTATAAATTAAGATATCAACAGTATCACTGATCGTGCACTGATCTAAATTCTAAAACAAATCCATAGATAATATCATAGAATTAATACTCCTGATGCTCCTGTTGTTGTTAGCTCCTTTGTAATGCTGTATGGATAAATATTAAAAACATAAAACAATTAAATCTTCACCTAATTTAGCGAGACAACTGGTCTCCCTAGAAACGATAAAATGTTATGCATAATTTTTTATACCCTGTTGCAATTTTTGAAAATAGCATCCAAATATCTATAAAATAAAAAAGTGGGTGTGAGTCACAATATAATATATTTAATGTTCTGTGGTGTGTGTGCTTATACATAATAAAATGTAGAATGTAGATGCACTAGAAGTTATACTTATTGTTATAGTTAACGTGATTGAAAAACAACTACGAAGAATCAACCTCAGATATTTGAAAACACTCAAAATTTGATTTTAAAAATATTTTATGGATAGAAAATTTCTATCAAATATTAAAATCTTAGTTTCAGAAAAAAAAAACAAGAAAATATTTATTTTGCCATAATTAAATACCTGTTTATATTATTTATTTTTCAAACTAATAATAACGAAACGAATTAATCATTTCAAAAACCATTAACATAAACATAAATATAATATATCTAACAAATAACAATGTACTGCTAAGTATACTTAGCAGTACATTGTTATTATGAATATATTCATTTAACACAAATAATAATTCTTGTAAACTTGTAAGGCATACGCGCTACCAAAAAAATATATAGGTATAATCAGGCCCGGATTTACCATACAGGCAGTGTAGGCACGTGCCTAGAGCGGCAAAAATTTAGGGGTAGCAAATTTTAGCAAAAAAAAGTTTTTTCACATTTTATTTTTAATAATTAATACAATTTTAACATGAAAACCTAAGAAAAGGTCTTTTCATACTTTCTTTTTAATAATTGATAAAATTTTAACATGAAAACCTTAAAAAAGGTAATTGATATGAAAAACCTTTACTTTTTTATTTTTATTCAATCAGAAAGGGCGGCAATTTTCGCAACTGCCTAGGGGCGGCAAATTTCAAAATCCGGCCTTGGGTATAATCCACATCAAGCGCATCTGATAGAGACAAAAACGTTATGTATGTACTTATTTGCGAACAGTTTCAGCTCCCTAAGTTTACCCGAACATTTCCGAAACGTAACATTCGAACATCATTACGCGTAAATGCTATTCAATACCCAACAAAAATGTATGTATCGCGAATCGCGGTGCGCCAAAGTATAACTTCAATAAATATTTGAACTTATTGTACACACTTTACTCACATTGGCGCTAATCAGCTTGCACATTGCAAATACCGGTGAATAACTGAACTACCAGAAGTATGTACCGTATGTACCATTAATTATTTTAAGTATATTTTTTAGAACTGTACGTGTTTTGTACCTTTACCTTTTATACAATTAATATTAATACATATTACCAAAAATACGTATATTATTATTAATTTATATTACTATGTACTATGTAACTACATTAATTTTTTAAAAATTAATTTCCAACAATTCAAATAAAAGCGCTAGCATCGTAAGTCACATGACTTCATCACCGGTTTCAAAAGGCGTTGACGTTTATCTGACGTTACTCGTATATTGTCATACTTGTCATAAAAAATCGAAATGGCTGATTTAATTTCTATTCCGATTAAAAAATCTTCAGATGTTGATATTGTCAAACCACTGAAGAATCTTATTCAGTCTACTTATAGTACTGCAGACAAACCTGAAGATTATAGTGATGCAATAAACGAATTGAATAAATTAAGAAATAATGCAATTTGGAAAGCCTTTGAAAAATATGAGAGTTCATTGGATTTTATATACAGGTATGATTCATAGTATATTTTATGACCGCTTGTTATAAAGTTTAATAATTCATTTTATAAAATGATGAAAAATACGTTCTTATTTTTATTGTAAGGGTCGTTACTAGGTTAATTCATGTAAAATTTCAGCTATCATGATGAACTGACAGCTTTAGAAGGAAAAATACCAGCAAATGAAATACAGATACCTTTTAAGTGGAAAGATGCTTTTGACAAAGGATCATTATTTGGTGGACGGATGTCTCTCAGTAAGTATAATGTTATTATTTTCTCTTAAAAAATATATAGTTAAGCTGAAGAAGAAGTGGACACTACATGACTACATCACAATTGTAAAAAATCACGTATATAGTTATTCAGAAGAGAGTTGATGTTCTAGTAAATACATAATAATAATATACGCGTTAACTGTCCTTGGTTACGACAATCTATTGGGTTGAAAAGGTAGGTTAGTCTCTGTTAAGTTAAAAATGGAGAATCAATCTCTGCTGCAACTCTATTCTAACACATCAACATGTGATTTTTGAAAATTGTGATGTAGTGCCTGCATATTCTTCAGTTTAACCAAACATATAGTTCAATGATCAAATTTTATTAATATAGCCATCTCGTCACTGTCGTACGAAAGAGTGTGTATTTTGTATAACATTGCTGCACTTCAAAGTGCGGTTGCATCATCGCAAAGTGTTGATTCTGATGAAGGTCTCAAACTGGCAGCTAAATTATATCAGGTACTTTTTTAACTAAGTGAATGTCATTGAAACAATATTATTTAATATTAAATAATGTTCTATAGCAATCTGCTGGTATATTTAATCACCTAAAAGGAACAGTGATGGCTGCTATTCAACAAGACCCAACACCAGATTTAAATCCAGAAACTTTAGGTGCACTGTCTTCATTAATGTTAGCACAAGCTCAAGAAATATTTGTGATGAAAGCTATTCATGGTTAGTAATAACGTTACTACTGGAAAATGGAGAAACTGTGGTTTCTTAGTCACTTGAACTAATAAAACTAATAATCACAATAAAATAATGTCACTCGACACCATAGACATAGAGAAATGGACAGCGCATCTGACTCGAAAAAAGAACCGTGTCAAATGAAAGAGACAGAAATTGTTTGGAAATATCTTGTCCTTACTTATACAGGAGTGTTTCATTTTTGGCTTAAATGACAAAAAATAACTAACGTTATAAAATATTTTATTTACTAAAAATTATTACTGATTTTTAAATAATATCAGTTTGGTATTTTTTGACCTAATTCTAATTTCTTGTTCATCTTTTTTTGTTGCTTCATAGTGTAACTTAATATCAATTTTTTTTTTTTTTAATTTTATTAATTAAATCTTGTCTGTGATTGTTAGTGTAATTCACCTCATCATTTTTTAACAACCACATGGGAATTACTTTAAAACTATTTTTTATTAATAAACATTTAATATTTACACTACCATATTACTTTCCTGGAAAATCCGTTCACTAATTTTACAAATTTCTATGGGATCAGTTGACGGTTTTTGTAAATTGCCTCAATTTTTTATATTTAATAAAAAAGATGATTGCTGCAAAATAAGCAATTTGTTACAATTATAACAGTTGTTTGTTTTTAGTATTTTCCTTGCTAAAGAATTCCTGACATATAACTAATTATTTCAATAATGTAATCATAATTAATGCCTTCGTAAATACTCGGAATATTGTATTCGTGTTCATATGAAATAATTACGCGATGATTTTCGTTACCGATATTTTTATCATTACAAATATTGACTGTACGTAAATAAATAAATATACGACATAAGTACAACCCTGAACTGTAGTAAACTCATAGAGATAATAATATGTAATATTTTCTCTATGAGTAAACTACCAATCAGATTCTTAGAAGAAGATATAGATATTTTCCAAACAACTTGCATCTCTCTCTCACTTACAGAACAAATGTTACACCATTATGTTAAATACGAATGCACTGTCCATTTCTCTATATCTATGCTCGACACGTATTTTATTGTGGTTAAGATGTATATAAATCATTAATCTTTCAGATTTATAAAAATAATATTAATATTATTTTGATGCATTTCAGATAATATGAAAGAAGCAATAGTTGCAAAATTGAGTAATCAATGTGAAGAATTATATGCAGAAGTATTAAAAATTTTCCAAAGAGAAAGTTTAAGACAATTGTGGGATCGAGATTGGCTTCCATTGGTAACCATTTTTAATGTATATACAATATTTACACATATAACAATTTTATGTCTTTTCTAGATTGCTGGAAAACAAGGAGCATATCACGCAATGTCTGAATATTATCAGAGTTTAGTTTGTAAAGCTAATAAATCTGTTGGGGAAGAAATTTCAAGATTAGAGGTATTTAAAAAAAAATTGTATTCATTATTCTTTATTATTTATAATTGATATTTTTTTGGTATAAAAAAATCAAAAAATAATAAGTTTTGTTCGGTATATAATACTTTAAATACAATTAATAAAAACAATATTTTTTAATGTTATATTTCTTAAGGTCAAATTTTTGGTAATGCAATGGAAACGTAATTTGAGGACGAAATTTTAGTAATGTAACATAAATGAAATGTAACGGAATATGAAGGAATAAGCGCGATAGACATGTTACATTTTAACATTTATAGAAAACTATAATGTGTTAAATTTTCTCATTTATGTTTAACCAAAATATCCAATGCATGCTTTCTCTATTTTTTGTTTTTTTTTTTTTTTAATAAGATGCGCAATTAATGCTCTATTCAATTCATAGCTGAGATAATTTTCTACAAAACCGAATTCAAAAGTTTTTTTGTAGAAAAACCCGTTCATGAAATATAGCGCTATAAGAATCGAGAGCATAGAGTAGTAACTAAATGGTGGGTCATCTGTTGGTTTCTTTTTAAAATTGCTATTAAACTATACTGTCGAATATTTTGAAATGGTTGTTGTTTTATTCAAGAAAGTATATCTTCCGGTCATTTATTGAAAACAATTTTAGTTAAATGGCTGTTGCGGCTAACTCTTATAGTTATTTAACATTTAAGAAATAACTTGGTTCTGTTTGCAAAGATCACTTTAATATTATCTGTGTAAACAAATACACTCACCTCCTGAATTAACGACTTTCGAATTAACGGCGCTTGAAATAAGGACGGGCTAAATACTTGAATTAGCGACCTTCCTCTATCCCCACCACAATACCACCGACTGCTATATTTCTGTGTGAAATTTAAACCGTTGATGTCGGCTCGGTGGTGGGTGTCCCTCTTGCCGTCGTTAATTCAAGAGGTTGAATTACCAACACCGTCGTTAATTCAAACGTCGAGTGTACAAAGTATGTACATTTATATTAAATTACAGCATGCTGTGGAATTATTTAAAGTATCTCAACAAAGATCAGGAAGACCAACATTTTTCCAAGATTTCTTAGCAAAGGCACAACGGAATTTAACAGAAGCTAAGAAAGATAATGATTTCATTTATCATGAAAGAATACCTGATGTAAAAACTTTGGAACCAATTGGAAGAGCATTGATAGCAAAAATGTTACCTCTTCCTGATAAATTTGGAAGCAGTTTTAAAGGTACATATGTTAAACAAATTTCTGAATCATTTATACAGGGTGGTCCGGTTTGGGATACAGATATTTTAGGAGTTGATTCCCTGACTCATTGTGAGTAAGAAATTGTGCGGGAAGTGTGGGTCTATCTTTAACACCCTCTGAGTTACAGGGTGTAAAATTTCCTTCAGAGTAGTTCTTACAACAAAGATTATCTCATAACTTCTAAAGTAACGTATCTAAAGCAATCAAAATGAGTCAGTTTCATAGGTAATTAACTAACATATTTTTCAGTATTACGGTTATTGCTATGCGTATTTCTATCTCCGAGTTATAGCTCATCAAAGTCGAAAAAGATCTTTTTTTGTTGAAATTTTTTATGAAAATGACATTTTTCTCCAAAAGTACCCCTAACATGTTGTATTTTTTATCATTATTTTGGTACATCATAATGTTTCCTACAAATTCACTATACAAAGTTTGGACGTGGGTCTTATAGTTTTCCAGTTATTAATTAATCCCCAAAGTGACTATTTTGCTACCTGCCCTATTAAATGAAACAGTCAATAAATTTATTTTTTATAACTACATAATTTTATTATTTATTATTATTTACCATAAAAATAATTATTTTCCGGAAAACTGTAAGACCCACGTCCAAACTTTGTATAGTGAATTTGTAGGTAACATTATGATGTAACAAAATAATGATAAAAAATACAACATGTTAGGGGTACTTTTGGAGAAAAATGTCATGTTCTTAAAAAAATTCAACAAAAAAAGATAATTTTCGACTTTGATGAGCTATAATTCGAAAATAACAATACGGATAGCAATAACCGTAATACTGAAAAATATGTTAGTTAATTACCTATGAAACTGACTCATTTTGATTGCTCTAGATACGTTACTTTAGAAGTTATGAAATAATCTTTATTGTAAGAACTAATCTTTAAAAAAAAATTTAAACACCCTGTAACTCAGAGGGTGTTAAAGATAGACCCACACTTCCCGCACAATTTCTTACTCACAATGAGTCAGGGAATCAGCTCCTAAAATATCTGTATCCCAAACCGGACCATCCTGTATAATAAATTTGTTATGTATGACTGTTTAATAAATTTTTTTTTTCAGATTTGTTTGCTGAATTAGTGCCTGTAGCAGTTCATCAAGCTTTAGCAGCATACGATGTTCGCAAAAATGAAATTGTCAATACTGAAATTATGAAACTTCGTGAATCTACTCAGTTTTTGAACAGGTAAACAAAGTATTACACATAATTGGTTTTTAAATGCAATGAATAGTTCATTATTAATTTTATATCAATATAAGAGAATAAAAGTTCTTCAGTGAGATAAGAAAATGCAGGTTGTTAATCTTGACTAATGTTTTAGTGTATTGGCATCATTGAATTTACCAGCAGCTATAGAAGTTACCGAAGGTGGAGAATTACCTCAATCTCTACTTGACAAAGCGGGAGTTGTTAGAAATTCAGGTGGAATTGGTGCACTACAAAATCTTCTTTCAGAATTACCTCACGCTTTACAGCGTAACAAAGATATTCTAGATGAGGTAATGTATTGTTATTATGATTTATAAGTTTTTATGTAAAACTGAAATGATTGTATTTGACAGGCTGATCGTTTAATACGAGAAGAAAAAGAATCAGATGATGCATTGAGAACACAATTTAAAGAGCGATGGACCCGTACTCCTTCTGAAAAACTGACTGATATGTTTCGATCTAATTCAGAAAAGTATCGCGTAATTATTAACAACGCTATTCAAGTAAGTTGTCTATAATATTATTTATTTATTATAAATATACTATGAAATTTATTAATGAAAATTTTTAAAATATAACTTATTACATTTCCTCCTAAAATTTTGTAAGATATAAGCTGAAATATTAATACTCGGCAAAAGACTTAAGAGGTTTAACATATTTGGACTATTGTATAAATTATAATATTTATTTTAAATTTGGTTAGGCTGATAAAGTTGTTCGAGATAAATTTGAAACTCATCGTGAAGGGATTGAACTATTAAGTAAATCACCAGAAGAATTGAATGCATCTGTTCCAAAAGGATCGGGAGGATCAGTAGCGGATACTTCAGCCGTGAACAAACTACGGAAATTAATGGAAGAGGTAATTTTATAAGCATGAATGCGCAAGGATGTATAAATAATCAAGTGTGTAGATACAAATGAGTTCAAACTAAGAACCTTTAGGTATAGTTTGAAGCAAGGAACTTGTGAACCATATTATGTTGGTATATCAAATGAAATTCTACCTGTATTGTTCATCATTGATGTGTTTGTGACTTTCCTGTGACCGAGACAAGATTTAACTGTAAAATTTGTATTTATTGTGCTCAAATAAGTTTTATTACTATTAGCCCAGTCAATAGGTAATTTTAGGTAACATTAAATCCAGGGGTTTTGATATTTAAAAGGGTCGGGTAGATAGTCCTAAATGATTTGCTGAGGTTTTGATCTTGGCGAGCGCTGCTTGCACCATAGTCTTGGAAAATTATTGTTTTATTTAAAAATGAGTGTAAAAAAATATTGTATTGTTTGAGTTATATTTCTATCTTCGCTTTTGTGAACCAAATTTGACACATGTTAATACAGAATGCGCAGTCTATGTCTCTATTATAGAGGCATATTTATGAAAGTTTGTACTGATCACCAATGCCTTTGCCATCTTCTATTTTTTTTAAATGTACACTCACTGCTCAGTTTAACGACGGTGTTGGTAATTCAAAAGTTTAGTTTAATGATGTCAAGAGGAGCCCCCACCACCATGCCAACAAATTAGAAAAGTTGGCAATTGTAGTATGTTTTTTTGTATGTACTTTAATTATGGGTAGTACGAAAATGCCGCTGTTTGTTATTAATGTAAAATATAAATGTAAATCTGTAAATATTGTACAAATGTAAATAGTAATAAGTAGCTGAATAATGAAATCCCGCTTTGTGGACATTTGTTCGATTTCACGATGGACTCTTGCAGCAAGAAAATTCAGGTAAGTGAGAAATGTCAACTTTGAACAGAACATGAAAATAACTTTTGTGTCGCTCAATATTTTTTTTAAATTTTCCTAATATTGAATGATAATTTACATAGAAGACTTGAATGTCAATTGGTGAATTTAAATTTTGCGCAGAAATATTACAGTCACGGTGGTATTATGGTGGGGGTGGGAAAAGGTCGCTAAACTGATTGTTTGGCTTGTCGTTAAAATGAGGGGGGTTCCTAAAGTGCGTGCTGAGTGTACTTGTTTTTAATAAAAAAAAAAACATTTACCACAACTTTCTGATTATTCTGTTTCGTTTATACTTAACATTTGATAATCGAAATGTGGCAGAACCATTTGGTATGTCGTTGGCTCGTCTTTCGTTCACATGCTTGTAGAATTTATGTATCACACACATACAACTATTATTGTATCATTAAATATAATCGTGTGTAAAATTGTAAGTTCCATTAGTTAATAATTTTATTCTGTATAATAGGTTGAAAAACTCAAAGCAGAACGTGATGCAATTGAATCAGATTTGAAATCAGCAACATTAGATATGAAATCGAAATTTTTAAGTGCCTTAGCTCAAGATGGAGCAATAAGTGAACCTAATTTATCTGTTGAAGCTTTAGGACGTGTGTTTGGGCCATTGCAAAAACAAGTTAAAGAGAGTATTGAGAAACAAGAAAAATTGGTGGCTGATATTCAGGTATAATGAATATGTGTATGTGTTAAGTCATATTAAATCCTAATTTCATTATAAATTCAACAGAATGCAAATACAGAATTTGTACAAGAAAGCGGAGCAGGCGCCAATAGTCGTGACACTAAAATGAGAGAACTTGCATCGGCGCATGACACTTTTACAGAACTGCAAAGTAATCTTAAAGAAGGAACGCAGTTTTATAATAATTTAACAGAAGTAAGTATTTTTATTTTATTTTTTAATATTACAATTTAATATTACAATATTTTTTCTTTTTTCAGTTATTGATCAGTTTTCAAAACAAAATATCTGATTTTTGTTTTGCTCGTAAAACTGAAAAAGAAGAATTGCTTAAAGATTTAACGAGTGAAATTAGTAGACAGGCAGTGAACCCTACACCAAACCCCCCTTCTCATCATACAACAGGTAATGCTACTGTGATGAAAATGTTACAATATATTTATATTGCAGCACAATATTGTAATGATATATTTACTATGTTTTCGATATTTATCAGATGGTGGTGTAAAGACTCCCCCAGAACGCCCTCCAGCTCCCGTTACAACCAGTGCTCCGCCTGCAAACTTGCCGTATCCAGTGTATTCACAAAGTATGCCATTGCCTTATGGAGCTACTTCAGCCACACCATACCCAACTTATGTATCGCCACCTATGCCTCAAGGATATAACCCATATGGTACCATGCCATATCCAGGTAAAAATCAAGCAGACAGTTGTATAACCTTGGCTTGTTAAAGATTGAAAAATCTAGTTCTAAATCGAATCAAGAGTACCTAATATAAAATTATATTTGAAATATTTTCAGCTTCATATAACTACCCTGGTGGGTTTCCACAAGCTCCACCTCCGTCTGCGTATCCTGGATATCCGCAACAAGGTCCACCTGGAGGATATCCACAGCAAGGAGTGCCTGGAGGATATCCACAGCAAGGAGCGCCTGGAGGTTATCCACAGCAGGGAGCTCCGGGTACTTATCCGCCGCCTGGAAGCGGATATCCTCAGCAACATCCTCCTGGTTGGTGAATTAATAAGCACTATAATATGTGTAATACAATTACTAATTATTGTTAGATATTAACACCTAATTTTATAAATGTTTGCTATAATCATGTTTTTTTATTATTATATTGTATATGATGCTTTAATGTTTAAAAATAATGGAGAATAAATATTTTTAGCAAATTAAAATAATTTTTTTGTTTCATAATATAACCAATATTAGCCAATTTCCCAATAGGCCCGAGAGAGCACAGATTAAAAAACTACATTAGTAATTATTTTAATGTAATTTAAAATCATGAATTTAAATAGTAAAATTATGGTGATGGTATATATTTTTCGTGTGATTTTCTCAATCTAAACTATACTTCACAAATAATTATACAACTTTTACTGAAAAAATGTGCAATAATAAAATTGAATATGACCGCCTATTAGGCGGCAAAATTTTAAATCCGACCCTGGATATCGGTACACTTATCGCTTGAATTACCGACGTTGTTAGTAATTCAACCGTTTGATTTGACGACGTCGAGAGGGGCCCCCACCACCATGCCAACCTCAATGTTGATTGGTGAATTTAAATTTCGCGCAGAAATATAGCAATCACGGTACGTAGTATTATGGAGGGAATAGGAGAAGGTTGGCAAATCGTGCGTTTGGCCCGTCGGTAAATCGCGAGATGAGTGTACATAACGTCACACCTGTCAGGGCTGTCAACATTGTACCATCTGGGGTATTTTTATATGATTAATTATATTTTATATTGGTGACATTGAAATATTTAGTTTCAAATTTCATGTTGATTTGAAACGTCAAGACGTATGAATAAAATCAATTCACAATGTTAACTTCTCGAAGTTTAGCGTTGTGCAGAACGCTTCAAAAATTACAAATACCTATTCAAAACAATGCTCTTAAAAGTTTGCGGAACAGCCACACGTAAGTAGTTCTAGGTTATGCACATTATGTAACAAAATTTTGAGTATGTTATCAATGTTATACATAGGTACGTGACGATTCTTGTAGCTAAATTTGTTTGAATATATTTTAGTTGGTCCTATCGTGTGAGTGCCCCTGCACCTTCAAGATTAACCCGATACACTGCCGAAGCTGTTAGTGGATTTATGTGGTGGTGGATCTTGTGGCATTTGTGGCATGAACCTGAGCATATTACGGTTTGTATTCTTGATTTTTTCTCTCTTAAATTTATATTTATAACTTCGTACACTTTTAGGGAGAATTCCCTTATCCAGATCCATCAAAATGGACAAATGAAGAATTAGGAATTCCACCTGATGAGTAAAAAAATTATTTTCAAAAAGTATTTGTGTAGTCTGTAGTCAAATTTGATTAATGTATATAAAAAAATTGTTTTTTAACTGTCAAAAATTGTATTTCAATTACAGTTTTATTTATTAAATATTGCACATTAAATATTCCAATTGTGTGAATTATATTTTATCAAATTCATTTATGCCTGAGTATCCTAAGGTGCGTTTATTGAAATGTTTTGCTACAATTATGTAGCAGTCATAGTCAGCAATATTGCAGCCACATCAAAATGTTGTCGTGTGACCTGCCAATATGGTTTTGTATTTGTTGATTTATTACAGATGAATACGCTTCGAGTTGACAGCACTAACGAACTCACGTAAAATAATCACGTGCAGACATTAAAAAACGAGCAGTAATATTTCGCTATGTTCTCAAAACTACCCTACACTTTGTAGATTGGAGATTAACTGAATTGTGCACAGCACTTTATTTGCATAGAATTTAATATAAAATATTTTATCCTATTAACATTTTTCAATCGAATAACGGTTCAGATGAAAAATGAGAAAAACTGGAATAAAGTCCAATCTGAGAGTGGTTTTTCACATGAAAGAGGATATTTCATCTACGCTTTAGGTGGGAACTTTTTAGGCTCTTATACCTCACCCTACTAAGAGCTTGTTGTCATAGTATGAAAACTATTAATTTTTCTTGTATTTTCAAATTAATATGCGATTTTTTAATTAATTATTTTGAATATGTTTAACTTTACTAGCAACTCCTGTAGCAACTAAGTGTAATTTCAAATAATACTTATTGACGTGAAGACTTCATTTTACTAGATTTTTAGTGTACAAGCATGCTATTGTAGGCTGAATATGAAATAACATTTAGATAATTGACTAGCATACAGCATAATTTTATTTATTGTTTTTCATGCCGAACTCAGGCTGCAGCCTTATGACCTATCAAAAAAAACAATTAAAATTTTTAATTGACATAAGTATGTGTTAAATCATTTCAATTTTCAAATTTATATCATTAAAATCGTAGATATGACGAGTATGGACCGTGCATCTGATTCAAAATAAATATGAGTTTATAGGGTTCTATAGCCATTCTCATTAACATTCTCTTCAACTAACCAAGGGTAGAAATTATATCAAATAAGTAAATGGAACCATGTATTTTTTTTAATTAACAATTTAAAGAATTACATTGTTTTTATATTATATTCAGTGTCTGGTGGGTCCTTTGATAGTGATTGTTTTTACTTCAAGGTAATCCTTTAAAGACTCTTCACCCCTAGAAAATAAAAAAAATATTTATTAATAATAAATTTTTTTATCGCATACTGTATTATTCGTTAATACTTACATTTCACGTCCAAATCCTGATTGTTTGAATCCTCCAAATGGAGTTTGGGGGGCAGTAAGATTGTAACCATTTATCCTAAAATAATGTTTGCATATTTTAAAAAGAAAATATACATATACATATTGTATAGGTACAATAAATAATTTAAAAAAAGTAAATTTAAACCGAATCTTTTTAATCCTAACTTTTAATATACAGTAGTAACTGGTTATAATGACATCAAAGGGACCGGTCATATTGGTTGTAAAAAGAGGATAGTTGTAATAACCGGTAAAAATACAATTATATGGGATTCAGTTGGACTTTTATTTTGAGTCGTTAAAACCGAAACGTCTTATTAACCAATGTCGTTATAACCGGTTTCTACTGTATATTAAATAATTTAATTAAATACATATTTATTGACTTACCATACAGAACCAGCTTTAATTGCCTGTGCAAAAATCATTGCCTTATCGATATTCTTAGTAATTATTCCAGAAGCTAAACCGTAGTTTGTGTTGTTAGCTCTTTCAATCACTTCTTCCATAGTTTTATATTTGAAGATGCATTGTACTGGCCCAAATATCTATAAAAATTAATTCATAATTATTATGAGTGTAAAGTTTTCAGTTTTTTCTATTTTTAACCTCTTCTTGAGCAATTTTCATGTTGTCTGTAACATTGGAAAACACAGTTGGTTTATAGAAGTATCCTTCAGTTCCAATTCTGTCTCCTCCAACTTCTAATTTTGCTCCCTCACGTTTTCCAGATTCAACAAGTGAAATGATCTTTTTAAGTCCATCTTCATCAATCTATGAATTTTTGTTTAAATTAAGATCATATTAAAATTGATAATTATAAAGATTACATACTTGTGGTCCTTGTACATTTTCATCAACGAAAGGATCTCCGACTTTACGAACAGTTGCTTTAGCTACTGATCTTTTAACAAATTCATCGTAGATTTTCTCATGTACAAAAGTGCGTGAACCAGCGCAACAAACTTGACCTTGATTTGCGAATGCAGCTTCGTGTGCAATATTTACTGCTTCATCAACTGAAAATTAAAAATTAATGTTATAAATCTTATGTAACTGACAATTATAAAAGTATCATATTCTGCCTAATTTTGAACACTGCATATATGTGTATTCAAATAAAAAAATAAGTAAAAGCTTGTAATAAGCTTTATAATAAACAAAACTCACTATCTACATCTTCACAGATTACTAAAGGACTCTTTCCACCAAGTTCTAAAGAGACTCTTTTCAAATTTGTTTTAGCTGCTGCTTCCATGACTTTATGTCCGACCTGAAATTTTTTAAAGAAAAATTATACAAAAAATTGTATAAGTGAAAATAAAAACAAAAAAATATTTCAAATAGTAAACGATAGTCCAAGAACTGATGGCATATTTTTTTTACCCCAACTGAGAATTAGGCACATGTAAAGAAAAGATGTATTTTTAATAAATCACCTCAGGGAATTAGTTTATGAAAAGTTAAATGGTGAAAATGCAATGGGCAGATGCGTAGGGTGGGGATAAGAGGAGTTCAGACACTCAGACTTGCATTTTTTTTAATTGCCCCATTTGAACATTGATAAATTTTTTACCTGAAGTGATTTTATTAATGCTCACATTGGATCAAAAATACATGTTCACTAAGGGATTACAACTTTCGGTGTGGGGATCGTGACTATTTTTTCGTGAAAATAGATTTCATAAATTTGACTAATGCTCGGATGGGGCGGAAAAATATGCCATCAGCTCTTGGACTATGAGATTTAGTTGTGTTTTAAATATATTTTTATCTATAGTGTAGGTAATTTTTATACTTCTGTAGATCCAGTGAAAGTGATTTTATTGATATCTTCATGCATAGCAAGTGCTGCACCAGCTGTAGGACCATATCCAGGAACAACGTTGATAACACCAGCAGGGAAGCCAGCTTCTTTACTGAGTCCAGCAAGATACAAAGCTGTCAGAGGTGTTTGTTCTGCAGGTTTGAGTACCATGGTACATCCTGTCGCCAATGCAGGTCCCCATTTAATTATTGCCAATAAACAGGGAAAGTTCCACGGTACAATTTGTCCCACAACACCAACGGGTTCTTTACATGTTAAACAAACCAGGTTACCATCTGAAAATAAATAATGTATACAGTTATACCTTTACAAAATCTTTATTCAATATTTTATAGAAAAGGTTTTTTTTTTAAGATTGCATGTAGTTATTTTGATAGTTTATTTTATTTTATATATTTTCTAAGATTATGTGAAAAGAGCATTATAATACAGTTTTTAAGTGTTAAAACCTTGTTCAGACTAGGTTAGTAGTACAGTCACGTGATAAGTAACTTAGTAACTAAATGTGTATGAACAGACAAATTTAATCGAGTAATTTAGTAAAACCGTTTAGTCGAGTTAATCTATTTTGTTCTAATTTTTTGGTCAAGTTGCAACCACCACTACATAAGTTACTAGATAAATCTGAATGCAATATTTTTAGTTTAGTTTATTAGTTGTTGCAAAAAAAATGTTATAAAGTATTCTTTGGGATTTTATAATTCTAAATCCTTGAGAAGGACATTTGTAGCTTCCAGTGCTCATTTATCTATTTTTAATTGTTTTTTTAAGTGATAGAGAATTGAATTTGATAAATTCTGTACCTATACTAAAAGTAGTTGAACAATTATTTATACACTTCTTATACGTGAATTGCATACACTTATATAACTAAACTACGATCAATAACAGATTGGGTGATTAAATATATCACTATATATATATATATATATATATATATTTTTTACTATGTCTTCTGAAACTCATAGCACATCTATCTTAATTATACAATATTTTTCATCAATCTCATAATTATACATACCAGCAGGAATAGTTTGTCCGTGGATTTTGTCACACCACCCAGCATAGTAGCGTAAAATGCTGATTGAAGCAGTTATATCACCTACAGCATTTTTGTATGGTTTACCATTATCGAGGCATTCAAGCGATGCAAGATAGGTCAAATCACGTTCCATCAAGTCAGCTAGCTGTATAAAAATAATCTTATTGAGAAATTTGATTAGAAAAAAAAAACTTATTTCTTACCTTGAACATCATACGTCCTCTAGCTGATGCATCTAAATGTCTCCATTCTGAATCTCGGGCAAATGCTTTTTTTGCTGCTTCTACGGCAAGATCTACGTCAGCCTAAATATATAGAAAATGTTTAATAAAATGAAAATAGTTATTTTTATTTTTTAATTGAATATTATATTAGTTACCTTACTTCCTTCTGCAATATCAACAATTTTTTTTCCTGTTACAGGGTTAAGGGTGGGAAATGTTTTTTTGCTTACTGCATCTACGAAATTATTATTGATGAATATCTAAAAAAAAATTTTTTTGTTAAATATTAATATTTTTTGGTGTTTCGGACATTTTTAAACATTCGTATTCGCATTCGCAGGTAAAGTTGCGAATATAATATATGATTAATATGATGTATTAACAAATAAAAATATCGTTTTTTAATCAGAAATCCTTTTTTTTAGCTTTTTTTTTAAAAGTCAATATTCGCATTCGCATCCGCGAATATTGACCAGCCAATATTCGCATTCGCATTCGCGCAAATATCGACAGCTGGTATTCGCATTCGCGAATGTTTAAAATCATACATTCGTTACATCACTAGTACCTATATGTATATTAGGGTGGGTTAAATTGTATGGGGCCGAAAAAATCTCTATGGGCAACTCGCGATTCTGGTACTATGGGCCATAACTAGTATTTTTGCCAATGGAACCATACCTCTAAAATCATTTTCGAGCTTGCCGAAATTTGTCAGAAGATATTTTCCAAAATACTCAAAAATCGATCTATTTAGTGCATTTCGAATGTACAAAAAAATTATTGAAAATGTGTATACGGGGGTTTTTTGGGTTATTTTCAATAATTTTTTTGTACATTCGAAATGCACTAATACAGTGGTTCTTAAACTTATGTGGTCTAGGGACCCCCTTTTTGAACAATTATTTTTCACGGACCCCCATCCCTGATAGAAAAACAAAAAAGGTCGTTAGATACTAATTAATCACTGATAAATTTAAATATAAAAGTACTTTATGTAAATTAATTTTTTGCCAAAAATGTTTCACGGACCCCCGTAAAAGTTTGGCGGCCCCCCGGGGGTCCGCGGACCCCAGTTTAAGAACCGCTGCACTAATAGATCGATTTTTGAGTATTTTGGAAAATATCTTCAAACAAATTTCGGCAAGCTCGAAAATGATTTTAGAGGTATGGTTCCATTGGCAAAAATACTTGTTATGGCCCATAATATAGTACCAGTATCGCGAGTTGCCCATGGAGTGAAAATAATTGACCCACCCTAATGTATATGTTCTTGTACACATTGGTGGACCAATGGAGGTTCGTTATGTTTACTATGCCCCCCCCCCCTCCCTGAAGTGGCGTATTATGAAAAATTAAAATTTTTCTTTGTTTAGAAATCTTTTTTTAGCAATACCTGACCTTTTTTGCTCTTCACCGTCCAGGTCAGACCCCCCCCCTCCCCCCTTAGTACTTTCTGTATGTGTGTACCTACACATAATTTTTGTACATAAGATTGAAGTATATATTTTAATATTTATTTTTTGATAAGATTAATTAAAATAAATCCATATGAAACACTTATACGATATACATAGGTAGTAATAGGTACCTACTACCTACTACTGTTGCCTACGAAAAATGTATGCAAGAATAAATAAATATGTATACTGTAAAATTTTTCAAATGTTAGATTACTTAAAAAATAAAGGTTTCTCATATATTTTTGCAAGTAAATTCATACTACACAACCTATATTATCTTTGTTTGACGTACAATAGGATCTGTATTTTTTTCTGTTTATTTATTTGACCTTGAATTTTAAACCCTCGTGCCTGGTATAAAGAATTTTGATCTAGAGCAGTGGCGTAACAGGGAATTATAGTTGCGTCACTATAACAATGGTAACAAAGTAACAATTAATATGACGATTGTTATAAACGGCATTTTACACTGACGCGCTCAATAGTTATACGGCGTTATTTTATTGTTAGTATGTAGTTCAGTCAGCATTTGTATCGTTTTTTTTAGGTCTAGCTCTTTTGCACTTATAATAAATAATAGTGCAAACTGCAAACATGTAAAAAAGTTTTATAGGAATTTGGAGCAGTCAAACTTTTAAATTACTCTCCTTAATGCTTTGCATTTTATATATTATTTTATTATTAGCTCCGGGAAAACTTAGTTGCTCCACGTAAAGCACCACCTCCGGGCTCAACTCAATTGATCTACTTTTATACAATGTACATTGTACATTATTGACCGGGTTCGCCAAATAATCGAATTTCAGAAGAAACAATTTTTGTTTAATCATGTTTAAACAATTTTTGTTTAATCGTGTTTATGAACATTATTTTTATAGGAAATAAAAAGGGCATAGTAAGGAATTAGTCCACCCCTGTATCCTATTAAGACAAAAAATGAGAATCTATAATTCTGTGATTCTAGCGCAGTGATAGGCGCGATAGGCGTATTTGTTATATGATATGCCATTGATAAATTGAATATATTTATAAAATAATTTCGTTTCCACAGAACAAAATTATTCATAACCATTCCAGCTATTATAATATATGCATAGTAAGAAAATCTAAAAAGTATTTATCAAACTTATTTATAAATAGCTAAATACTGGCAGTTTTAGAGGTTGACATTTGTAATGTGTACTAATCACGTACAAACCGACAAATTTTAATTATATCTCAAGGGCATGCGATTATATTACTTATATTAATAACAAAATATCTACTCACCTTTGTACATTTGATTGTTGGAGTACAGGTTGCCATTGTTGCTGTTTGAAAATTTGAAAATTTAGAATAAGAAAAAAGCTGGTTCTTTATGTATTGAGTATCAACACTTCAACAAGACGAACTAAAGTAATTTCCTATTGCTGTATTCCCCTTTTATATATGACATTTTCATCTTGTTTATGTAATCAATGTAATGTTTACTATTCGGTTATATTCGCAGTGGCGTGATTAATATCTTTCATATGAGGTCAAATATTTTATCAAAATATTTGTTAGTTTTTGTTTGAAATTTTGATATTGGTATACCTAGCTACAGACATAACCCTAGTGAAAAGAACTCATAGAATCTCATAGAATTTTATAGTAAATACTATAGATTTCTATGAGAATTTATGAGCATGTCATTTTTCTATGAGTATTACAATATTGGCTTTTGAAATTTCTATGAGATTTTATCAGTAAAATCTGTGCTCATAAAATCTTATAAATATCCATTATTTTTGTTTATCAGAATTTATGAGCATTCTATAAAATTTCTAAACTGTATAAGATTCTTTGAGCATCATGTTTATGAGATTTTATAAGAAAAATCTCATATTGTTAAACTTATAGAAGATCATAAGTATTTATAAGTAATTATTGGGTATAATTTTTATGAGATTTTATCAGTATTTTCCACGTCTTTTTTGGACAAATACACATCAATATCCCATAAAATACCTATGAGAATACCTATCAGTTTCCCTAAAATAATCTATATGAGATTAATCTGATAAAAACTCAGATCAAAATAAATTCTTCAACTTAAAAAAAATTAAATTTCATTGGCTATATAGCGATAAATGAGTTTTGTGACATTTAATTAATAATAAATTCTAATAAAATTATGTAAAAAAAATGAATTAAGACAGACCCGCATTTAAAACTATTTCGTATTTCTATTTTCTATTAAAATTATATAAAAATATAAAAATGAAAATACATGTTAATCGTAGTTGTGATATAGATGTAATTAATCAAATAATATTAATTAAGACAGGCCCGTATTTAAAAATATTTCGTATTTCTATTTTCTATTAAAATTATATGAAAATACTTGTTAATCGTAGTTGTGATAGTAATTAATCAAACAATAATTATTAGGACAGGCCCGTATTTAAAAATATTTCGTATTTCTATTTTCTATTAAAATTATATAAAAATGAAAATACTTGTTAATCGTAGTTGTGATAGTAATTAATCAAACAATAATTATTAGGACAGGCCCGTATTTAAAAATATTTCGTATTTCTGTTTTCTATTAAAATTATATAAAAAAGAAAAAACTTGTTAATCGTAGTTGTGATATAGATGTAATTAATCAAATAATATTAATTAGGACAGGCCCGTATTTAAAAATATTTCGTATTTCTATTTTCTATTAAAATTATATAAAAATGAAAATACTTGTTAATCGTAGTTGAGATAGTAATTAATCAAACAATAATTATTAGGACAGGCCTGTATTTAAAAATATTTCGTATTTCTGTTTTCTATTAAAATTATATAAAAATGAAAAAACTTGTTAATCGTAGTTGTGATATAGATGTAATTAATCAAACAATAATAATTCGGACAGGCCCGTATTTAAGAATATTTCGTATTTCTATTTTCTATTAAAATTATATAAAAATGAAAATACTTGTTAATCGTAGTTGTGATATAGATGTAATTAATCAAACAATAATAATTAGGACAGGCCCGTATTTAAAATTTATATTTTCTAATAATATTATATAAAAATACAAAATGTTAATCGCAGTTGTTATATAGTAGAAGTAATTATTCAACCAATAAAAATAAGGTCAGGCGTGTATTTAAAAATTTACATTTTGCAATAAAATTATATAAAAAGAAAATGTTAATTACTCGTAGTTGTGATATTTTATTGTAATTACTAATAAAAACATATATTTAATAATTAGGTGAGGGTCGTACTTAATACTAATTCGAATTTATTTTTTACTTTAGGCGAGAGACCCCCGAGTGCCCGCATCAAAATGACTATTTTTCGCGTGCCTTAATAATTAAAATATTCACAAAAAAAGAACGGAAAAATGCCATGTGTCATCAAAAACGAATACTGAATTTTTTAACGTTGATTAGAATCTTTTTTATGCATTATTCGATTTCTTATGAACGAAAATGTAAACATTTGGACAAGGTTTAAACCTTGTTAAAGTTTTACAAAGTAACGCAGTGTCATAAATCACCGTTTACTGCGTGGCTACCGTGTATGCTTTAAAATGGGATTTAGGCGAGGAGCCGGTGACAGTAATACTGCACTTATATGGATTTTCAAATTTTGTATATAAATCAATAGTGTATATTCATAGATACAACCTAGTCCTGGTGTGTCAGGATTTATCCTGACCAGAATATTTTTTATATTATTAATAAGTATTAGCATGTTGCCCTTTGACGGAAATTAATTTAGAAAATACCATTTTATTGCAAATTTGATGTGTTTTCATAAAAATTTTGTGTGACAGCTACCATCGTGGCAGAAAAGTCTGGCACACCGATTTTAAATACATACATGCAATGGAATGTTACCCTCATCGCGGAATTACTTTTTTGGCTAATACGGAGTGTACGGGTGGCCGCTGTCAGAATTGTCAAAAATCACGTGTATAATTATTCAGAATAGAGTTGATGCGCAAGCGCGACTACATATACCTAATAAACAATTTTTTTAATAATATACAAGATAATTGTCCTTGGTTGAGGCAATCTTTTGGGGCGAAATCGAGTTGTTTATTTAGGGTAGGTTATTAATAGGTTAGGTTAGGTAATATAATTACAACGTAAAAATTATAAAAATATATAACATATACATAATGCGCATTCTAGTGTAAGAACTCTATTCTGAATAACTATACACGTGATTTTTGACAATTCTGACAGTGGCCACCCGTACACTCCGTATTAACCTTCTGATCAGGATAAATCCTGACACACCAGGCCTATGTTGTACCTATGATTATACACTATTGATTTACATGCAAAATTTGAAAATCCATATAAGTGCAGTTTTTAGTCTCCGGCTCCCGGACTAACATAACATGCATAAATGTTAAACGTTCTGCTGCGCAGTATAAAAATTAAAAATACTGCTGTCTCTTTTCGTCTTCAAGATACATATATTCCCATCGGCACTATGTACTTACTGGCACGTCCAACCCCGTAACCCCGCGCTCCTCGAAACATTGGATGTTTGCAGCGACTTGACTGAACGTATTTATCGTGTTTATATTCTTTGGTGTTTATATACTTATGTTTTCACCGTTAATAGAACTATTGAAACTTGAAACTAAAATAGTTAATGTGAATTGTTTCAATTTTAACTCAATAACCCAATGAATGAAGAAAATAATTTAAAATAACAAGTAGAGAAACAATTTGAAGTATTCTATATATTTTATATTGTGTGTTTTCACAGAAGGTAAGTCAAATAATGTGTATTGAGGTTTCATTTTTAATTTAATTTAATTTTATAAGTCAGTATAGAATAGTGAATTTTGTTTTTATTAACTTGTGTGTTAATTATTAAAAAATATAATGTTTTTTCATATAATCTTGACATAAATTATCGTTGACAAAATTCTTTTTTTTTTCAGTATCAGATCATTAAGTGAACAAAACTGTGCCTGTGGAATGATTAGAATCAGATACCTAGTTAAGATATTATTTAACAGAGAGAGTCAACTATAAAAAAGGTAATTTTTTTTGTTTATAGACGATATTATTGATTTAAAAAAATCCATTTTGTAGTAATTATACTGATCATGTTGCCTAATTATCAAATTCATGAACATACAGTGGCGTAGATAGCTTTTTTGCGATGGGGGGGGGGGGGGGGGGATTTCGACTGAAGACTTTTTATTTTATTTTGAAAGCAAATTTTTTTGAGTCATTGCCAATTTTGAAGACCTTTTTTTTTTCGTCCTTCATTTTTTTTGCAACGCAGAACCCCTTGTATTAGTCTGATGGAGGGGGGGGGGGGATATGACAGTTTTTTGACATCTTTTATATGGTGAAAAGTATAAAAATTGGACTCATGGGGGGGGATTGATCCCCTTCATCCCCCTCCCTATCCACGCCACTGTGATCATATAGTGTGTTAAATCACATTGATTTTTTGCTTAATTTTTCATTAAGGTAAAAACTGCATTGTCCCATTGTCCGATGCAAGCGCAACAGACGTTGAACATCAGGATCTGTAGCAGTTGAAAGTTTTAACGAAGACGAGAATTGTACGATGCAAGTGCAACAGACGAAGAAATTCAGGATCTGTAGCAAGTGACCTAGTTATAACGAAGACCAGAATATAAGGATTGTACATAAAATCATTTTTAGTTTATTTTTATTTTCTATTATCAGTGTTAAAATAAGTATTGGAATTAGTTGAAAAATGACCTTGCTTAATTTAAATAGTTTTAGAAAATTTTCAGTACAGCCAAAAGTAAAAATTATAATAAAATTAACTTAACCCTGAATTTTATTGTACAATACATGTCGTTCCCAAAACCCAGTTACTACACCACTGACTCATAATTTATATTACTATTTTTATCATGAGTTATAGAAAAAATCATACTTATTTCAGACTAACTTAGTTACCCAAAATTGGTTAACAATACAAAAAATATTAGATATTTAATAATTAAATGTTCACAATTCTAAATGATCTATATTTTTATTAAAAAATATCAATTGTAAATTTTATACGAGCCTGGTCAAATTATTCAATTATAATTTCTTGATTAATTACACCAATATCAAGATAATTATTAATTAATTAGATAATATTAATTGTAAATTTGACTAAATACGGGTCTGGTCTAACTATTCAAATGCAATTTTTTGATTAATTACACCAATATCATACCTAACTAATATGTTATACAATTTTATTAGAAAGTATTAATTGTAAATTTGACTAAATACGGACCTGGTCTAGTTATTAAAATGAAATTTTTGATTAATTACACCAATATCGTGACTGATATGTGTTAACTTTTTCAGTGTTATACAATTTTATTAGATAATATTAATTGTAAATTTGACTAAATACGGACCTGGCCTAGTTATTAAAATGAATTTTTTGATTAATTACACCAATATCAAGACAAACATGTGTTAACTTTTTCAGTGTTATACAATTTTATTAGATATAATTAATTGTAAATTTGACTAAATACGGACCTGGTCTAGTTATTAAAATGAAATTTTTGATTAATTACACCAATATCGTGACTGATATGTGTTAACTTTTTCAGTGTTATACAATTTTATTAGATAATATTAATTGTAAATTTGACTAAATACGGACCTGGTCTAGTTATTAAAATGAAATTTTTGATTAATTACACCAATATCGTGACTGATATGTGTTAACTTTTTCAGTGTTATACAATTTTATTAGATAATATTAATTGTAAATTTGACTAAATACGGACCTGGCCTAGTTATTAAAATGAATTTTTTGATTAATTACACCAATATCAAGACAAACATGTGTTAACTTTTTCATTGTTATACAATTTTATTAGATAATATTAATTGTAAATTTGATTAAATACGGATCTGGTCTAGTTATTAAAATGAATTTTTTTGATTAATTACACCAATATCAAGACAAACATGTGTTAACTTTTTCAGTGTTATACAATTTTATTAGATATAATTAATTGTAAATTTGACTAAATACGGACCTGGTCTTATTATTTAATATAAATTTCTGGATTAACAACTATCATATGTTAATTATTTAATTTTTAAACAACTATTTAAAAAAATGTAAAATTGTACTTTTTTCCTATCCCGTCCCTGACCTAATTGAATATAAATTTGTAAATCACATTATGTTGTATAGGTACAATTTAATCACAACACATAATATATAGGTACATACATATAAGGTAAGTACTGTACTTGCTCGTACATTCTGATAAAATATTGTGTCTCATAAATTCTCATAAACTATGCATTTTTGAAGGATTACTCATAAGAAAACAGCAACTTTATCAGCAACACCACAAAATTTTATCAATAAATTTGACTCTTATAAAGTCTGATAGATTCTCATAGGTTTCATAATTCTGGATACTCATAAATACTTATAAGTATTTATGAGTATTTGCATGGACAAATACACATCACATTCTGATAGACTCCCAACTTTGTATAAGCTCAATGAGATCTTTTCACTAGGGAATAACAGTTTGATAAGCGGATATGTTATACGAGTACGCAGTGGCGCGTTCGTAGACAAATTAGACAACTGCCTAACAACAGAGACATTTCCTTTTTAAGGTTCCGTAGATAACTAGGAACTCTTATATTTTCGCTCTGTTCGTCCGCCTTGTGTATGTTACAGCTTTCCTATTTTTGGTATACGGATGTAGATTGATGGTCCAAAAACAGAAATGATATATTTTTTTACAAATATATACAGTTTTGTGTTTTATTATTATCACAACCCTTAGTTTGGTCGAGTACTTTTCGTTCTGTACTTGTACTCAGTATTCAAGTACTTATTGTTTGTAGTTTTGTACTTACTTGGAACAGCTCTGGCCGTTAGACTAGCTTTTTATGGATGCCGCATTTTTTTTAGCGGTACTGGTATCTTTCATTACAATAATGGTTAGGGCCGTCTTTAACCTGTCGGAGGCCCTGGGCACATTAGGATAATGGGGCTCCCATGACCTTGACAGAGCACTATTTTGTTATGATAGACAAAGAAAGTAGATAAGCAAGGTTCTAGATTTATTTTTATTTCTTTACAGTCACATTAAATGAATAGATAATATAATATATAAGTTACTTTTGAGGACTATAGTCCTCAAAAGTAACTTTTTTAGCATTCACAGGCTAGTTCTAGATTTGAGATGGGCAAAATCGTTAATCACATCCACATCTTCAAAATATATCTATTTTTCAAATTATCAACATGGCTAAAGAAGTTTTCACTTCAAAAATTAAATATATGAAAAACTAGTTCACTCTGTCCCTAGTTCCAGGGCCGTCTTTAACCTATTGGAGGCCCTGGGCACATTAGGACAATGGGGCCCCTATGACCTTGAAGGAGCTAAAAAAGTTTTCACTTCAAAAATTAAGAATATGAAAAACTAGTTCACTGATGATTTTTTTAAAACAGTGTAGGTAATTAGTACACCATTAATTTCAGGGTGGCTAGTATTTCTCTGGAACAAATTTCCCTGGCTTTTCCCGGTTTCCAGGTGAATTTTTACGTTTTTCTGGTTTTTATAAAAAAAAATTTTTTTAAGCATATTTTACACGATATAAAAGTTTACGGAACATTAAAAACGAACTTTTTAAAAAATTCTGCATGTTTTTTTAAATTTTAATAGATAATTGTTTAAAAGTATTTGCGGAAAATTTCTTGACGTGGTGTGGTTTTTGCATTTTTACAGAAAATTCCCTGACTTTTCCCGGTTTTCCAGAAACTGGCCACCCAATGTATTTTTATATATTTAAATTTATCCTATAAACATGCTGATATCGGAAAGCCTGATTTTTGGGCGAGAGTATAGAGGGGCTTCGCGCATGCAAAAGCTAATAAGCATAAGTATATAGGTACTATTATTGTAGTCAGTTTGACTTTTTTCGAAATAAATATCGTATGTTTTTCGGTAATAAATATCGGTTATTGTTTGGTAATATGGGGCCCCTATCAATCGCGGGGCCCTGGGCACGTGCCCAGAGTGCCCAGTGGGAAAGAGGGGCCTGCCTAGTTCACTCATGATTTTTCTTTAAAATAGTGTAGGTAATTAATATATGTATGTATATAGGTACCCAGGGCCGTCTTTAACCTATTGGAGGCCCTGGGCACATTAGGACAATGGGGCCCCTATGACTTTGACAGAGCTAAAGAAGTTTTCACTTCAAAAATTAAGAATATGAAAAACTAGTTCACTGATGATTTTTTTTAAACAATGTAGGTAATTAGCACACCATTAAATTCAGGGTGACCAGTATTTCTCTGGAACAAATTTCCCTGACATTTCCCGGTTTTCCAGGTGAATTTTTACGTTTTTTATTAAAATAATTTTTTAAGCATATTTTACACAATATATTAAAGTTTACGGAATTTTAAAAACGAACTTTAATACCATTGCGAATTTTGTTGCAATTTTTTCCAAAATACTGATTTTAAGGTATCAAAATTCTCTACAAAATGGTTATTTTAAAATTAAATTTTCTACATAAATGCACTCCCTGAACAAATTGCATGAAGTGTGGTACTTATACACTTCTGATTGATTATAAATTACTAAAAATAGATCACGTGATAAAACAGAATTATTTGTTGACAATAGAACTTTTTTGAAAATTCTGCATGTTTTTTTTTTTAATTTTTATAAATAATTGTTTAAAAATATTTGCGGAAAATTTCTTGACATGGTGTGGTTTTTGCATTTTTACAGAAAATTCCCTGTCTAGCAAAAATCCCTGACTTTTCCCAGTTTTCCAGAAACTGGTCACCCAATGCATTTTTATATATTTAAATTTATCCTAAACATACTGAAACCGGAAAGCCTGATTTTTTGGCGAGAGTAGAAGGGCTTCGCGCTCGCAAAAGCTAATACGCAAGTATATAGGTATTGTAGTGTCATTAATGTCATTATCGTTTGATTTTTTTCGAAATAAATATCGTATGTTTTTCGGTAATAAATATCGGTTATTGTTTGGTGATATGGGGCCCCTATCAATCGCGGGGCCCTGGGCACGTGCCCAGAGTGCCCAGTGGGAAAGAGGGGCCTGTAGGTACCATTCAATTGTATTTTTATATGTATATCTAAATTTAATTAAAAATGGCGAGAAAAGAGTAGCTTCGCGCATGCAAAAGCTAATAAGCAAGTAGGTAGGTATTGTAATCAGTCATTAATGTCATTATCGTTTGATTTTTTCGAAATAAATATGTTTTTCGGTAATAAATATCGGTTATCGTTTGGTGATTATGGGGGCCCCTATCGATCGCGGTCCCTGGGCATATGCCCAGAGTGCCCAGTGGGAAAGAGGGGCCTGATAATGGTGACTTGGTGACCTACAGGGGTTAATTAAGTGTACAGCTCTAAAATTCAAGGGTCTATAGTATTCCAGAGGTCGGTTATCGATTATACATTTTATAATTGCAATATGACCTTTTTTTGCTTTCTAATTGTAATTTTTCTATAAGATTGTAGTATTATGTTTTCTAGAATCTAAAAATGTAATAATATAAAGAAACTCTTTTTTTTAAAAGGAGTCTATAACTTATCTACTTCAAAAAAGATTTCAAAAATGTTTTATTTACAGACATCCCAGGAAAAAGCAATTAGATCTAATTGGATCTGATCAGATCTGAAATTTGATCCAATTAAATCTGATCAGATCTGAATGGGCCAAATTACGGATCTGATCAGATCTGATTGGATCAAATTTCAGATCTGCTCTGATCCAATCAGATTAGATTGGATCCAATCAGATCAGATTGGATCCAATTGGATCTAAAATCAGAAATAAAATTTTTCATCAGATCTGATCAGATCCAAGCAGATCTGATCAGATCCGTAATTTGGCCCATTCAGATCTGATCGCTTTTTCCTGGGATATTACATTTTTGCGAATGGGGGAAGACTAGAAACCCGTTAGAATGTGAAAATATTTGGGAACAGTGATATATCTATAATATTACCTAATTGAAAATTATTTGTTTTTGTTTTAAAAATATCTTAAAGCTAGTAGATAAAATAATTGATAATATTAATAGACCCCGCAACTATCCTTATGAAAAACCGGTCTCGGTCAAATGTTACGAAACTCTGCCGAATGATAGTCCTCAATGTGTAGATCAAAAAAAGTCAATGGGACCTAGGTCTGAAAAACTACTATTCTGAAGCTACGGCCTTCTGAAGTTATCGAATCCACGTACTCGATGAACATCAAATCCACTGATTCACGGGAATGCGGGAAAAATGTTTCATTATAAAGTGACAATGCCAGTTTTTCTTGATGTATTTTCGTGCGCTGAATGCGAATCCGTTGTCAAAATAGATGCATCATCCTCCAGTCTTCAGAAAATCGCTGAAGCACCTTCCGAAATCTGAAGAATGCAGATATCTGTACGTACTGCTTAAGATAAACAATTTAATGCACGACAATTAGCTCACATTTAAACGGAGATGAAAATAATATTAAACGTGAAATGGTCGTTGCAAGACTCGAATAACTTAATTATCCACCTTTGGAGTCTAATGAAACTTCATGCAAGGTTGTATATTAACTGTAATAACTCTCTTACGAATGAAATACTGTTACTGGAAACTGGAAGCAGATCCGACTCGTTTTCGGCTGAATGTATCAACACAAATCGCTAATGCTGAAAGTACCTTTTTCAATGCTTCTAATAATGTGTACAGAATGCCAATGTCTTGTAGAGTGAATATTTTTATAAAAATAAATATGGTGATCTTCAGTTTTCTGAAGGTGCTTCAGCGATTTTCTGAAAACTGAGGGATGCTGCAGCCATTCTGGCGTCGGAATAAATGTTCAGCATGCGTCAAATCGTAAGATGTATTATGTCGCTCAAGCAGTTCGTACCAATATCGCCATTCTTCAGATTTCTGAAGGTGATTAAGCGATTTTCTGAAGACTGAAGGATGATTATTCTATTTTGACCACGGATTCGCATTCAACGCACGAAAATACATTAAAAAAGTGACTTGGTCACTTTATAATGAATTTTTATTCCATGCCCGTAAATCAGTTGACTTTTTGTTCATCGAGCACGTGGATTCAATAACTTCAGAAGGCCGTAGCTTCAGAACAGTAGTTTTTCAGACCTAGGTCCCATTGACTTTTTTGATCTACACATTGAGGAATATCATTCAGCAGAGGTTCGTAATATTTGACCGGGACCGGTTTTCCATAATGATAGTTGCAGGATCCTTTAAATTTAAATATTTAAATTTAGAACATTTTGATATAATGCACTATTTTGTTCGTCATGAATGTGTATTTTGTGAGGATTCCTAGGTAGTTGCCCAGTTTGCCCCTTCTGAAATCCGACCATGGGCTAAAATTTTAATGAGGTATTACAGATTATCAACATGCAGGCAGCTACGTGGCTAGACTGTTTTAATTTTGTAATAAGTATAACGTAACTATATATGTTGTATATTGTATTGGTTCTCGTAATGGTAATGGTACCTGTAGGTATATACAAAATATACATTATACGTACAAGTCAAATACTTGTTTTATATGATTTAAAAATTGCTATCTCTTTATAAGTGGTTAAATATTTTTTTACATTTGTTATCTATTACCTTATCAGAACTTTGATGTGTTTTGATTTTATGCAATTCATCGGCAATGATATACTATTTTTGAAATAAAGAATATTTCAAATATTTCTACTTGTAGTCTTGAATATATTTATTATTCTGTGGTATTTTTTGTTGTAAGTAAAAACTTTAAATAAACCTAAAAAACAGGCCCACAGAAAAAGTGAATTTTGAGCCGCTGAATCCAAATCCGGCCTCAGAATTTACTCTAGACCCCACAATTTTCCCCTAGCCTAGTGTGAAATCTTGGAAGTTTCAGGCTCCTTTAAGGGGTTATATACAGTTAGAATTTTCAAAAAATCGATTTTTTTAATTTCATTTTCGTAATGTACATATATTTAAGTACACACAGAAAATTTCAAGTCAATACGGCGATTATTTTCGAAGTTACACGCATATTTGTAAAGACGTCTCAGAGCGTTTGAATGTAGGAAGTCGGAGCGGCACACAATGGTTTAAAATCATACTTTTTTGCGCGAAATTTCGCTTCAAGCCAATTTTCAACCAATTTTAATGAAACTAGTCTCATTTGAAAGGTTAGTAGTTCTAGTTTCTGAAAATTACCACAAGAATAGTCAATTCACCCTCTTAATTACCCTTTCATCCCCTCAAATCTGAAAAATCGATTGAACGATAAATCTACAAATTAATAAATAGAGTAAGAAAATATGCATTGCACAAATGTAAAAAATAATTTATTAGTACTATTATATAGTATGTGTAAATATGTGTGAATAAATCTATATACAGGGTGACCCATTTTAAGTGCACACCTCTAATAACTTTTTATGGTGAATTGTTATCAAAAAACTTTTCAGATAAAAGTTACACGGTTTGGAGGGGGACATAGACGTATGAGGATGAAATTTTTGTAGGTTGTATTTTCAGGGTGATATGAAGGTCAACATCATTTTTTTAAATAGGAACCTATAGTTTTTATCAAGTAATTTTATTTTACGTGAAAAAACACGTATCTTACATTGAAAACTTTTTTTGAACAACGTAAACCTTTCCAAGATATCTAACAAAATAATTCGAGATTTTGAACTTTCAATATTTTTTTACTCACAAACCATCAGGCTTAGGGAAAAATTATAAAATACAAAAAATGTTTATTTTGATCTAATAAGACTTGAAGAATTATTTTTTTAATAATTTTATTAATTTTAAAACTTTTTCAATTTATTTTATTTAAGCAAAAAAATAAATTGTTAAAAAAAATTAGAATAATTCTTTAAGTTTTATTAGACCAAAATAAACATTTTTTGTATTTTATACTTTTTCCCTAAACCTGATGGTTTGTGAGTAAAAAAATATTGAAAGTTCAAAATCTCGAATTATTTTGTTAGATATCTTGGAAAGGTTAACGTTGTTCAAAAAAAGTTTTCAATGAAAGATACGTGTTTTTTCACGTAAAATAAAATTACTTGATAAAAACTATAGGTTCCTATTTAAAAAAAATGATGTTGACCTTCAAATCACCCTGAAAACACCACCTAAAAAAATTTCATCCTCATACGTCTATGTCCCCCTCCAAACCGTGTAACTTTTATCTGAAAAGTTTTTTGATAACAATTCACCATAAAAAGTTATTAGAGGTGTGCACTTAAAATGGGTCACCCTGTATGTACAGGCTGAGTCATAAATTTGTATTTTTTCGATATCTCCTCTGTTAATATTTAGAGAAAAATTCAAATTTTGCATGATATTATAAGTAATAATACACAACTAAACTATATTACAATATATATAATGTGGTCCCGAAAAATGTGTATCATTACAGGATGAGTTGATAGTGCGTATCCCTTCGATATCTCCCATTTTTTGTTTGTTAGATTTTTCAAATTTAGGGGGATGAAAGGGTTATTAAGAGGGTGAATTGACTGTTCTTGGGGTAATTTTCAGAAACTACAACTACTTACCTTTCAAATGCGAGTAATAACATTAAAATTGGTTAAAAAATGGCTTGAAGCGAAATTTCGCGCAAAAATGTATGATTTTAAACCACTGTGCGGCAGCGCGTTTTTCTCAAATCTGTGTTTTTAAAGTCGGTGACCACGATTCCTCGGAAACGGCTGAACCGATCAGTCTCAAATTTTAACACAAGTTTCTTAAGTATATTTTTTAGTATTTAATCGAAGGTTTTTTCTCACCGATAAATATTTTGTTTTTTACAAACAATTTAAGGTCAAAATTTTTGTCAAAAATCGATTATTTTTTTATAAGAAGCCGCTATTCTTTATAATTCATGAACGGTTTCCCCTACATAAAAATCCGTAGGTTCGTTTTTGTAGTAAATTATATCTCAGCTACAAATTAGTAAGATACATTTTTTTCAAAAAGGTCACCGTTTTCGTGATATTTAATTGCACACGTCAAATCGATGAGGAACTTTCACACATTATTATGTAGGTACCTTTATCGTTATACTAAGGCCTATGCAAAAATTTAGCCCGTTACACATTTTATCCTTGTTTTACGTCTATTTTTCCTGGACTATTAACTACTACTGCAGTAATGTAGCGCTGGGGGGGGGGGAGTTCCCGCCCCTGCCGCTATTTTGCTAGGGGCTTCAAATTTTGAAAAAAACAAGTTTTTAACCAAACAAAAAGTGTAGGTATACCTATAAGTGTATTTGTAAACTACATAAAATCGATTATTTTTACAAAAAAATAAACTTTGTTTTGATGCTGCATTCAGCCAAAATTGAATATTTGGCTCTGAAACCTATTTCAAATGCAAGTTCAATAAAAAAAAGATAAGCCCTATAACGCTTATAACATACAAAATAAGGCAAGGGACATTTAAAAAAATTAGGTATTTTCTAAATAAGTCTAATTTCAAAACTTAAAAAAATCGTAATTCGGCCGAAAAAAGGTGTGGAGCTAAAATTTTGGGAATCATGTTTTTTTTTATATGTACTTTCAGAAAAATAAATTGGTAGCATAATCGATAACATGCGTTTTAAAAAAATCATATAATTTAATATAGGTATACAGATTTTTATCAAATTAGTTTAAATCTCGCTTTATTAAAAATAAAACTTAAATTCATAACATGTCAATACATATAATTGTCTATATATGCAATTCTTCTTCAGATATGTAATAAAAAAAGAATTAAAATCCTTTAGTTTTTACTTGGCATTTTGATAGTAATGGTTTTGATTTCAAGATATTCTTTCAAAGATTCTTCGCCACTGAAAAATAAATATATTTAGAAATAAAATATTTAATGATTATGTTATTATATACATACAGTTCTCGTCCAAACCCTGATTGTTTAAAGCCTCCGAATGGAGTTTGAGGTGCAACAGCATCGTAGCAGTTAACCCTAATAATGAAACATTATTTGAAAAAATGCACAAAATGAAATCAACAATAGTACTACAACCAAACTAAATAAATTTTTTATTAAAAATAATAATTTTTCAGTCAGCCTTTTATTTTGAGTCGTTAAAACCGATATGTTTTTATTAACCGATATCGTTATAACTGGTTTCTTCTGTATTAACTTTGCAAAATGTAGGTATGGAGATATAATTTAAATTAAAATTATATATTATTATTATATAATATTATTATAGAGAATAATTTAAATAAAAAAAAAAATTATAATTTTTTCCCTCCTTATTAATTTAGTCGTGGATAAAATATTTTATCCACGACTTATATCTCAGAGGGAATAATGACGAAAAAGAAATTTTCTGATTGGTGCATCAGAGGGAATAATGGACATTATTCCCTCTATAATGCACCAACATGGCACCAATGATAAAATTTCTCAAATTAAATAATACCATGGAAACAAAATACACAAACTCTAAAGTCTAAAAAATTTATTTTGACTGTCAAATAAAACACCTAGTGTTTGTGTATTTGTATTGAGATGGATAAAAATGAAGAGTCTATTACTTGTACACCTCCCGAAATTGTACTACAAGCTGCAGCAACAACATCTACCTTGCTACCGGAAAAATCAAAATGCATAATTTATAATAACAGAGTTTGTGTATTTTGTTTCCATAGTATTATTTAATTTATATTAATTTGAGATTAGAACAAAAATGCTTGTGTTGAAGCTTGCATTCCTTTTATTTAGTTGTGTTTTATGAAAGTAATTAAAATAGTCATAGACATAGGCGCCGACTTTTCATTTTACCTGGGGGGGGCGAGATTTTCATAATTTTTTGAGGGGGGGGCTGCAAAAAAATTCCTTAAAAAATGTGCAATATCCAACTTTCGTAATAACGACAAAAAATTCAGAAACGCAACTAATAATGTGAAAAAAAAAAATTTTATCAAATTATTGTAGTTTCGATAAAAATCGATCAAACTTTAATTATTTGAAATAATTGAAAAGTGGACATTTATATTTAATTTACAGAGGCTCATGAAACGTAAACGACAATTTTAGCTGAAAATATAGTAAAGTGGAGAAAGGTCGTAGAATTTTTTTTAAAGCTGTTGATCTAACTAATCTTTGTAAAGGAAATAAAAGATGTTTTAGTATTAATTTCCTTTTTGAATAAATTTTTAGTGATCATTTTTACTCAAGTATTTGAATATTCACACCTTTTTTTAAAGTAAAAATCTTATTGACAAAAGTATCTTTAATTTAAAAGAAACTAGAGTTCAGCTGCACAGGGGGGGCAAAGCTCCCCTGGTATAATATCTGGGGGGGCGATCGCCCCCCTCGCCCCCCCGTAGTCGGCGCCGGTGGTCATAGATAAAGTACAGTATACTACTCGCAATAATGGCTATTATTGACTCGTGGTATAATATACTATTAATTTAATATTTTATTTTGAAATTTTACTAACCAAACTGATCCAGAGTGAATAGATTTAGCAAAAATTAAAGCTTTGTTGATATTTTTTGTTAATATTCCAGATGCTAAACCATAATTTGTATTATTAGCACGGTCAATCGCTTCTTCCAATGTTTTAAACTTGAGTATACATTGTACTGGACCAAATATCTGTTAAAAGAAATATTTTCACTATCATTTGTATTACTTATTAATTAATTTAATATAAATTATAAAAATACCTCTTCTCGTGCAATCTTCATATCATCCGTAACATTAGAGAAAACAGTGGGTTGAACAAAATAACCTTCTTTACCAATTCTTTCTCCCCCTACTTCCAATTTTGCACCTTCTTTCCTTCCAGATTCAACAAGTGTAAGGATTTTTTTAAGACTAGGTGCATCAATCTAAAAGAATATAATTAAATAGAGAAGTTTCTAAACATCTAACTAATTTAAAAGAATAATACCTGTGGTCCTTGGGCAACTCCTTCACCAAATGGATCTCCGACTTTACGAGCAGCTGCTTTAGCAGCAGCTCTTCTTACAAATTCATCATAAATTTTTTCATGCACAAAAGTACGTGAACCAGCACAACAATTTTGTCCATGATTTGAGAAAATTGCATTATGTGCGATTTCAACAGCTTCGTCAACTGAAAACAATATATTAATTAAATAAAATAATTCAAAAAGTAAATAAAATAAATTTACTATCGACATCATCGCAAACGACTAAAGGACTCTTTCCACCTAATTCAAGTGATACACGTTTTAAATTTGATTTGGCTGCTGCTTCCATAATCTTATGACCAACCTATAAAAATAAATTAAAATGTTTTTATAACATTATGCTATATATGCAATCATCAAAATAATATATGCAATATTTACATCTGTTGATCCAGTGAAGGTAACTTTATTAATATCTGGATGCATGGCGATAGCTGCTCCAGCTGTTGATCCAAAACCTGGCACTACATTAATGACACCAGCAGGAAAACCAGCTTCTTTACTCAGTGCAGCTAAGTACAAAGCTGTCAGCGGTGTTTGTTCTGCAGGTTTGATTACAATGGTGCATCCAGTTGCAAGTGCAGGTCCCCATTTCCAAATAACCATTAAAACTGGGTAGTTCCATGGAATTATTTGTCCAACAATGCCTACAGGTTCTTTTCGAGTCATAGAGAACACATCTCCATCTATCGATTATTTATTGATTAAAAGAAGAAAAAATATGGAAAATAAAAAAATGTATCAAAACTATTGCCTTTTTTTATCTGACCCCATTTTGGATGTGTTGTTACTATTACATTTGTTTTAATCATTTTTTTATTTCTGTAAATTTTATTAAATGTTTATAATGGTATATATTCTTGTTTGTTAATGGCACCCCAATAAAAAAAATCTAGTCATGCCATTGGTGCATCCACACAAAATTTATAAAAACTGATACATTTTTTTGCTTGCTTTATACTAAATCCCATTACTCTGTAGAAAATAAATAAAAATGTAATCTGTGAAATGTATTGAAAAGTAAAGATTTCAAATTTTAAAATATTTTTTCATATGCACAACACAACAATTTCTATCATAACTACTAGCTTTAGATTATTTGGTTGGGAGGTGTGCGCACTCCCATTATCTCCATGTCAAATACCAATTCAATCAAACTATCAGCCAACTAAAAGTCTGAAGTGTGCAGGGGCTCTTACTGTATTATTTTTATATATAATCAAAACTTGTTTATTAAAAAAAATCATATAAGTCTACATTTCAATATATCAAAAAACTGTTCCACGCTCTTATTTATTTATTCATTTCATAGCAAAGTCTATGTTGCAATAACAATATCAAATTTCATACCTGCTGGAATTGTTTGGCCTTGTATTTTATCACACCATCCTGCATAATATCTCAAAGTTGACGCAGAAAATTCAATATCAAATAAAGCATCTGGGTACGGTTTTCCATTGTTGAGACTTTCAAGCGAAGCCAAATACGACAAATCCCGTTCCATCAAATCTGCCAACTGCATTCACATTTATTAAAATTAAATTAAATTAAAAGAATTTAAGACAAGCTCACTTTGTGCATTAATCTGGCCCTTGCTGATGCATCCATGGACCTCCATTCTGAATTACGTTCAAAGGCTTTTTTTGCAGCATTCACTGCAATGTCGATATCGGCCTAAACAATTCATAATGTAAGTATTGTTTATTTAAATCAGATAATATAATTTACCTTATCAGCTTCTGCAACTTCAGCAATTGCTTTTTCCGTTGCTGGATTTAATGTTTGAAAAGTTTTTTTGCTAACGGCATCTTGGAATTCATTGTTGATGAAAAGCTAAAATTTAATCATTTTTAAATTAATATAAATTAGTAGAATGCAAATGATTCTTGATTTCAATAAAAATATAATTTACTATAACAACTTTATGCACAAGCTCGTGACTCGTGACTAATATAAGTAATCTTATTTTATGTTAATTACATTTTGCAGCCATGTGTCATGTGATAAATAGTCATCGACACTAATTGACAGTGATGTACTACTAAAATTCTATTAAACCAGCTCGCCTCTCCCTAAATTTTTTTTATAACAAATACTATTTTTACTATTATTTTTATTTTCAGTATTTTAGAAACTAGGCCTACATACTAAAATTATTTTAGTCAATGGTATTTTTTGGTCAAGACTGCAACGCTGGACTTTATGGTATTCGCTGCTTCGATGAAATGAAAACAAATTAATAAAAAAATTAAAAACAAATGATCCTTCAATGGTTGATATCAATTATTAAATTTTTTTACGAAAAATTATTAATGTCGTATTATAAGGATATGGATTTTTTACTTTGGTTTCGGATACAGGATAAGGATATTTTTTTCTACATTAGTGGTCGGAACAGTTTCAAATATTCTATAGTTTTAGTTTCGGATATAGAGCTCTGGAACATCTCACATCATCATTTTTCTTATACATATAGTTGTGGGATTTAGCCAGTTTAGAAAAATTGTTTCCTAAAATTTTGTCAGTTGTTAAAATGTTGGATACTTAAAATTTGGGAAGAAAATTAATAAAACAATATTTTTTTTAGTTACTTTTTTATTATACATATTATTAATCATTAGACCAGAATGGGCAGTTATTCGGAAAATTATTCCGATTGAATATTTTGTTTTAACTTATTGTTGAGGTTGGCCCGATTATAAAAGTACAAGGTGTCAGTAGATAGTAGTAGATACCTTGATCGGATATAGTTTTAACCGTGAAAGCCCTACAGAAATAAAAAAAAAATGTATCATTTTTAGGTATTTTCATATAAAAAAGGTCCTTAACTCATACATGTAACTCTACTCCTTTATCTATTATAAATTTTTTAATGTTCATGAAACCTTAAATTTAGATATTTTCAATCATGAAAATGTACCTATATAAGTATATATACTTTAAAACTAATGTAAACATAAATTTTTTGTATACTTAAAATGAACTATCAATTTTTTACTACTACTTATCAATGTTTAGTTTTCGAGAACTATTCATAAATAACACTTTATAAAAAGAAATTAACCAAGATAACAATATGTGTCCTATCAAATGATAAAACATTTTTTGTGTTAACTAAAAAAAAATTATGTAATTTAATAAGTAAATAAATTATACAAACAAATAAATACTGATACAGCATAATCTATATTCAAAATAATTTAATTTATAATTATGTTACATAAATTAATTGTATATTTTAAACACGCGGTAGTTAAACTTTTAAAAGAGCAAAAAAAGCGCTCACATTATTATTATGGTAGGTAACCTAACGCAACACACGTTTTTTTTTAAATTTTCAATAAAACATTTTTTCAATGGGCCTCAAAGTTTTGGCGCCGCGTACCTTGAAATATGTAAGTACGGCTCTGATGAATTGGGTCATTTTTCTTTTTTTTCTTAAATATTCTATCGTTCCGATGCTACGCCGCGCCGTGCGGTTGCCGGTTGCAACAATGAATTTTAGCTCGTGAAATTCCGTGATTTTCATCAATTCGATAAATCAATTTTTTCGGAGTATTCTTAATTATTAAATTATCGAATTGCAATAATAAATATTTCTTCTAGACTTATCATAAAAGGCTATGAAAAATATTTATCAATTTCATTATTTATTATACAGGATGAATCATATCAGGATCAAGAAAAATATTTTAAGCAAAAAAGTTTATATGAATATGTGTCCAGAAACTGTTCGTGAGGGAACTACAGACCCCCAAAGATTTTGCCTAAAATTAGTTTTTATTTAATATCTGCATGGAGACCCCATTGAGATACAGTTACGAAGTTTGATACCCGATTTAAAATTAATACGTGTTATTTCCTGTATGCAGGGCCGGATTTACAAATTTGCCGCCCGTAGGCAGTTACAAAAATTGCCGCCCTTTTCATTGAATAAAAATAGAAAAAGTGAATATTTTTCTATTTTTCATATGAATTACCTTTCTTTTTTTTTCGTTGTCAAATTTAATTTTTGGGTTATTTTTCCCGATTTTGCCGCCCCTAAATTTTTGCCGCTATAGGCACGTGCCTACACTGCCTGCATGGTAAATCCGGGCCTGCCTGTATCAACTAAATTGATTATTTAGACCAGGGACGTATGGAGTTAGTGGGCATTTTGATTTTTACATAGTATTTTTATGTTTTTATTTTTTTCCTATATTTGGCACTTTTATAGGGTCATAATGTTTGAACGAAGTTTAAGCATTCTTTCAAAAATAATTCAAATTTCAAAAAAAGCATAATTCACAAATATAAAGATACGTTGAATTGACGCCAAACGTGCTTTCCATCGACCAAAAACTCAAATTTCAAAGAATAAAAAATTTTATACTGAAGACTTTTCAGTGAAAAATCTCAAATGGAATTTTTTTCGAATTTCAGGATTTCGGGGGGGGGGGGCAGGCCCCTCCCCTGGATACGTGCCTGGTCTATGAGGACTCATATTAGGAGGAATATTTACATAGGTAAACGTTTTGCATTATTACAAAACGCGGAGAAATTATAACAAAACTCGGAGCCCGGAGTGCCTTGAGACTCCAGGTGAAAACCCGAGACCTATATACACGGAAAAAAAAGAAACCTGAAGATTAACAGTTTTTCCTGTACATCCCGGATAGTAAGCGATAACCTATTATAATAAAATATTTTTTACAGTTTGAAGCTTTATTGTTTGCAAATACTTAATATAAATTAATGGATAAACTGCAAACATTACAGCCTAAAATTATATTTTTTACAGTTTCAGGCTATATAAAATATTGTATAATGATAACAATGATAAGTTGCCCTAATCATACGTATCAATTATCAATATAAACAGATACTATTAAGTATTAATTCAATTATGTTATTATCACGGGCCCTCAGACTGGAATTGTTGGCAGTAAGATTGGATGACCATTTTTTAGGTTTTTGGAATAAAAAATTTAATTCATAAATATCAATCAATTACTTTTTACCCCCCCCCCCCCCCCCCTTAATCAAAGTCCTCGGGATTAGAGTTCTGTCACCCCCCCCCATGTAGGGACCATGATTGATTGTATTTGTAATAATGAAAGTAATTATGAATTTAATGAATTAAAATTATTTTTATAACCTATTGCATACTAATGTAACTTACTTTTGTATACTTAATTGTTGGTTGAATTTCCATTGTAACTTGATGAAGGAATCTCCGTTATAATTTTCTTGTTGACTAATGAGACCGATCTTGAACCATATACTGAACAGCACGATATGTTTTATAAATTGTCCTAGATGTAGTATTTATAGTTAGATTTATCGCATGTTTTTAATTTTTTTATATACATGTACTTATTGTTAGTACTTATATTATACCTTATTATGTATTATTACATACAACATTTCAATCATTTTACGAATAAATTAAAACTTATATACAGTGGCGTCGCTAGAGGGAGTAACACTCGGAAATCGAGAATACCCCCCCCCCACCCCCCCAAAAAAAAGTCATTGGTTTTATTTTTTACACATTAGACGGGTATCCCCCCTTGTGAATTTTTAACGAAGATAATTTTTTTAAAATAAATTTAACAGTTACCATCCCTGCTAATCTTTCAATGGCCAAAAAAGAGTCAACTGTCTCAATTTTTTTTACACATTTTACACTCTACAACAGTGGTTCCCAAAGTGGTCCCTATGGACCCCAAAGGGTCCCTGGCATCGTTCAGGGGGTCCGTGGAAAATTAAAATCGATTTGGGGGTCCCTGAACAACGTCAGGGGGTCCGCGCACATTTTTATTAATATGGAAGTTAAAATAAATAGCAATGAATAAATTATTAGCGATTTTTACGTCCTAAGTAAAATATAAATATAGACAGGTGCATAAAATACAAGTAATAACAGGCATCGCTGTGAGTCGAGTCTGAGATTTAAAAATTGTTGATTGTTGTATTTTATTTTTACGTCACCATTTACCATTCAAGACATCAAAGTTAAATTTTTCATTTTTCTATTATTCATTTATGTAGTTTTTCACCCAGGGTCCGTGGGAAAGTTTTGACTATGAAAAGGGTCCGTGAGCCAAAAGAGTTTGGGAACCACTGCTCTACAAGCTTAAAAAAAATTGTCGACATACACGGATGTATGTCATAAGGGTTCCGAAGAAGGTACTACGAAGGTACTGACTGTATGGAACCACTTACAGGTGCATTTTTTAGTTTAAAAAAAAATAAAAATTGAATCATATTTTACTAATTGCGAACATAATTGCGAACTACATTTTGACACTCCACAAGCCTATATAGATATGAAAATAAAAAAAATCATGACGCACCTCATTTTGTTGTTGCTAGCACATCCAAAGCCCCATTACTATTTTTTTCAAATTTTTTGAGCTAATAGTTACCGAGTTAGAGGGGGGTGGACAGTTTCATTTTTTTAAGCACCCACCAGACGCCATTTTTGGGTAATAATAAAATTAAAAACTAGTGTCATATTCTACTAACACATTCCGCAATCGCAATATGTATACAAAAAAATTTACAAAACAATCCAGTTAAAAATAGGATAGGATCTAGATGAGAGAATTTTGTCACTTTCAATTGCGTATGTCTATATATCTTATCCCCAGTGCCGGATTTACCAATAAGCAAAAGAAGCAACTTCTTAGGGCAACCGATGTTTGGGGGCACCATCTGGGGGCATTAGCGTAAAATTGCAGTTAATTGTGAGAAATAGAAATGAAAATTTTGGTGGTGACTAAAAAAAAGGTTGTTAAAATTACAAAAAGGGGACCTTTACGCTTTACATGATTATTGCTTAGGGCATCACATTGGGTAAATCCGGCACTGCTTATCCCCATCTTGCGCGTCTTCTTGTGTTTTTTTGTCTTCTACAGATGTGTTCTATAGATCAAAAAACTACTAATTAAGCAATTAACACTCAAATGATGCAATTTTAATTTAAAAATTGCATGTTTGAATACGTCTTGCCACCCTTAATCCCCACCCTACGCTCCTGACTGTATTTTTCCGGTCATCTATAGTTAAAAATCACCACCCCTCAATAATTCATCAATACTCAAATCCAAATAGACCAATTTAAAAAGATGCATATCTGAGTGAATCTGTCCAAGTGTCACCCTCTTATCCTCACTATCTAACTTTTCATAATCATAAACTCCCTGAGGTGATTTAATTAATGCTAACATGGGGCAAAAATGCACGCTCCCCCCCCCCCCTATCTTCGACTGTGGAGGTTGAAGATATTCTTTCATGATGCACATCACATGAATAAACGTCATCAGCTCTTGGACTAATATAATTTGATGTTACATTTCATGCATAATCAAAATTATAATTTAGGAAAATCATTGAAATATAAATTCAACGTAGGTATTATTTAAATAACGATGTTGAAATGCTTATTTTTATGTGAATTATATTTTTTTAAATGTGCATGCATAGCCTATTATTGTTAAATATTTAATATTATTACTTTAATTAATTTAATGGCAAAAATATGTAATTACAAATATTACATACATACATACAGTATACAACTACACACAAAAAGCGACCATGTGACATGTGACATGTATACTGTACGAGAAATTGTTCAGATATTGGCAACAAAGTACACTCCCCGCTCGATATAACGACGGGGTTGGTAATTAAACCGCTTGATATAACGACATTTCATTGGCCCGCCCACTTTGCCATTTTACGTCAATTGGTGAATTTAAATTTCGCGCTAGGAAAACGGTCGGTATATCAAGCGGTTGTCACGTCGTTTATTCGTCGTTAAATCAAGCGTTAAGTGTATGTTGAACCCTGCAGTTGGTGCTAATGTAACATCGGATGCATGTTTGCCTGATTTCATAAACTAACCTTTTCGATCTTTTTAGAATTATTCAAAATGAAGTAAGTAATATTAATCTGATTAATCTGTTATAAATTAAGTGTTTTAAAACATTTATACGGTAATTTTTGATTTCGCTGTATATATATTACTAATACCTACGATTATTTTTAGGATCGGTTTGTGTGCATACAGTGGATTTAAAATTTATCCAGGACATGGCAAAACTATGGTCAAAGTTGATGGAAAGGTAAATATAATTAAATAGAAGTATTTAATTTTATAATAATGATTACTTTTGGTGATAATTATTCAACACAATTTAATTTTTGATTAAATGTAATTTACTGAAGTGTGAATATTGTTTCCAGACGTTCACTTTCCTCAATGCAAAATGTGAAGCCGCACATTTAATGAAGAGAAATCCACGTAAAGTTACGTGGACAGTGTTGTACAGGTACACATATAAATTTTGTTCAGTTTTAGTTGAAGTACGTAAATTGTTTACACATATCTAACATATTTTTAGGCGTAAACATAAGAAAGGGCAGGAAGAAGAACAAGCTAAGAAACGTACTCGGCGTACACAGAAATACCAGAGGGCTATTGTAGGTGCATCTTTGACAGATATCTTAGCTAAAAGAAATATGAAACCTGAAATTCGTAAGGCACAACGTGAACAAGCTATCAGGTAATTTAAATTATTTTTTGTTATGGTTTTGCTTGCTTGTAATGAAAATTACAGCTAAACTGAAAAGTATGCAGACATGACATGACAATTGTCAAAAATCATGTACATAGTTATTCAGAATAGAGTTAATGCTTTAATAACACACACATTGATTGTCCTTGGTTAGGGCAGTCTATTGGGGCGAAAGGAGGTTAGTTTAGTTTAAAAATGGGGATTCAATCTCCGCCTTGGTTAGACCCTAGGTTAGTAAATGTACAGGTTTGCTTACTTGCCTTGACCAATCAACGCGGACAAAATGTCGTCACCTCGAAGTTTATTTCAACCTTCTTGATTTCAAAAGGGAATTTTACTATACAGGGAAAAGTCGGGGAATTTGGTTGGAAGTCAGGGAATTTTTATAAAAATGCAAAATCGCACAAATTCTTGCAAATATTTAAAGAGTGACGGTTTTTTATCAAAAATTTTTTAATAAAAAACGGAAAAACGATAAAAATTCTCCTGGAAAACCGGGAAGTCAGGGAAATTTTTTCCAGAGAAATACTCGTCACTCTGTAGAATGATTCGACAAATTTTAGTCAGGGAAAAGTTAAGATTTTTTTTTAAAACCTGTGTGAGATATGGCTTTCAGACTCAAAAAGCTCTAAATATGTATATTACACAGAACCTGTAGTTTTATTTATATTTGTACAATTTGCACTGTTATTGCTGTTACTAAATAGTTTTTTTTTTTTTTTTGATAGCTTATATGTTGTATCAACACCAGTTACAGAAGTATGAACCCTGTGACTGGTTTAGTAAAGTATAAGCTAAATTAAAATTTTCTTATATCGGGTTTTACTTGTATTGCATATTATCTTCTGTTAATAACTTAAGTTCAAACTTTACTCGTAAATAATAGTATGTGTAAAATATTGAAATATATGAGGCATAGAAAGAAAAATTGCTAAATTTACATCTTTTTTTAACGTGCTGTTCTCATGAAAACAATTAACCGTTTAAATGGAGGGGTTCCTGTATTTATTTTTGTTGGCGTAACATATAAGTACCTTATTTTGTTTTATCTATATTAAAATACAAATAACTAAAATTTAAATGTTATTTTTTAGAGCTGCTAAAGAGCAAAAGAAATCAACGAAAGCAGCAAAGAAAGCAGTAGCGCCTGCCAAACAGAAACCTGTTCAGAAATCGAAAGCACCAAGAGTTGCGCAAAAACAAGCACCTAGAGTAGGCGGTAAACGATAAGTTTTGTATTGTGTGATCGTTTATATTTAATTAAATAAAATGTTTACATAATACAAACTGGTACTTTATTTATTTTTAAAAATATCCTTTTAATTTTACACATAAACAGTCAATTAATGTAAATATTGTAGCAAAATAATTTTGTGAACCAAAATAAATTTTTTTTATCTTATTCCTTTTAGTAAATAGTTAAGTTCAAACAATAAGTTTTTATGCTATAACAGTTTGAAAAATAAAATACATTAGTGTATAGTTTTTGAAAGCCTATTGAAATATAGTCTGTTTAATAAGTTTGTAAGTTGGTTATATCGAAAACTTATAGAAAGTATCGCCGATAACACGACCAAATCAACACGGCTTACACCCAGAAACCAAGATCCACATTCAGTACCTTATAAAACAGTTATTAAATAAAAATTACATTTTGAAAAATATATATTTTTCATAATCTACAAGAAAGTATATTCGAAAGTTATCAACATTAGAGACAAACTATTTACTGTCCCATTTTCTTCTTAAGTTGACTAAGTTGTGTAAGACATTGATCTCTCCAGGCTCTTCGGTTTTGTAATTCGGAGATTGGTACTTTTTGTTCAAGTTGTTTGGCCATTTCCACTGTTGTTGGTCCTTCCATTCGAGGTACTGGTGGCATTGTCACACTAACATCATAGATTGTTTTATTGTACCTTTCAAAATAACTCATCATACCTAAAAATATTATTTTTATTAATTAATTTTTTACATTAAATTTAATTTTTAGAAAAATTAACTAATTAAATTCTTAGTACCTTCAGCATTAAGATGTGCTGTTTCCAATGGTCCCATAAAAGCATATCTCATTCCTAGACCTTCTGACATAACTTTATCTACATCTGCTACGTCGAGAATCCCATCCTTGACTTGATTCCATACTTCGTTCAAAATCACATACCTTATTAAACAGAAGAATATATATTATAAATTATTATTATATTTACAATAAATACTTTTGTGCATTTGTTCTGAAAATCATTAAAACAAAAATACATTCCGTTTCCTAAATTATTGTTTTTTATACTGCATATATAGAATGTATGACATCTTACTGAATTCTGTTGAGTGAAAATCCAGGTATTTCACGAGACAATGAAACAGGAGCTTGACCAATTTCTTCCATAAGTGTTCTTGTTTTCTTAGCTATATCATTATCTGTCCAGGGGGCTGGTACCACTTCAACTAATGGAACATAGTATGGAGGATTTACTGGATGCGAAACGATTACTTGATTTCTAAATACATAAAAGTGTATATCAGGAAGGTTTTTCTTTTCTTTTAATTATTAGTGAGAGCACTGGCAGATTTGCCAAAATAAGGACTACAGACTTAAGTTAATATTGAGGCCCTATACCTTTTGCTTTTTGTATTCTTTAGCAGCATTGAATCGATGCTCTTATTTGTTTATGGGGGGGGGGGGGAGGTTTATGACCACTTATAAAATCAGAGGGATCATGACTGTATAAGAAATATATTAGACTATCAAATGCTTCCCTATAACTGCAACTGTTTTGTACGGTGGTTTAGTAGGTCTTTAACTTTAGTAATACGTGGACCCCATTTCTAATTTTTTTTCAGTTCCGTGGCATAGATAGCTTTTTGCGATGAGGGGGGATATGACATAGTATTAAATCCCATAGTTACATTTTTCATTATGAAAATCATCGTTTATGTGGTGCAAAATACAAAAATTGGTTATATTCTTCACTTGGATGTATTCATTATTGAAAAAAACCTCTTGCCTCTTATATTATAATAATCTTATAATTTTCGTAGACTCATGGGCGGTATTGATCCCCTTAATCCCCCTTTTAACTACGCCACTGATTCAGTTAACTATAAATATGATGACAAGTTATTTTTATTAAAATACAAAATTATTATAATAAATTTTAAATTCAAACTAATTATTGTATTATGTATTTGCATATACAGGTGGCCCATTTATCTTGAGACAAAATAATATCTCGATTGGACTCGATTATTTTGAAAAAAAGTTTCAGACAAAAATTGTAGGGCACCAAAGGGGCCATTGAATGGTCTATATGACGACTTCCATTCTAGACCGGAAGTGGTGTTTTTTGACCGGAATTCACTTTTTTAAAATGGAAACATGCTGAAGACTGAAGGATGTAGGAGCGATTCTGACCCCGGATTCATGTTCAAAAGGCCAAAACACTTTGGGTAGCATATGTCACATGTAAAGTACAGATCACTTTTTTGTGGGGTGATGATTTTTAATCTAAATGTTTATGACCAAAATATGGGTTAAATCGAAAAAATATCAAGAACAAAAAGTATTTATTTCTCATTTTTCAATCGAAATCCGTGGTAAAAAATGGGCATTTCCATTTAAGAAAAGTGAATTCCGGTCTAGACCGGAAGTTGTAATATAGACCATTCAATGGCCCCTTCGGTGCCCTACAATTTTTGTCTGAAACTTTTTACGAAATAATCGAGTCCAACTGAGATATTATTTTGTCTCAAGATAAACGGGCCACCCTGTAACGTAAATGCACGGATCACCGACCCTGCATGTAAAACCGACCAGTATAGTTTTTTTTTAATAATTAAAATTTAGCGGTTTCTACATAGCAAATGTATTTCAACAATCAAAAAATGTTGTCTCTTTTTTGATTGTTGAAATACATTTGCTATGTAGAAACCGTTAAATTTGAATTATTTAAAAAAAACTATACTGGTCGGTTTTACATGCAGGGTCGGTGATCCGTACAATTACGTTATACAAACCCTCGATAACTGATATAAAATAAATACCTATGTTTCAAGTCTTCGCTAAATTTCGATGGCATGAATGTTGATGTTGAACTTGACAAAATCGTCTTATTACCTACAATTGCATCTAAATTCTTGAATACTTTTTTCTTCAAATCAAGATTTTCGGGAACACATTCTTGTACAAAAATAGCATCTTTAACACATTCTTCAAGACTTATTGAACCTACAAAAAAAATTAAACAATTACATATTTGATTTATTTTATAAGCTAACCGAGGTAACCCAATATTATACTATTACAGATATTAAGTATTCAAAATTTGTCAAACTGGTCTCAGGGGAGTAATAATTATTTTATTTATTCATATACATATTTTTTTTTTGGGGAGGGGAGGTTTAAGTTTGTCACGTTTAAATAAAATGTATGTAAAATTTAATTTATTTAATTATGTATAATTAATTTTATTATAAAAAAATAGCATAATAGTGATTACCTTACAGTTTTAAGTTATTATAAGAAGATGGAAAATAAAATAGTAAAATATGTAGACAGAGGCGTATAGTAACACGGGGGTATAGTAAACTTAGAGCATATAGTATATTCTCTAAGATAGTAAAATATAGAGAAAACATCAGTTCTAAAATACCTTCCGAAAAAATATTTTTATGTATTTACACCCCCCCCCCCCCCCCGAAAATTTTCTTACTGCGCCACTGCATCTGAATGCTTCGTGCCCCAATCTTTAATTGCGCCATATTTAGATACTTAAATTTAGTATAGGGTGACCATATTTTGGCTCATAAGATGTAAATGAGACATTTTTTTTATTTTTTTGTAACTTTATTTATCGATCCTGATAATAATTATAAATTCAACCATTCCTATTTTTCACCATTTCAAGTATTGGTTACTGAAAATGAGACTGCACCTGCACGTTAGTAATTCGTTATAAGAAAACTACGTCGTTATAGTTAAAGAATAATATTGTATATATATTACATTATAATAAAATATATTATGTATATCATTTTAAATATAAGTGGATATCCACTTCAAGATTCGCAGATAACATCAGTAATTTAAATCGACAACACTGCTGACTGTTAATTAAATAATAATTTCATTTGCTCATAAAAATGAATAAGTAGACGTTTGTGAAATATACGCAAATAAAGTAACAGATTATTAATAAAAAAATAAATACGCAATGCAAGTACTATTTAAGTTATCCAGTGATAACTTAAATGTAATAACTGTAATGTTATTATACATAGATAAAATATAAATGATTAAAATGATTGTTATTATGATTTTATGAAAAATGTATGCAGACAGACACGGCAAGGGCCTTTGTTTTATACTATGTATGTATTAAGTATATACTATGTATATAAATATGTATTTTGATTATTCCAACACAGAAAAAAATATAGGTACTGTAAGAATTCATTGGATTTCCGATAATAATTACAGTTTTTTTAGCGCAACCCGAGTGGTAGCGCTTATATGCTCGATTTTCCGTCCGTCCGACCGTCTATCTTTCAATGCGAGATCTCGGCCCCCTGACCACCTGAAGACCTCAGGTTTTCGCTATTGGTAGGTCTGTGGTTCTAGTTTAGCCCATTTTAGGAATTTTTCCGGTCATGAAGTGATGACCTCCCCCCCTTCAAAATTTTTCATATATAGCTTCATGTACCTCGTTGGACTCGGGATTGATTCACGATTCGATTGGCAAGGGTATTTTTTGAGTTTGTAAAGTGGGTTGCGCGGCAACACCCACGTGTGAGTTTTGATAGAAAAATTTCCTGTCTATCCCGGATAGAAAGCAAAAACCTGTAATTATTGATTACATGACCAAACAATAATTCCCTTTAATTTAACTTATAATATGCAGATCTAGCAAGTTAAAATTTACAGAATGAATAGCAAAAATTACTGTGATAAAACTGTAAATTCCGCCATTTTAAATTATAGTTTCTCTCATAAAAATAAATAATCGAAGCGGTGTATTCAGTTTAATAAAACAAACTGTAAATTTTTAGTTAATGTTTTTAGTTATTTTTGATATTAAAAACTGAAGCAATCTAAAAAGAACTTGCTCCCGGCAAGGTGGCGCTTGAACGGTATCTCCGAATTTCCGTAAAATAAATAAATAAAAACTCTGCGCCATTGACAAAGTTCGTGATCTTAATCGATGGATAGTAACAATTAGGTAATGTCCCAAGCTACTACAAGTAGTTAGAGGGTACTATAGCTAAACCCAGGCCCTGAGAGAGCTTCAACGAGGCCCGGGCCAACCCACATTTTGGGAGGGCCATACCCCCTTTTAAAGAAAATTATGGAAAATAACCCCTGTTAACCTTTAGAAGACGGGGATTTTTACGTTGAAATCGACCTTTTTTTATTTACAAATTTTTTAAATCAATTAACTTCTCCAGTGGTGTACCCGACTAAGTTAGACTGGTCGATATATCGACCAGTCCCGTCCGTAACGGAGAGCCCACTGTAAAAAAATCAGTTTGGACGATTTGAGGGGGTTTCCCTACGTAATTTGATGCACTGATTAGGAAAAAAATCTTGGAAGCAAACTTGACCTTGAAAATTACATTTCAAGGTCAATTGAAAATTACATTTCAAGGTCAAATCTATTGTTGCTATTTTAATCTCAAAATTGGTAAGTCCACATTTTGTGATGCGTTGAGTATGTAAAAAAATATCCAATATTCATATGGGTCACATATGTAACCCTCAAAAATATTTTGTACATCATGTTATTTTCTCGAAAATGTCGATTTTTCCTTCCAAAAATTTTCGTTTCAAAGCGCCGGGGCCCCTAAGACACAGGGGACCCGGGTCATATGGCCCTCCTAGCCCCCCCCCCCTCTATCTGGGCCTGTCTAGACCCTTATTTAAAAATATCACTTTCCAAAGCCTTATATAGAAACGACAAATACACTGCCCTAGCAAGATCTAATTTACATCCCGATTCGAAATCACTATTCTTTTAGCAAAATTTAAAGTAAGTACACCCAGGAAAAAGCGATCAGATCTAATTGGATCAGAGCAGATCCAAAATTTGATCCAATTAGATCTGATCAGATCTAATTGGATCTGAATGGGCCAAATTACAGATCTGGTCAGATCTGATCGGATCTGGTCGTAATAAATACAGTTTATAAAACATTTATTACTTTGTACGTATTACAACTTTTACAGTTTGTCCAGTAATTTTTAACTGTCAATCATAGGATATTTTCAATAATAATTCAGTATGTTTTGCTAATTTTTTTTTGGTCATTTGAATATTAGGTATACTTTCTAAAATTGTAATAATATAAGTTTAGGCTGTAATTTTTGCAGTTTAACCATCAATTTATAACTAATATCTCATGAAATTTCTAAATTACAGTATAGATACTATACACAGGCCCGGATTTACCATGCAGGCAGTGTAGGCACGTGCCTTGAGCGGCAAAAATTAAGGGGCGGCAAATTTTGGCGGAAACTTGTTAAAAAACAAAAGGTCTTCACACTTTTTTTAATAAATTTTAATGTAACTTTTATATTTTTAATAAACTTTGCATAAAAAAACTAAAAAATATATAATTTTTTTTAAACTTTTCGTACCAAACTTATTCCACCATTTAAAGAGGAAAATTAATTTTCGCAACTGCCTAGGGGCGGCAAATTTCTAAATCCGGGCCTGACTATACGACAGTTTTTCCTGAATATTTAGCTTCTTTTCAAAATCACAAGTTATTTTTCGCAGAATATTTTTTCCATGAAATGTAAAGTCATAAATAATTGTATTAGTATTTATTAGTTTTAAGGTCGATATTATAATTGATACTATAGATTAGATACTAATTATATATACTAATTTTTTAGATCCCATTTATGATTCCAAACTCATTTGCAATTAGTGAAGAAACAGAAAAAATAAAGAAAGTAAAACTATTATTTTATTCAGAAACCGTATGCCTTGTTTACATGGGACGAGTACTCGGCCGATGTACTCGTTATGCTGCTCGATCGAGCACCAGTTTCTATTCATTCACTCATTCATTTCACTCGGCCGAGCTTACTGGCTCGGCCGAGTACTCGTTCCATGTAAAGAAGGCATTAATCTTGTACAAATAAAATAAAATCTGAAGTGCATATTATTAATAGTACAAACCTCGAATACATTTATATTGTTCATCTGCATTAAGTTTTCCACGCAAAAGGGATTTATCCTGAAGATTGCACAACTGTGTTTTGATATCTTCTAACGCCGAAGTTACTTGGCTTTCCAAAATATCGTAAATTACAACTTGATATCCTACACTTGCAAATAACATAGCCCATGAACGACCAATCAAACCACTGAAAAATTAGTTTATTTTAATTTACTATAAAATATAATTTAAATAATATTTATATAAAGTATGAATCATAAATATGATAATACATATAATTCATAAATTGTAAACTAAATATTTACACCGTAGTTGTAAATAGAACATTCACGGGCCACGGCACCCCGTTTGAGGTTCACTGGTTTTGAGTATGGATTAATATAGAATTTTCGTTATCGTAACGAAAAGAACATGAAATATCCATGCATTTATTTCGTAGAAATATTTATTATATTAATATTAATATCTATTAACATTTTATATTGGTGTAGTAATTGGTATAGGTAATAAACTATTTCAACTTTTAATCTCATTTACCTACCTACATGAAACTAACCTAAAAATGTGAAGATTAGAAATATACACGTACATTAACGAAAATAAATATAAAATAATTTATTCAAATAAAATTCAGACTCACCTTCCCACAATCCCAATAGTTTCAGTTTTGGATGCCATTGTTGCAAATGTAAACGTACTATTAATTTGATAGTTGTGTGCGCCTAGTAACCAATATTTACACTTATTGTTAGCAGCTGAATTTAAAATGTTTCTACTGATTAATTTTTTAAAACTGACATACTTGTATTTTGTATTATGTAAAAACACTTAACTTATATCGTTATCTTTGTGTTTTATATCTTTATTACAGTTCAAGAGTAATGTTTATAAAATACAAACAGTGGTGTAGAATTAAGGTTTTGTCATCTATTATGAAAATGTGAAACATGTTTTTACAATTAATATACAAAAAAATCATTTCAAAAATGTGATAAATATATTGATTTCAAAATAAGTTTTGCTTTCTGACCATATTTGAAAGATATGAGAAGCTTTGTGATCGTTTTTTCAAAGAGAAAAAAAGTTGTTCCCCGATTTATAAATTTTCACTAGATCAATTCGTTTCAGATAAAGAAAAACACTTTTTTTCGTATGAAGCTAGCATAACCAAATCTTAAAATGAGATATTTTTATGAAATATATGAAATATTTTTCTGCCTGAGGCATCCGAAATTATCATACATAGGCGTGGCTAGCGGTTGGCGAACCCGGTCCCCGCCGAGGGTGCTAGACCTAGGGGTGAAAATAGCATTACCAAGATTAAAAAGTAATGGACCAAGAGCCCATGGTTGTTTTTTACCCGTCATCGAACATCCTCAAAATAATTAGCGGATTTGCAAGTAAAAATACTAGAGAACAACAATCCGTCGTTCGCCCTAATCAAATCCTGTGCATAATTAAGATAATTAACGCTAATTAGCGCAATTTTCGAAACGAATTCCCGTCATAGAACATCCGAATGAAATTTATATGGAAATATAGATAAATATGTATAGTTTTAGAATATACCGGTCGCCCTCACCATATCCTGTGCAAACTACCCCAAAAACCGATTTTAGGGGGTAAAAAATATGACGGCAGTTTATCACCTGTCATAGAAAATAAGTAGCTAATATGAGAGATACTAGAGAACAACAATACATCGGTCGCCCTTATCAAATCCTGTGCATAATTAAGATATTTTTGTTAAAACATTTAAATCGGTTTTTGGAGTGGTTTGCACAGGATATGGTGAGGGCGACCGGTATATTCTAAAACTATACATATTTATCTATATTTCCATATAAATTCCATTCGGATGTTCTATGACGGGAATTCGTTTCGAAAATTGCGCTAATTAGCGTTAATTATCTTAATTATGCACATGATTTGATTAGAGCTACCGACGGAGAGTTGTTCTCTAGTACTTATGTTTACTTTCATATTAGCTACTTATTTTAAGGATGTTCTATGACGGGAATTCGTTTCGAAAATTGCGCTAATTAGCGTTAATTATCTTAATTATGCACAGGATTTGATGGGGGCGACCGATGTATTGTTGTTCTCTAGTATGTTTACTTTCATATTAGCTACTTATTTTGAGAATGTTCGATGACGGGTAAAAAACTACCATGGGCTCTTGATATATAGCATGCTGAGTAAAAAAAAGATTTTCAAAAATTAAAAGTAACTGAAATTTTTGGGGATGCAAAATCGTCATTAGTTGGAGTCGCAATATTGTAGATTTGGGGGGGGGGGGGGGGATTTGAGGTGGAAACGAATGTTACAACAGGTAAGAGTTCGTCGGCGTCGGGTAGACACCGATCCCAAGCTACGGCACTGCGATCATAACGCGCTACTGCCGAAAAGTTACTTATGATCCAGGGCCGTAAATACCACCGGGGCACCCGAGCATAAGATTGAGGTAGTAATGAAAAAAAAGATTTTCAAATGAAGGCCCCTCGGTTACTTACTACCCCGGGGCCTCCGAGCTTCTAGTTACGGCCCTGCTAGAATCAAACTGCGATGCTTACATTATACCGGGTGGTCTATTTAAATTGAGACAAGCAAATATCTCGAAAATTAAGGTTTTTCTGGGATAATGTTTGTTACAAAAGTTTCAGGGTTCGAAGGGGGAAAACCAATGGAGGTAAAAGTTTTGACTTTGAGTGGAGGTTTTAAGGTCATTTTAAATGGAAACCTATTTCTTTTTTTACATATTCGTATTTTGCAGAAAAAAGAAACAACTTTTGTCTAAAAAGTGTTTTCAAAATCCTCAATTTTAACCCAATTTTTTTTTTTAGTAAAAATATTAAAAATATAAAAAAAAAATTTAATCCTAAAATAAAAAAAAATCATTTTTTAAATTTAACTATTACTTAAACATGCATAGTTAATAATTATAAATAATAATTTCGAATTTTTTTAATAAAAACAAACAAAAAAATAAAAAAATAGATTTAAAAAATGCCCCTGAATTTGAGGATTTTGAAAAAAATTCTTTGACAAAAGTTGTTTCTTTTTTTCTACAAAATACGAATATGTAAAAAAAGAAATAGGTTTCCATTTAAAAAAATGAAGTTGACCCCAAAATGACCTTAAAACCTCCACTCAAAGTCAAAAATTTTACCTCTATTGGTTTTCCCCCTACGAACCCTGAAACTTTTGTACCAAACATTATCTCTGAAAAAACTTAATTTTCGAGATATTTGCTTGTCTAATTTAAATAGACCATATCTGCATAGTTACGCTAATAATAAATATTTTTGACGAGTCATATATGCTTTTAAATACATTTTAAAAACAACTTTCTAAACACACTTACTTATTTTTATACTACACCGCAGTGGCGTAGTTAAGGGGGTAAGGGGATCAATCCCCTCCCTCTGAGTCTACGAAAATTATAAGAATATTATAATATGTGAGCATTTTTTCAATAATTAATGTATCAAATACATTTGTGATAAAGGTGTAATTTTAGTTTAAGTAACCCTACTTTACTGTGGGACTGCGAGCCTATGCTAACCTAACAATGCTCTTTTTATTTAATTGTTGTTATTATTATTATTTAATGCTGGTAATACTGCTAGCCTATATAATATATAACCATGCTCCATTTATTTAATTTCATGATTTAATTGTTGTTATTACATTATTTAATGTTGGTAGTACTGCTTTGCGATTTCCTATTATGCACTAATTACTAATGTCATTGTAATTAAATTTCAATTGTTGAGCTAAAAGAAATAAATCACAAATAAATAAAGCTTTAATAATCAAGAGAATTGAACTACCTATCTATTTCAAATTATGAATGAAAATAAAAATAATGGTGATGATATCACTACACAAAATAAATATGCAACTGATTTTTATGAAAGAATTCAAGAAAATTTAGATACAGTTGTATCTGAATTAAAGCAACTACAAAATAAATGTGCAGAGTTAGTAACAGAAATTACATATTTTGAACTGGAAATGACTTTTACTAGAAATCCTAAAATACTGAAAATGTTTTTAGAAATACAAGATCAGTTAAAAAAATACTAGAAGTACAATGTATTATATAATATTTATATATCTATTTGTAAAATGATTTAGTCCACACCATACATTCAATGTTTGTTGTAAAATACCTAGTGTATTATAAAATGTATGTATCCCCATTATTGTGATTATCTGTAAAAAAAATTACAAACATCTAGTACACTTATTGGTCGTAATAAAATAACAAAAAAATCAATTTATTTATTTTTAAATACATATTTTTGTATGGTTATTAAAAATGTCAAGCATGAATAAGTTATATTACATTTTATTTATTTACATATTATCATGTAAGTATACAATATACATATCTATAATATAGGTATGTAATTCATTAGAGTTGCATAGATTGGTACTTGATTGAGGTATTTATAAATAAAGTCAAGTTTAAATAATTACATACCTACTTATATTTTTCATAATAGATTATCAAGTTGTCAAATAATCAAATCATATAATTAGTTTCTACTCAGGGGCGGAAAAAGGAAACATTTAAGTCTTGGCATCTTAGGACGCCGCGCCGACCGCTCCGGCCGCCAGACACGCAATAATTTTAACCTTGAAAATAATATACACACATCAGTATTGCGTGTCTGGCGGCTGGAGCGGCCAGCGCGGTCGGCGCGGCGTCCTAAGATGCCAAGACTTTAAGCTTCAGAATTTTTTTTAAATGGGTTAAAATTAATATATTAATAATAATTAATAATCTAAACAGCGGCGTAGTAACGTGGGGACCCCCCCCCCCCCCGAATTGTTCAGTGTTCTAAAATTCCAAAATTTAACACATGTATATATATCCGCCCCCCCTGAAAAGTATTATCCTCCGAAAAATGTTCTTACTACGCCACTGAGTCTAAATTGTATTATAAATGTACATAATTATCAATTACTCATATTATTGATTCGGTCTTTCCGGGACTGCAGCCCGAATAGTTAATTCGCTCCTGCTTTCACAAAATAGTTCAAAATACAGCTATATTTACTATTTTATGTCTGACTTCATTGAAACAAACTATAGGTATATGTGGGGACAACTACCCACATTATCTTTAGTCCAGGGCCGGATTTAAAAATTTGCCGCCCATAGGCAGTTGCGAAAATTGCCGCCCTTTTGAATTGAAAAGTGAAGATTTTTTATGATTTGTATCAATCAAAATGTGAAGACCTTTTTTTAGCTCTTTTAGTACAAAAATGTTATCAATAATCTGGAGACCTTTTTTTTAGCTCTTACAGGTAAAATTTATGTCTACTTTTTTTCATGCCAAAATTTGCCGTCCCAAAAAATTTGCCGCTATAGGCAACTGCCTACACTGCCTGCATGGTAAATCCGGGTCTGCTTTAGTCGCATAATTATATACATTATTGTGCATAACACAAAATATACATTATCTTCTGTCTTCAGAAAATGGTCATAAAATATTAGAATATTGAATATTTTTTACATGAAATAAAATTTATTTTATTATCCGCCCATTCATATTTATTTATTTTTTATTGGCAGATAAAACATCATTAGCAACGGTAACTGTACCAGACAATGGATCTACTGTTTTAATAAATGATACGAAAAAGGGGGCCATTGATTATACTGAGTTCTCTTTAATAAATAGTTTAGTTGACCTTTCACACCGAAATATAATAAACTCGCATAATACAACGACAAAAAACAGTGACAATGAAACATTATCAGATAAAATCGAGTCAAGTCTGGGTGAATTTTTCATAAATAATACAGATATCAATGTATCAAACAGCTCTGTAAAATATTCCATAAATGACCTTTTGGATAATCTGTGGAACGAAACCATAAATGAAATGGCAGCTTTTATGGAGAGCTTTGAAAAAAATGATTCGTTTACATCAAATTTCAATAATGAAATCAAAGAAAAAACTACAGAATTGAGTAATAATGAAGGTGTTTGTTCTGAATGTAGCAATGGAAAATGTACTATGCATAAACAAATAAATGGTTTTAATGATGAATTTAGTAATGAGTTGACAAAAGCTGCTGAAAAAAATAAAACAAAAAGTAATGAAAAGTCTCAACTTGTATTTACAAGTCATATAATAGAAATATTTATTCCTGAAAACGTGAACGAAGTAAATTATAAGTATCCTCGTACTATTGAACAAGATCAATTGTTGACAGCAAATAAAATTTTAAGTTTTGATTTGTTAAGCGCTTTGGATACTGGGAAAAAACATGCATCTAAAGTCATTAATAATTTATCAGAGGGGGCCAACAAAGCATGGAATTATATTGACAGAATTACATCGGACGATAATATTAATAAAACATATTATTCTATTAAAGGCCAGAAAAGACATGTTGAAAATAATACGGTAGATGATTTCGAGGTTTCAACATCGTTTTACGACAATGACACTGTACAAACAATGTCATATAATAAACATCCTGAAGTCTCATCTGAACGAAATTATTCAATGACTTTAATGAATACGTCTAACTCAACTGGAACTTTAAATGAAGAAACAGTTTTAAATCAACAAGAAAATACAAAAGCAATGATAGATGCTAAGAATATATTCGATGAATATTTTCCAATTGTATTTCTTGAAAGAATAGATGTTTCCAATTTAACGGATAAAGAAATACATAAACCAGGAAAACTCACTATTGGAAATACATCTAACAACAAAAGTATCGATGAAATTATGATGACGAAGGAAACTCAATATGTTAATTTTCCTAAAAAGGATTATTATACAGATCGATTTAAAGTTGATGTAGAAAATGCAGAACTTAATGCAGAAAATGGAAAAGTTTGGAGTTCTGACCATTTAAAGCAAAAACCGAATTACATGTACACTGTTACCATACCAGCGTTTTTAGGTAATTTATATATTGTTGATAATTTTATAATTAGGTAAGCCTTTTTCAATTTCTGGTGTTTTAAACCAATTCAGAAACAACTTGGAAAATCGCGGATTTTAGGGTAAACACTGACCGCGGGGAATTTGCTGCTAATGGTTGATCCACAATTAATGTTCGAAAAAGAACCATTGTTAGATGATAATAAGCAAAAAAAATCAATACGTCTGTAGGCCATATTGAGGCAAAAATGTTGCAAAAAAATTAAAATCGGTGCATTTGTATAGAAGTTATCGCGAACAAAAAAATCTGTATCTAGACGGACACACGGACAGCCGGAATACGGAAAACAACTTTTTTTTAACGTTTTGAAGGTAGTACAATCAAAATCTTCCCTTATTTTAATACGATTTTACAGTACTACCTATACTTCCATTTCCCTCGGAAATAAAATTATTATTTAGCCGCTCCGGTTCTTTCGCGCAAAAGCTGAAATTATCTGATCAATCGATCAGAAAATTTAGCAACCTCCTATATGAAGTTGGATCATTAATAAATAATTTATATTAGGGTATTAATTATTTGTTCATTAATTACGAATTATTTTCAGGTATGTTGTTTCTTGTTGTCGGTGTCTATATTATCCTGAATATGAAACCTTGTTGTTTTGGGTTATTTGAAAATCGCGAGGCTCCCGCCTCTAATATTAACACTTGAAGTTATTGTTGAAACCATCAATTTAAATTGGGCGAAATTCATTTTATAGGGACTGTATTGGGATGTAAAATGTATTTATAATTAATGTGATGTTATCGTTGTTCATGTGTTTGTAATTTTATATCTTATCACCGATGTATTTATCTAATTGTAATAAAATTTTATTTATTTGTATATTTTTACATATTATTGTTTTTTTCTACATCAGTATAAGTATATAAATGCAGTTGCAATGTTTGAGTTCCTAATACAGAGGATTAGTGTTGAATATGTCCAGAGAGTTTATTCTGGGGGAGGCAGCGGCGGCGGCGTATATGAATGTTATATTCATGGCCAGGCCCGGATTTACCATGCAGGCAATGTAGGCACGTGCCTATAGCGGCAAAAATTTAGGGGCGGCATATTTGGGAAAATAACCTAAAAAAAGAAATTTGACAACGAAAAAAAAAAAAAAAAAAAAGGTAATTCGTATGAAAAATATGCACTTTTTTAATTTTTATTCAATGAAAAGGGCGGCAATTTTCGGAACTGCCTACGGGCGGCAAATTTGTAAATCCGGCCCTGTTCATGGCCCTTACAAAGAGAGGTTTAACAGAGCCCGAGGCATGAAGATACAATAAGGAGGTTAAACTTGAGTGGAAGGGCTAGGCCAAAAAACGGAAGCTAGAGGAGACGGTCCGCATTTTTTGATATTCTGTGCAGAAGTAAGAAATTTACTTTGTACGCAGCATGAAAAAGGAAGACGTATTCCCACGCAACCACTGATTGGTCAAATGTTATGAGGCGGAGTACGCACACAACCATACGATTGCGCAGTCAACTACTGCGCACTGACTCGAACACGAGACCACCCGGCTCGAGGGTCATATTTTGACTAAACAAATTGTATTACAGAGATACATACACTCAATCTTTTTTCAAAAGACGCAGTCCAGACGAGCTAGAGTCCCGTTAGCCAAATTACCAAGATTTGACCTTGGCGGAAAGATTAAATTGAAGATCATATCTGGACGTAAAATTTCCCGCTCTTTCCATTGCCGGGGTCAAAAAAGGGTGTTCCCATTTAAAAAACCAAAGTTGACCTCCAAATTACCTTTAAGGTCACGTTCAAGGTCAAATCCAAGATCACCATTGGATGACCCCCTTCGAAACCTACAACTTTCGTCCGAAGAGTTTATCTCGATCGCGCTTCCCTCGCGAGTTATTTCGAGTGGTCATTTAAAATGACTCAACCTGTATATAGATCATACTCCTTATTCTATGCTTCATGGCTCGAGGTTAGGAGGCGCCTGACGTGGTAAGTCATGAAGCTTTAGGTATTTATTGTTTGATTAATCCAACTGTGAGTTTGAAAATACAACATACCTACTACATATTTATGCAAATTTCAGCTCATTCCAAGGAAACAAATTTTCCATTTAAAGTATGTACAGTGTACGGTACGGGGTCATTTATATTAATATAGCCCAAAAACTAATTAAATAAAACTACAAATATCTTACTAATGATTGTAAAACGAACCTCTATACTGCACTGCAATTTGTTGTTTATAATACTTGGATACTATTCACTGCTGCACGCCGCGCACAGTGGGTTAAAATCACTCGATTTTGCGCAAGATTTTGCTTCAAGCCAATTTTCAACCAATTTTAATGTAATCATTCTCATGAAAAGTAAGTATAGTTGTAGTTTCTGAAAATTACCCTTAGAATAATCAATTCACCCTCTTAATTACCCTTTCATCCCCTTAAATCTGAAAAAAGGGTTTAAGAAAGTAAAAATGCGGACGCTTTTAATGGTACCTATTTGATATGAAATATAATAATATGTTGAAATCATATAAAATTAAATTAATATTTTATTTGTAAACGTTAAATTATTTTACATTTATTGAGCCTTTGGAACCAATCCCCAATAAAATCTAAACGCTCCATTAGAAATTATTATATTTTATAGAAAAAATGCTCTAGAAAAAATATTCCATACAATTTAGGAATTTTGTGTGTATACGTACCTAACAGTTCATTGAATTTTTATTATTATTATTAAATTTATACAGGGCCCTCCAATAGTACGCCCAAACTATTGAAAATAGAGTTTTAGAGTAAAAAATTTACTATACATATCGACCCTAAAGGATTTCAAGAAAATATTTTCAGCATCCTAAAACCGCTCCTTGGGGGGTAGTTTGAGGGGTACATGCCCGTTTCTCAGTAAAATCAAATGGAATGGTATATTAAAAAGTAAATATTTGTAAAGATCATAAAAAATAAGATACTTTTAAAAAACAAATTTTTTTATACTTTCAATTGTTTAAAAAATATGGCGACTTGTTCTCAAATTTTAAGGTTTTACTAAAAGTGCTCTAATTTTGTTAAATATTAATGGAATTTTATTATTTTTTTTAAATTCAGAAAAAAGAAATAATGAACTTTGTAAAAATGTATCATTATTTGAGATTTTAATAGTTTAAAGTGTCATACTCGACATACCAAAAATTGAAAAGTTCAATTAAGGATAATTAAAATTTTTTAAATATAATGGTATATCAATTAGTAGTTTTTGTTAAAGAAGATATGTAAATAAACAACTTTTGATAAAAAAAATTAAAATTAAAAATTTTAATTTTCAGTTTTCAATTTTAAAATTATAATTTTAAATTTTCTTAACAAAAGTTGTTTATTTTCAATAATTTACATATCCTTTTTAAGAAAAAGTACTAATTGATGTACCGTTGTATTTGAAAATTTCGATTTATCCCTAGTTGAACTTTTGAATTTTTGATATATCGCGTATGACACTTTAAACTATAAGAATCACAAATATACATCTTTACAAAGTTCATTATTTCTACTTTCTAAATTTGGAAAAATAATAAAATTCCATTAATATTTAACGAAATCAGAGCACTTTTAGTAAAACCCTAAAATTTTAGAACAAGTCGCCATATTTTTTAAACAATTGAAAGTATGAAAATATTTGTTTTACAAAAGTTTCTTATTTTTTATGATCTTTACAAATATGTACTTTTTGATATACCATTCCATTTGATTTTACTGAGAAACGGGTATGTACCCCTCAAACTTCCCCCCAAGGAGCGGTTTTAGGGGGTTGAAAATAATTTCCTGAAATTCTTTAGGGTCAATATATATAATAAATTTTTTTCCTAAAACTCTATCTTCAATAGTTTTGGCGTAAAACAATGCCGGACGCACTATTGGAGGGCCCTGTATTTTATGTTCTGCGATTAAATTATACATAAGCAATTTAGGGTGTGCCAAAAAAAAGGCAATATATTTTTTTTTCGCTCTCAGCCAAAAATATCTCAGGAAATGCCCAAACAAAGCTCCTGTTAAAAGCGGAGCTCAAAATTCCAATTTTAAGTGGTCCTCCACGGAAGTTGAAGTTTTCCCATCTAAATAACATGGGAAACGGGGTTTTTTAACAGTTTTTTGTCCTGCAAACTGTGAAAAAATTATTTTTGAAAAAAATGAATGAATGGATCTTTTTGAGTATTAAATTTAGTACAAAAAGTCCCGTTGAGTCAAATTTCTATATTCAATATTTGATTTTTGACAGAGCTTTGAAGTTCAAATTTTCGCATTTTTTCGCGTTTTTTGCATTTTTCAGCTAAACTATCCGAGTTAGGGCAAAATGTTAACTAGCAAAATTGTAGTACGGTTGACATTCTATAAAAAAGTCTCCATCGACTTTTTTGTATTATGAATAACAACAAATATAAATTATTGGAAACAGCCTAAAAGGAATAAAGGCTACGACATTGTGCTTCTTATATTTTAATAATATGTCATGTTTATTGTTAATATATTTCATAATTTTGTGGAAAATCATAAAAATATGATTAAATAAGTCTGTAACTTTTAACTACTGATAATACAAAAAATCTTATCCAATTTTGTTCCAAATTTGATGTACTAACAAATTTGCATAAAATTATTTGTTCAATTATCGATATTTTAGTTCATAAAAGCGAAAATTTAAAAAAATAAATGTTTATGGGTCTATAACTTTGTTGTTATTCATAATACAAAAAAGTCGATGGAGACTTTTTTATAGAATGTCAACCGTACTACAATTTTGCTAGTTAACATTTTGCCCTAACTCGGATAGTTTAGCTGAAAAATGCAAAAAACGCGAAAAAATGCGAAAATTTGAACTTCAAAGCTCTGTCAAAAATCAAATATTGAATATAGAAATTTGACTCAACGGGACTTTTTGTACTAAATTTAATACTCAAAAAGATCCATTCATTCATTTTTTTCAAAAATAATTTTTTCACAGTTTGCAGGACAAAAAACTGTTAAAAAACCCCGTTTCCCATGTTATTTAGATGGGAAAACTTCAACTTCCGTGGAGGACCACTTAAAATTGGAATTTTGAGCTCCGCTTTTAACAGGAGCTTTGTTTGGGCATTTCCTGAGATATTTTGGGCTGAGAGCGAAAAAAAAATATATCGCCTTTTTTTGGCACACCCTAAATAAGCATATTATCTATCGACTGATTGTGAGATTGTTATTGTTATTTAATAGTTTTAAAATTTGATACCGGATGCTGTCATGTATGTATGTAATCATGTATGTATGTAATAAATAATAAGTTCTATATTTACACAATACATATGTATTTATAGAACTGTTAAGGGCAGGACCGCGGACAGGCACTGTAACTCAAATACGATAAATCGTATAGAAGGGTGAAATTTGATATTATTAATTTTTGTCTGGGAAAACAGCCTATTTTTGAAAACGGTCTTTTAACGGAATAAGGATGTTTGTTGACGTCAATTTTTGATTTTTTCTAATTATTTTTGAAATGATGCAAATTAGAGAAAAATGGTCAAGTTAAAAATTGTAAAGGTAATATAAGGTATTATCTATTGTATTTTGTATGGAGGGGTGGAACTAAGCTCTGGCACTTAGGCCACTAAGGCCCATTGGGTATTATCTATAATTTTTGTTCTATTCATTTTAACAAAAAAAAATGAAAAACTAACTTCAAATTATGTACAAAAAAAAATCTGCCATGAGTGTCATGGGACTTTCTCATACATATTACAAAGATTGAACAGTACGTATTTGCCATAGGTACCATGGAACTTTCTTATACGTAATACTGACAGTGAATACTGTGGGTGATTCTAATTAATTATTAAAAAAAAATTATGGGACATAAGTTATAGATAAAGATAATAATATTATACTCGACAATTTTTATCTAAAACATTTTTTCTTATTCGCGCCGTTTCAAAAATTGACAAGAATAAGCATCCATTTCCGGTTAATTAATTAGGTTACTTTAAAAAAAATTCATTTGATGATACATTTTGTAGAGAATATATTATCTTTAGTTTATCTCTCATTTATTTTATTCTATCTTTTATTAGTTTGTCGGAAATATTTTTTTATAAAATTAGAATCACGTGCACGTCAACTCTCAGTATTACGTATAAAAAAGTCCCACAGCTCGATGGCAGATATTTTCACTAAAAATTAAATTAATATATTGAGCTGAAAATTATTCAATTTTTATTTATTTTTTATATTATATTTATATAATCAGTGAGAATAAAATAAATTATAATTATTTACAAATCATGTAAACAAAAAATAAAATGCATAGCTTATATAAATAATAGGGTTTGATAAAATAAATATTTTAAATCAATCAATCCAATCATATCTTTTTATCGATTATATTAGAAAAATAAACTTGCTTGTAAATTTTTTTATCATAATAATATTAGTTATAGAACGGTAGGTAATTTTTTTTAAATATTATGTTAATTTTTAATTATAGATGAATTTTACTTAATTACAAATAATGAATACAAATAGATGATTCCGGGAATTCCTCAGCGCGTTTCTTTTCTCTCTCTTATGTGATTTTTTATTTTTTGCACACATGACCTCATGCGGGGAATTACTTGTGGTCTTCCGTGATTGGTTTAAAGTGACACATTGTTTAGAAAATTATCAACACTGGAGGAAGGTGGGTAAATTTACACAAATTATTACATTTGTTTTGTAGTTCTGTTGTTGGGATGTTTGCAGTTTATTGTTACAAATTTTGAGTACTATCTTAATTTTCATCTATTTTCTTAAATATTTGAGGTTATATATTATTTAAAATGTTACCAACAGCGATAAGTTCTGCTATGTTTTGTGATAATAATTATATAAATATATGCGATGAACCTGATGTTGGTAAATACATTTTTTTATATTTACATATGTTGATTTTCAATATATTGTTTACAATAATTTTGTTATTTATGATAGTAATTGATGCAGACCGCTATAGCGGTTTAATGGAACGGCTCGGAATTCTAAGTCCTCCAGCAAGTGCTGGAGATTCTCAAGAATCCAACAGTGCGGGCACTTCTCCTATGTCAACGTATGCTATGTCGCCACCAAATATGGCACAGTTACAATATATGGATGTTTATGAAAGTAATTATTAATGTTTTTTTTTTTTTATAATTATTAAATATTAATTTTAATATGTTACAGTTCAAGCTCAACCTTATTTAGAAATCAAAGAACAACCAGTAGAGAAATTCAGATTTCGCTATCAATCGGAAATGCTTGGTGCGCACGGAAGCTTAAATGCAAGGCAGTCTGATAGATCAAGACGAGTTGTCTATCCCACAGTAGAGGTGATTTGAAAATATTTTATTTTAAATATTTTGATTTTCTTTATGGAAAATGACTTTCAGTAAAATTGGTTGATTTTTATGATGTGATGCTAAATAAAAATTAACATTACTACAGCTTTGAGAAATGACTTGTTCTATAACCGAAGTTTTAATAACAATAATTACTTATTTAAGTTTCTAATTTTAGCTCAAACATTTTACTGAGAGTGCAATTATTTCTTGTACTTTGTACTCTGTAAGTGATGGTGAGAGGTTGCCACATCCACACCGACTAGTTTCAGGAGATATAAATGATCCTCATGAAATTCCAGTTGGTCCAAGTATCGGATATCAAGCAGCGTAAGTCTTAAATTAACCCTAAATGATCTACCCGTTTATACGTATCCAGTTATTAAATGTTTAATGAAGTTACAAGTAGTCAATACTTAGCAAGTATTTAGTGAAGTATTTATCCAGATCGGACATCTTCAAATTTTGTTGTGTTTTCCGAGACAGCAATTCTCTGCCGTACTGACTATGTTGATTGGTCTGATCTTTACTTGAACCATAATACCAGATCACTGCGAGAAGCAAACTACGCAGCCACACTTACTGGAGAATGCGCACGCACGGTTACTCAACCGAAAAATAGAATAGATTCTATTCTACTTGCTCACTTAACACTAAACCGTTTAGTTATTGCTTAACTTGATTTACTACTTGCCTTACTGTTTACATGTATAAAATCACTTGTCACTTGATTATACCACTAAATCACTGGATATGTGTAGTGCTTTTTCCTTACCTTAGTGGTGGTTATGATGACTTCAAAAGTATTATATCCCTTAGAAATACTTCATAGAAATAATAAATGAAAATAATAATGACAATTAATGACATATTCATATTTGGTATTTATTTAAAAAGTTAATGTACGCACGCTAGAAGTTATACTTCTTTAGCGTAGTGACATCTAGCATGCAAATACAAAATTAAAAACCTGATTTACCGACTATCATTACAGAAATCTGTATTATCTAACTAACCTAACATGGTACTGTTTTTTATGCACATCGTTGCATGCAACACATTTAATTGCCATTACTGTTGCATTACTAAAATTTCACCCTGAACGCACTTAAAGAAGTATAACTTCAAAAAAATTTCTATAAATCTATAAATATAACCACCAAACATCGGTCAGTACGACCACGCACATACTATTTTGAGTAAACAAAAATAACCTGCGTCTAGGTGATTCCTAGAAAAATTAATTAAAAATTTGTTTGTTTGTACATCTAAATTATTATGTGATTCTTAGGTTTTCAAGTATGGGTATTATCCATACTGCCAGAAAGAACGTTACCAAAGAATTGTATGAAAAAAAATTACGAATTTTGGAAAAAATTAAAAATCCAAGCTTTAATGAAAAACACGACGTAAGTTTTTTATTTTGAACTATGCATTTAAATACTTAATTGTTTTATTGGCGCCAGTCACAAATATATCAACTAAATACCTGGGAAAAAATGATCAAATCCAATTGGATCTAAGTTTCTTAAGTTACCTGATCTAATAGTACCCAGTCAAATCTGATTGGATTAAATTATGTACATCAGATCTGATCCCTAGCAAAAATATTTCAATGCTAATCAAGATCCAAAATTGAATCTACTCAGATTCATTTAGATCAGATTTGATCCAAATAGATCGTTTGCTTTTTCTCGAGTATGAACATTGACTATAAGTGTATGTGCAAGTGTAAATTAAATGCAGCAGATTAGTAAGTTTCATGTACTATTCTGGTTTTATTTCTTAACGTAAATATTATTGTGTTTTAATAAAAAATATAAAATATTTTATATGAAAATATAGACTATTGTTTATGGCAGAAAATGAATCCAATATATACAAAATAATGTTTTTAAATCTCTAAATGGCGCTCAAAAAGCAGTCAAGTACTTGCATTTTGTTATTACAATAATTAATTTATTTTAGTTAAAACATCAAACAGAACAAGAAGCAAAACGAATTCATTTAAATACAGTTTGCTTATGTTTTGAAGCTTTTGTCAAGGATCATACAACAGGGAAACTGAAACCAATTTGCCCTAAAGTTTTTTCTGAACCTATAAATAATAGAAGTAAGTTCATAAATATAAAATCATAATTTATAAATCAACGTTTGTAACATCCACGAAAACAATTACATTTTATTTTACAAAAATTAGGATGTTTGTAATACGGTAGAACAGCATTATTGTCTGGCGGTTGGGGCAACCAATCGTTAGTATGATTGTCACCTCCTGTGAATTTTTAATGACAGAAAAAATATCAATTTTTTTAAAATAAATTCAACGGTTATCAGTTATCACTCTTCGTAAATTTTCAATTACCAAAAAAGAGTCAACTGATTCAATTTTTTTACCTACCATCTATAAACTTAAAGTAACCAAAAAAGGAGGTAAATAGGCTTTATTTTTTAACATATGAGACGAGTGACATTTATTGAAAACGGTTAATCCTATGACAAATGGGCAATGTATATAATCTTCGACAAGAACCGGACTTGGGAAAAAATTAAAGAACAAAAAATACTTGATAAAATTTGGCAGGCCTGCTGACCCCATATAGTCCTGGTCTAAATTATTATTGTTTGATACTGGAAATCGATAACACATAATGTTTTTAGGGTTCCGTAGAAAACTAGGAACCCTTATAGTTTCTCCGTGTCCATTTGTCTTTTAAAAATTTTGACATAATAAGATGAAATTTGGTATACGGTAGTAGATTGATGCTCCAAAGACAGAAATGATAAGATATTTGAAAAAAATATATCAGGACCTTTCAATTTTAACCCTTCAATCACGATTTATTTGCTCTATTCTCATTATGAAACCCTCCCCCTCTATTTTCTAAATTATCAATTCGAAAAATCTGAAAAAATTCCAGAATGTAGCTTTTAATTAGTACTTTCACTGAAAATTATAACGAACACTTAAAAATACCCCCCTTTCGACTGAAAAGTGAACTCACATTTTTCTTCCCACCTACCCCATTGAGTGGGGTGCCATTTGATAGGTCTCCTAAGATGCAATAAAAAATGTCAAATAACTTTTTGATTTCGACCCTTCAGTCACAAAAATTTTGAAATAACTCTTTTTATAAATCATAGTGAGAATGAAGACGGAACCCTATCATGTGCATGCCCAACATGCACTTGTCCGTTTTATTTGCTTAAAACATCATCCTCGATCTCCTGTTTAATTTTTTACACTAGTTGTAAATCACTAATATAAATATTTCTTTTTTAGAAAGTGCAATGACTGGTGAATTAAAAATTTGTCGAATGGACAAAACTGTCAGTAAATGTACAGGCGGTGAGGAAGTGTTTATTTTAGTAGAAAAAGTTGTAAAAAGTAAGTTTCAGTTGTTTTATGATGTTGAGATACAAATTTTTAATGGTAAATTAATTATTTAATTTATTTTTTAGAAAATATAAAAGTTAGATTTTTTGAAGTTGAGGATGAAGATGTTATTTGGATACAAGATGCTAAATTCAATGAACTAGATGTTCACCATCAATATGCAATTGTATTTAAGTGAGTAAAAACAAAATATACAATCATTTAACATAACAATAAAGATAATTACTAAAATGTCCCCTTACATATTAACCCATTAATGCCATGCTTGTTCATATGAACATACTTAACAAGTGTCCCCAAAAATTGTCTTTGACCAATTGCTTCTTAGATAAAGATGTTTTTATCTAAAACCGATATCGTTATAACCGATTTCTACTGTATGTATATTTCCTATACCTACATGCGTAAAAGTAAGTAAAAAAATTTCTACAACGATTTTTATGTAGAATTAATTGAACTCTACAAAACTTCCGTACATTAATGTATTTTTAATCGTTTAAGCCAGCATATGGGTAAATGGTCCATGGTCTCATTTTTTTGACTCGTGCATTTAATTTATTGACTGCTCAACAGGATGACATGTACCATAATATAGCATTTCTGAGATTTCAAAATTGGTCTAGTAGTTTTTCAGATTACCTCGAACAAACAAAATTATAACACATTTTTTAATGTTTACTTTGATTTAATTTATTTTATAAGTGATATTTTGTTTTAGAACACCGGCATATAAAAACATAAATATAAACAAAACAGTCAAAGTTTATATAGAATTATATCGTCCAAGTGATGGTGAAACGAGTGAGCCGATGCAGTTCTCTTATACGCCTGTTGAACGGACTGGTGTTAAAAGAATGCGTAGTGAAAGTACGTACACCATACCAGCTACTATAGATAACTTCACCCTTTGTGAACCAGAAATGGCAGAGATTATATCAAGTAGTCAAGCCAGAACAGTACTTTCTGAATCAGCTGATCAAATAGATTCTGAAGAGTTTAAAGAAGTAATTCGAGACTTACTGCCTTTGTACAAGTAAGTACAATATTTTATTACTTCAAGTTCTCTCATTATTTGAATATATTCTTGTTTTATTGGTAATTGAATTTTATTATTTATTGATAATTTTAAGACAATATTCACTCATGTCTGGTATCATAAAGGGGCTTGCATATTTGCAAGCTAGCTAGCAAATAATAATAAGATAAGAGCAGATTTTGATTGTACACCTTCAAAACATAAAGAAAAGTTGATTTCTGCATGACGGCTGTGCTTGTGTCTGTGTGTTTGGATGTAGAATTTTCTACTGGAGGAGTAAATAGATCATGCCCCCCCCCCCCAAAAAAAAAAAAAACTTATCAATTAATATAAATTAAAATTAAAAAAAAAAAATGTTGGGGAGCCTATGATTTACGGTATTTTAATTGATATATTTTGTATACTTTCAGAGATTGTCAACTTTTAACAACTGATAATGCCAAGTCTAATAAAAAAATGGTAAAATCTCTTTTACGAACTGCAATTGAAAATGATTCTGTGCAAAAAGTAATGACAGATGATGTGTTTTTAAAAAATATTGTATATAAAATAAAAGTATTAAAGTCAACAAATCCAGAAAATATAAAAACAAAACTTGAAGAACTTTTTTCTGAAGAACATGAAAACAATGATACGTATGTATAAATAAAAATATAATTAACAAATATATAAATTATGTTTCTTGAATAATAAGTCATTTTTACCTAAACGGTAAACTAAAAAAATCTAATAAACCGACTCTGCAAATGTTAAAGAATTTGATAAAAATAAACTTCTCATATCTCTGGAAGGATTGGTTAACGTACCCATGGTTTTTTTAAAAATTTTTAATCCATTCTTTTAACACCTTATTATCATAAAAACAATTATTTGTATTTTTCAGAGCCCTTCATATAGCAGTAAGAAATCCTCAAAAAAGCGATTTACAATTTTTAGTATCTACACTGAGGTATTACATGAGTGGTACTCCTGCTATAGGCAGGATTCTAAACTCTTGTAATAAAACTGAATCATTATTACACACTGCTGTCCAATGTGGTAATATAAATGCAGTAAAAACATTTTTAGCAATGGATGCAAATCCTAATAAAAGGGACTCTTTTGGAAATACACCTCTACATAGGGCAATAAAAAATAATGATGAAACTATTGTGCAAGTTATTTTAAAAAATCATAAAGTAAATATTGAAATAGAAAATCATGGTTAGTACTTATTAGTTATTGTTTTGTAATAAATGTTAAGTTTACACACAAACAAACAAAATTATGCATATTTTTAACTTCTCAACAGGAAGTAATTCAGGGTAGCCAGTTTCTGGAAAAGTCAGGGAAAAATGCAAATTCTGCAAAAATATAAAAATTTTATCTATGAGACCGTTTTTTTTTTTTTTTTTTTAGCTTTTTTATCTAAAGATATAAAAAACAGAAAAAAAATCAGGGAAAAACGGTAAAAATTCTCCTGGAAAACCGGGAAAAGTCAGGGAAACGTGTTCCAGAGAAATACTGGCCACCCTGTAATTGTAATCGATACGAAAATCAAAATTTTTACTATTTACACTATTTTCAGAAAGATGTACCTATGTGTGTGTGTGTACGTTTGTGCGTGTAATTTTTTTTTTGTACGGTATCTTGCAAATAAAAAATGCTATTGACTTCGTTGAAGTGCCAATTGAGAAGCATCTTGACGTGAATATGTTCTAAAAGAAATTTCATTGAATTCGGTCCAGTTGTATTTTTATTATAATAAAAAGAGTGCAAAAAGTAGATTTCAGAATTTCTTTAAAAAGATTTATCAGATCTAATTTATGTTGGTTGCAATCGATACTTTGAAACCTTGGATATGATAGACTGAAAAAAAATCGTTCAATAACATTAAAATATCCTTGGTTTGAAAAGTAAATAAATTTTTCTGATTTTCACCTTCTAAAAATCTTAAAATTGATCATATTTAACCTATTTTTTATTGTTCCTTTAATTTTTTTCCTTAAGTGTACAAATTTTAAACATAAATGAAATTACAGATGCTCTAACACCTTTGCATTTGGCTTCGAAACAAGGATCTGTGGATATAGTTAAACTCTTGGTAAATGCTGGTTCAAAAATAAATTATGCTTGTCCGAAAGAAGGCTACACTGCATTACACATGGTTGTTAAAGACAATCACCTTGATGTTTTAAAGTATTTGTTGACTTGTACAGATCTTGATGTAAATAAACAAAGTTTGCAAGGTGATACTGCATTACACATTGCAACAGCCGAAAAGAATAAAGATGCTATGTTGTTATTATGTCAACACGGGGTTCGTTTATTATTTTAATTAATAATATTTTATTTTTTTATTTAAAAATATATTTTTATTTTTAGGCAAATCCATTTATTGCCAATTTTATTACACCCGAGGTTAAAGACGAAATTGATAGTGATGATTGTGATGATGAAGGTGGACTCACATCTGTTGAGTTAGCGGCAAATAACGAAGAGGTAAATAGTAAATACAACTTTTTTGTTTTTTATCAGTATTTATAAGTGTCAGTGTGCATAATATTTAATTTTTATATAGAATATTAGCAGTAGTGGATAATTTATCTTTTGCTGATATAGGAGTTGTATCTCCACTAACTCCCTCATTAATCATCCAATGAATATTAATCTGTTTCAAGTTCTATTTGCAGTTAGAGAATATTGCTATAACTATTATAATATAACTTAGTATTGCTTCCTCATCAGTATCTGCAAGATACGATCATTTTTTTTAAATAAAATAAAAGTTGTTCTGCAATTTTTAATTTTTCACTTGATCTTTCCGTTTCAGGTCAAGACAAACTTTTTTGTTCTGTATATGCATGTGTGTGTGTGTGTGTGTCTGTGTCTATCCTCGGAATCCTCATAATCCACTGAACTAATATTAATGAAACTTGGTAGGGTCTGACTAGTAGATGATTCCATATAAAAATCATCAAAATCGTGTGTATGGGGGAGGAATAACATCCCAAAATTGTTATTTTTTCAAGATCTCTCTAGAACGACACATGAAAATTTTATAGATTCTTTTTTGTAGATCATTAAACTTTCTATAAAAAATTAAAAATATTAGAATATGCAAATGTCAAAACAACATTTAATATGTCAAAATAACAATCGAACAAATTTTTAAGCAAATGGAGATATATCTTACGTAAAAGATGGTCTACAAGTAATATTTTGTCAAACAAAACATTACACGTGGACAAGTTGAAAAAATAAAATTATTATTTTTGGGTGTCACCCTCTCCCTTACACAAGATTTTTAAATAGAGTCTTCTAATCAGACCCAACCGACAAACCAAGTTTCATTAATAAAAGTTCAGTGGTTCATAAGTTATGCATGTGACAAGGATTCAGGGGACAAACACACACGCATACAAAGTTTTTTAAAAATAAAATTGTATAAAAATTAAATTGATAACCAATGACGGTTCATTATAATACTTTTATCAATATTTATTCAAATTCTTCGATAATTAATTAACTACTATTGATGAATTTAGCAAGAGGAAGCACTGGCACTTGGCTGATATTTTTTTGTATAATTTTTTTATTAAAAAAATAATTATTATAATATTTTCTATTTTTAGTTACTAAAATTGTTGAAGTTTGAACCATCTTCACCAAGTCCAGATTATTATGATGCAGTTGATCGAAATGAAGATGATAAAGTGAATTTTGATTCGACTTGTTTAAATGAGTTATCAGAATTACTGGACAAATCTCCAGTACTGTTAAATTTAGCAGAGCTTTTAGAGTGTAAAGACTGGATGTCATCACTACTCACTGACGATCAAAAAAATCCAACTAAAATGTTACTTAATTATGCGCATGTAAGTGTAATATTAATTAAATAACTAGAATACTAAAGTTATAAATTTTATGTGCATAGTTTTCTACCGTTTTGTTATTTTAATGGTACACAATAGAACCAATTTGTATTTTAGCTATCGGTAGGGTTGTCAGATTTCTGATATGCTCTGGTGAGACATTGGACGAAAAGGGTGGGGGTTACAGTGTAACGTAGAAAATATATTAGAGAAACCCAGAGTAATAGACACTAATATCAATAAAATTTTATTAATTGTACGAATTTAAAAGACAATTACAGTAACTAATACCTTGTATATAATTAACAATTATACAATAATTGAATATAGAAACGTAACACTATGTAATCCCACATCAAATTTAAATCAATACAATTTGAGTGAAATAAAATAAATTAAAAAACTACACAAATTTAGAAAAATTTATTGGCATAACTATGTCTAATAATCTAACACACAAAAGCACAATGAATAAATGTATAGATTCACGGAGTACTATAAACACAAAAAATCAAGACTTATGTCCGGTATTATAAAGAAATTTGCGAATCGCAAATTTGTGATTTAGTAAGAGAAAGATATACAGGATTCACTCAATACAAAAAGAAACGGGTATATAATAGTTTTATAAAGTGATACCCGTTTCTTTTTGTATTGAGTGAATCCTGTATATCTTTCTCTTACTAAATCACAAATTTGCGATTCGCAAATTTCTTTATAATACCGGGCATTAAACAATAAAAACAACTAGAACTGAATATAATTACAAACACAATCACTTAAAAGGGAAAGGTTAATTCTGGATTCCACTGTTATTTTTATTGACTTGATTAATAAATTTCCCACGATCGTCGTTTTGAGAATCAAAAATGTGTACTGCCGGTCGTTTTTCATTTTTGTCTACAAAATTATTGCGATCCCCTCTTTTCGGGATTACGTGCGTATTTTCATGACGCGGAGTTTTGAGTTACGTAATATTGTTATAACAGAACAGTTAATTAATTTTTTTCTTTTAATTATCTCTTTCAAAAATTCAAAAGAAACAATATTCAGATTGGAAATTCTGCACTTAATAAAATAAAAATAAACAATGTCTTGTTATGCACAAATTGTTAACAATATTCAAAATTTATTATATACTACACTCAGCGTTCTATAATACGACCATCCACAAGACGTCCGATCCATAAGACAATGTTCTAACAGTTCTATAATACGTCTTTCCCCAACTCCCACCATAATACCATTGTGACTGCTATATTTCAGCGCGAAATTTAAATTAACAAATTGACGTTAAAGTCTTCTATGTAGTTGTAGATTTTACACATAAAACTTGTGTTTTGGTGTGACTCAATGTGGAAAAAAATGAAATGCAATACAAATTTTCGTTGAAATTGAAATACAATAAATAGTATAAAAAAATGTGTAAGGTACATACATTTTATTTAAAATTTGATAATTTGAAAACGATTAAAAAAGGAAATAACAAAAATAAATTATTGGCATATGATTGTATAGAAATCTATACATTTTTCATCCAGTATTAAAGCAACGAATAACAATTGTCTAGAGTTCAATCCTAAAAAGTCAACAAACCAGGATCTCGTTCACCAACAGCGCCATTTTTATTATTATGTACACAGAACATTATGTATCTGTCAACTTTTAGGCATGGTGGTGGGGGCTCCTCTAGCCGGCGTCTTGTGGAATTATTGAATTACCGATGGCTACGTATTATAGAACGCTGAGTGTATTGTATTGTTTAAACGGTACGTGATACTTTTTAAACTTAAGTAGGATGTCTGGCAACCATGTTATCAGCAGATTTTTATTATATTGCAAATATTAACAGTAAAGAAACTAAATATAGTAATTTATCTTGCTGAGAAATAGATTGATTGTTTAATGTATTATTTATTCATTTTAATTACTTTACAGTAAAGTCTTTTATTATACGGTAGATATATTCCACAGAAAACCGCATATAAAAAATCATACAAAAACAGACATAGCTTACATCGTAAAATTAAGGATACGCTCTGTAATTTTTTAAACCGCATAAAATCAAAGCAATGAGTTAAAATAAACCGAATTCGCATAAAACATAATTTGTGAAAATTCAAGATAGAATGCCTATAAAATAAAGAAAATTGGTTTATTTTTAAATTTTATCTATTTAATTTTATTGAAAAGTAGAAGTCTACATTATTTGGATCACTATTTACAAATTTGTTGTAATTTGTACTTCTTATATACAGGTAAATGGGCACACAGTTGAATTCATTCGAAATTTATTTGAAGCACTTGAGGCGATGGACGCTGTCGAAATCATTGATAGAATGAAGGCAAGACAGTTTCAAGAAGCAGAATAATCTTCATGTTAAAAGAAGTTAATTACACTTTTCAATTATATATTTTTATAATGTCGTCTAAAATACAGTAATACCCCGAATTACTGTTTGTTGAATTATGTCATTTTGTATTTATATACAATTTCAATTAACACCATTTCCTGAAGTTGTGGTGATTGCTTTAGAGTTACATGTCTTTAGTGGCATAATCGGCTTCCAACATGTAAAATAACATTGATTTGACTAATGAAATTTTTTACATTGCCTATACCTACGTGTAGAACCAAAGGTAATGTAACTTTGGGGTATGGCTGTAGACACTATGAGAAAATGCAATATAAATAATTATAAATACTAAACTGAAAGTTGTACAAGATTATTATCATAATTTTATACCTATCTTCGTAAGTTGATTTAATTTTTATAAATTAATTACCAAATTTACCAATTAAATTTTAAATACTAATCTCAAAATGAACTGTTATGTTTATGGATTTTAGTTTATTAGAATGCAGAGTTTGCAAAATGATAAAAGAACATAACTGTTGCACAGAAATAGACGACTTGTGCAAAGGCTTCAGTTAAATTTTACTTGGTAGAGTAAAATTAAATTTTTTGTATACTTTACTCAATGCATTAATTTATATTTATATATATTCATAATATACATGGCGTTAATCAGACAGATGTATAAATACATACAATAGAAACCGGTTATAATGACCTCGAATGGACCGGTCAAATTAGGTCGTTAAAGCCGATAGTCGTAATAACAATGTACACAGAGATAGAATATTATTGAGTGATAACTCAATGTTAAAAACGTGTCCTGCGAAATAGCTAGTACTAATATACTGCACCTCCTTGTCTAAGGAGTTCTGATTGGCTGATGGCGTAAATTGAATTTAGGTTGGAGAACACTAGGAACAATGCAATACATTTGGAATCTATTTTTACCAACCCGCCTTCGTCCATTAGTGTTATCACTCCAATAATATTCTATCTGTGTATATTAATATATCTGTAAATTTTATCAGCGTAATAAAACATATAATATTGAGAAATGTAATTCATTTTTTTAATTGATGTACATGAAGCATTAACCTATAATCCAATTATAGTTCTGACGATTAAATTTAATAATTAAAAGTGGCAGTTGGTAGTTGAACTTCAAAAGAGACATTATTATTTCCAAGAAGGCTGTGCAAGGAGAGCCAACTCGCGTGGAAGGCTGGTCAAAAAATCCGTAGTAAACTCCCCACCCGTGGGTCGCTATCGCCTTGCGCATAGCTCAAAAATACCATGCTGCTCGCTAGCTGCTCACATGACGAGATGCACGGTAAACGATTTTGAGTGTTATGCGCAAGACCAGAGATCATAACGTGATGGGGAACTTACTCCGTATAGCTTGACGTCGCTTAGTACAGGGCAAGATAGGGAGTTGGTTCTCCTTGTATAGTCTTCTTGGTTGGTTATTTCTATAGAAATAATTATATATTGTGATCTATATCAGTGCTACTTAAACTTTTTGACGCAGTTCATATTGATGACACAGCCCCCATATTTTTTTTTGAAACCCAGATGAGTTAAAAAAACTTTTTTGTTTTATTTATATAATTTAGCAAGCGCATATTTGAACATTTAAATTTATTTAACGATAGTAAATTTATTTGTTATATTTTTGGTTCTTTGTGGTCCACTTTAAGAAGCCCTGATCTATATAACCCAAAGTTATTAATATATAATTATTATAATAAATTATTATTATATAATTATTATACAGGTTATCTCATAACTTAGCATATAGGTGAGAGGAATGAACGGGAAGGGAGTGCGTGTGATGTCACTGGCCGTCTAATGTCAAAATTTTGCATATAATCATATATTAAACTACTAGTAGATTAATATATGATATAATTAAATTGACGCTTGTAGTTTCCATGAATTTTTTACGGCTGACTATGTCACTAACCGTCAACCAATAGCGTGAAACTACCCTATGGGACAATCTGTGTAGTTTAATAACCTTGTGTTTAATCAAAATAATTGTCATGCATATCTGAAGTTAGGTAGCTAGCTGCTGCTATACATATTTTAAAATGTAGATAACATTTTTCATTTGACAATATTTTATGAGTCTAGAAGTAAAATCAACAATATCCAATTGACTCAAATAGGAAGTTGTCAGTTTTGCTTCTAGACTCCTGATATTATATAGGTATAACTTGTAAACTATATAATAAACAGTATGCTGTAAACTCTAAATATAATGACGCATATTAACCCGATAACACCTGAATTTATTTGTATATTCAATACAAAATACGTGTTAATTAAACGTTACGAAAACGTCACGCTCGACGTTATAGGGTTAACTGTACACTTTGCATTGTTTTGGTATGGGGTATTTTTGACATTATAATTTGCATTATTCAGAGAAACCTTTTTCGTTCAGTAGTATAGTGAGCGATAGAGTGTGGTTCGGTTACTGATGTGTTGTCATACCATTTTTCAAGAATGCATCTTCAATACCAAGTAAAGTTAAGTTTGAGTATAGTAAGTGCGGCTATGTTCAGAATTTACTTATTTGTATTTTTTTATAAAAACTATGTACAATTGCAATATTTTAATCATGTGGATTTATTATAATTGTATTTTTAATGAAATAAAGTAGATACTATAACAATTAGCTCATAGAATAATATGTAAATATTAAATATAAATTAACCTTTGAACACTCCCGTTAAAGTTGTAATATTTTAGCAGGTATTTGTTACACTTTCTTTTTAGTGGTCACATTCATTTTATATATGGATAATTTACTTTCTGAAACACTTCCGAAGAAAACTCTGACAAGAGTCTAAACATCAAGTAATACAATACAACAACGTGGGTAACAGTCCGAAAAGTTAATTCTTATAGACAACGGCCGCGAAAACCGACAGATTATTTTTCACTCATTGTCAATATGATTAAATCTATGAATAAACAAATTGAAACAAGTGCATTGAGATATTTTTAGTACAATGAATGATGATGCCATGTGTATATAGTACGATATGAGTGCTCATAATAAAAAGGCACAAGTGATCGAAGGTTAATAATATTTGTTAATGGTTAAAAATTAAATTTATTTTTGATGAAGCATCTTATAAAGAAAATTATATATTCCCAGTATAGATATTAGATTGATATTAATATTAATCATTATTAACTTCCCAATAGGGAGTTATTGTAATTGGTCCGAAAATCGAAATCAAAAATTTTAACATATTTTCATGTTTCAAGGGCATTAAAGTATATTGACACTATTTTTAGAAAAATGTCTGTGTGTGTGTGTGTGTGTGTGTATGTACGTACGTACGTACGTATGTACGTACGTGTCATTTTTTTCCGGGACGAAATCTCGCGAACAAAAAATGCTATTGACTTCGTTGGGGTGCTAATCGAAGCGTCTTGACGTGAATATGATCTGAAAGAAAGGATTTTTCGAAATTCAACCCCTACGGGGGTAAAAAGGGTGTTTTTTTTCATTTTTATTTTTTTTCTTGGTCGAATTTAGTCGGAACTTAGAATAAATACTATACAATACAAATAATGAAACGTGTATTTCAGTATTTATTTTTTATATGGGTCCAAACAGCCATTAAAGGGATGAAAACCACCATCAAAATTTGAATTTCATACTAATAAATACATCTAATAATTCATGTTGCCTTGGAAACAACACAATTCAAAATTCAAACTGTCAGATTAGTTTTTCTAAAAATGTGCATTATATTATTGACATTATTAAGATATTAGAAAACTAATATTCATAATACAAAGGGTGAGTTTTATTTCTGATAAATTCCATTAAAATTTTTCATATACATATTAAAAAAATTTTTTTTACAAACTATAACATAGTAATATTAATTATGTAAACAATAAGTAATCAATATTCAAGTATTGTAAGTCATACCATGTTGGGAAGTTGATTGTGTGGACCTAAAGGATCGCACCCCACAGCATTATACGTTATATTGTTTAATTTTATATCCCCGGGTATAATTGGATCCGACAGCTAGTTTTAAATATTATGTATATTGATACCAGTTAATGTTTTACATTGTAATTTTATTATTAATCAATAAAATTTTTGAATATTCAACAGTTTTTAAATTATTAAAACAGTAAAAAATCTAGTGAGTATTAGAATTTTTATTTGTTTTATAAGAATTAATATTTCTATTTTAAAATGCCAAAATCTTTAGAAGAGGAGTGTGATCAAAATTTATCAGATTCAGATACATTAGAAAAAGTATCTGAAGATGAAGCAGATAATGAAGAAGAAAAAGAAGATACACCTTTGATATATTTAGATGATGATACGTTTAAATTAAATGATGATATTGAAGAGCGAATGAGACTGTTACAGAAGGTTTATATTATAAATTACCATGTATTTATTTTATTATTTCTTCATATGCATTTTATTAATTGTTACTTTCTTATACGGCTATATAAACAGTGGGTCATTCTAATCAATCCACTAAAATATTTCAGAACTTTCTTAAGTCGGATAAAAAGTTGAAGGGTTTAAAGGGGAACATCCCTACAGATATTTGGGATTAATATATATGTCTCTGAAGAAAACACATTTTTTAAATTTTACGGCTGAAAAGGGTTGTTCGCTCTTGTCAATTTTTCTAATTAGTTTTGAAAATATTAGAAAAATGCTTTTGGTTAAAGTTGTAAAGAATATTACCATATATATATATATATATATATATATATATATATATATAATATATATAATTTATCTTCTATTGATTAAAAAAAATTTTTTTAGAAAATCGATTTAAAATTTTTTTATTTCAAAAAGTTCATGACAGAAAAAATGTGTACAATAAAATTTGTTTTTCTATAATTTATACCCCATTCTCAATAAACCAAGATAAAAATAATAATTATAAAAAAATATGTTTGAGTACGATTTATAATAATTGATAGAAATGTTTATGATAAAAGTTGTATAGTATGTTTTTTATTATATTCCATTTATTTTTTCTGTTTTACCATTTTACAAGAAATATTTGTAGCAGTAAAATAGGGAGGGGGGGAGGGGGCAATCTGATCCAGACCCCAAGTGCTAGGAGAGTCCAATACGCGATAGTGAAAAGTCATTTGTTTTATTAGTTAACCTTTTTTTGAAGAAAGAAGTTTCTAAATTTGTTAAATAGCAAGTGCCACGGAACTTTCATTTACGTAATACTGAAACGGGGAACTATACAGGGTGGAAAGTTTGGGTCAGCTTTGGAGAGGTGAATCTGGACTAACAATAAAACTAAGAAGATACATGTTTGAGAATGCATTCCTATAGCCATTATTAATAATGATATTTAAATTTTAAAATTGGTAGATTTCATTAAGAACTTCTCACCCTGCGTAGTCCCCTTTTCAGTATTACGTTTATGAAAGTTCCGGGACACCAATTTCAGATTTTAATTTTTTTTTGATGATCAATTAATATTAAAAAATGAACTATTTATAGACAATGGCTGCATTAAGACAAGAGTTAGCCGATGAAAAAGAGTTTTGGAGAAAAGAAGTTGATGAAATAGCACAACTTTCTATAGACTTAACAAGTGAATTTGATCGTTTAACTATTGACGGTTTAGATGGCAGTTCAGATTTGTGTGCCATAGGAAATGAATTTAGTGACTTTCAAATACAAAATCTAACAATAATGGAATATGAACAACAGTTAGCTACTTATCAAGCTGCACTCACTGCAGTCCAAGAAGAGAAAAGGTGCTAAACAAATTATTTATTTTAAGTCAAATTTATTAATTATTTGTAAATTAATATTTTTCAGAAATGAAATACGTCGGAAAACTATTGCATCTGCTTATAAGCAAAGATTGATGGAAGTAGATCAGTTGTGTACACTGGAACTTTTACGTGTTCAACAAAATGTACAATTTTTACAACCATTGCAAACAATCTGTTTAGGGTGGAATAATAATTGTCAAAATTTTATTGAAAATAATGATTTTTATAAAGAAAATGGAAGCGGGGATAAAAATAAAAATAGAGAAATAAAATGTAAATATTTATTTTTATAAGTATGTATATAGACATAGAGCACATGGACTGCGCATCTGACTCAAAAATGAGTTTTTCACTAAAAAAGAGATAGAGCGTAATATGGGTCTATGCTCGTCTTTATTCAAACATGAACGTAATTAATTAATATTGTCTGGGTTATATTATTTTCTCTATCTTCACTTTTGTAAACCAAATTTTACACATTATGTTATATATATGTTACATTTACATATATGCATAGGTGGGCACAGTTAATCAAAAAGTTAACTTCGTTAATCGTTAATAAAAAAGTTAACTTCGTTAATCGTTAAAGCGTTAAAATTCCGAAAATGTAACGTAAGTTAAAGTTAACTGAAAATTTAACGAAAGTTAAAGTTAACAGTTAAAAGTTAACCATCCAAAATGTTTGAAGACCTTTTTTTTGTTATTTCGACAACTTTCTTATGTTCTTGTCATCAAACAACCATTGTAACGGACTAAAGTTATTGGAAGTTAACAAAAGCGTTAACAATTTTTTGAGTTAACTTAAAAGTTAATCCGTTAAGCATTTTGTTAACTTCGTTAATTAACGATTAACGGATTAACGAGTTAATGCCCACCTATGCATATATGTTAATACAGAATTAATAAATAGTCCATATCTCGATGTTTATAAGCATAATTTTTTTATAGTTGCTTTTTATTATTTATTTATTATAGCCGAAGATAATATTAAATATTCTCCAAATGAATTTAGTTACAAATTTGAGTCTTTAGACAATATTTTAACTTCAGAAATAAATGAAATAATGCCTCCAGGATGTAATATGGTTGATGTTTCTAATAACATTCAACAAAAGTGTTCTCTACTACTTAATGATCAACAATTCCATAGTCAGAATGAATAATATTTTATTATAAATCTTATTGTCTTTTTTTAAATTATAAGTGCTTTATTTATATTTATTGCTTTTTTTAAAAGTGTGTTAATATGGTTTCTAATAAAAATATGCATCTATGTTTCAAATATATTATATTTATTTATATATTTTTTTATCTAAAGAAGCGCAAGAAAAGTAATTTGAAAAATAAAATTCATGGAAGCTACTCTGGAGTATTAAAATGATAGCAAATTTTAAGTAATTAAGATTGTTTATCATCAAAATATACTCGCTAATATGTTATACGATAAGAAATTCTAATTATTTAATTGAATTTTTAAATAAGAAGTGCATTTAATATAAAAAAGTGATATTTAAATAATTTATTTTTAATATTTATTTTACATAGGTACGTATATAGTTTAACAAATTTAATTTATTCAAACACTACAAATTCATGATAAAAACAGGTTAGTCTTGAAATAAAATATAAAATAATAATGATAATAAATAATTAATAGATAATAGAATCAGTGGCGGCGTAAGGGGGGGGGCGGCCCGCCCCGGGTACCAAGCACCAAGGGGTGACAAATTATTCTTTAAATACTTTGGAAAATGTGTATAACATAATAACATGTCATGAGAATAAATAAAAATAAAAATATTAAATTGACAACAAAAAATAAAAATAAAATGAAGGACAACACTTTTTCTAGGAGGGGGTGAAAAAAAAAAACAGAAAACTGAAATTAATATTGAGTTGAGAACGAAAAAAAGACAGCACTTTTTTCTAGAAGGGGGTGCAAAAAACCGGAAAACATATTAATATTGAGTTGAGAACGAAAAAAAAGGGGGGGGGGTGCAAAAAAAAACCGCCCCGGGTACCAATCTACCTTACGCCGCCACTGAATAGAATGAGTTTCAGTTAACAAAACTTTAAATGGAAATATGATCTAGTAGCAATAACTAAGCACTGATTATGAGTATGACAAACTGACAATGAGGTAAAACTGATAAAACCAATATTATATTTTATTTTATTTTATAGTTTTATTTTATTTTATTTTATATTTTATAGTTTAAAATGTTTTTAAAATTTAGTAATGTAAAAACTATGTCTTGAACTAGAGTTACATTACTGTTTAAAGCAGGGCTGTGGAGTCGGTACAAAAACCTATGACTCCGACTTCTTTATTTTTCTAATGTTCGACTCCAATACCAACTTTGTACTTCAAAATTCAAAACAAACAAAAAATATTAAGTGTAATATTATGTGTAAAGAAGTAAAAACCATTATTTAATTAAAGGAGTCAGAGTTGGTACCTTTTTACCGACTCTGACTCCACCCAAAATTACTAAAACTCCGACTTCGACTCCACAGCCCTGGTTTAGTCTTGTATTTTTGAACTCCTTTACAAAGCATATTGATTTTTCTACAAATCATCGTTTTAGTTTTTAAACCTAGTAACTCCATTATTACAAATTTTACAGAAGAAAACCCACTAAATATGTGAGTGAGGTTTCAATGTTTTTACATTTGTAAGTTTTCTAATGATTAGTAACAAAAATATCCAATGGATGGTCCGATGGTATAATAATGATATAGGTATTGTAATATATGGAGTTACAATTAGAATTACATATTATAATTATATTTTAGAGTTAAAATGATGATATAGCAAAATTAATGTCCAAATAAATCACAACTTTAAAATAGTTAAGTTATTTATATATAAAAAAACCTTTGTGTTTTAGAATTAATATAGAAAATAAAATTTATTGAAATTAAAAACAAAAACTATTAAAAAGACTCATCAATAAAATAAAAAGTCTACATAATGATACGTAATATCAATAATTAAGGTAATAGGACAAATAGGACATTGTTATAACAATTTATTTTTAATCATATTTATAAATAAAATAATACTAATTCTCTTCTGAAACCACACTATCTATATCACTACAACAATCATCATTTCGTTTTAATTTTTTTGCGGCTTCTAATTGATTTTGCAGATCCATTTCTTCTTCTAAGTGCAAGTATTTCGCTTTTAAGTCTAAATATTCTCTTTTACATAATTTTTTTTCTATCTCTAATTCTTTATATTCTAAAATTGCATCCTGTAATAACAATTCTTTTTCATTTAATTGTTCTTGTAAGTCTGTTATTTTATCTTTTGTTAATTTCAATTCATTTCTCAATTCAATATTTTCATCTTGTAAAAATCTATTATTGGCAGCAAAATCTTCAACTACGTCATCATCCGAGTCTGAACATGAACTGTTTAGCCGTTGTCTTTTGGCATTATTTTTTTCATAGAGATCTTCCAGTTCTTCGATTTCCATTTTACGTTTCCTCTCTAATTCTTCTTTAGTTTCTTTCAATTGTTTTTCCCATAAATTATCTTTCTTTTTCATTAGATCATTAAAAACCTTTGATATTTCTTTTCTTATTTCTCGTTCTTTAATTTCCATCTCCATTTTCTTTTTCAATAATTGTTCTTTTAACTCTTGATTTTCTAATATCAGATCTTGCATAGTTTCATTTTCAGTAACAGATTCACTTATGGAAGATAATTTTATCATAGGATCATCTTTCCCTTGTTGGTTTTGCATATATAATGAAAATCTGGATAACCTCTTATTATTTGTTTTAACAACAGGCACAGCTTCTATTATAATATTTTTAGCTATAGCACTGAAATTGAGAACATGTTGAGTTTCATCAAACAATGATGGTTTAGGATTTATGTTTACAATCATTGAAATGTATTCGTTTCCCGATAATGCCTGTTTAAAAAGTCTAGTCAGCTTAGAATCTCTGTATGGTATTATAACCGAATGGTTATTAGTTTGTGTTTTCACTATTAGCTGTAAACATCGCCCCAAAACCATCAACGAAGTATTTATGTTATTTGATTCTTTCAATCTATCACCTTTGTTACAAGTTTTCTTCGCACGTTCCGAACCAGCAAGATCGCATAAATTGAATCTACTTACACGAACTTTTGAACCTTTTGAATCTGATTGTATAAGTTTAATTGTAAATATACAGTGAGATCTACTTGAATGTGTGTTTACAGATGTGGATGCATATTTTAAATTGTACTTTCCAAACTGCATCAACTCGTATGCTTCTTGACTCGAAGTTACATTTAAACAAGTCAGATCTTTAACATACGTATTTCCTTCTGAATCTTCTGCAATCCGTAAACTTGGCCTGTTTTGACCTCGAGCAGGATTAGGTTTAAGTAAATCGTATACATATTCGTTATAAATTTCAAGAAAAGAAACCCATATGGAAAACTTTACACTACTTGTGTCACAAAATGATGCAGCATTTTCTGAACTCATACGTTGTTCCATTAATCTGTTAAAGAACAAAGTATATAAAATTACTACAAAGGAGGTTGCAGTCCAAACTAGCTGCCACATCACAGTGATACATATTAGCCTTAAACAAATAGACCAACATTTATCATTATAATAATTGAAAACATTTAAATTAGACCAGAACATAGTACAGTCGTTCGGAAAATTATTTTGATTGAATTTTTTCTTTTTGTCTTATTGGGGAGGTTCGTCCGATTATAAATGTGCAGGTTGTGCACATTTGTTGTTTGTTTTTTGAAATAAAAATTTTTTTGTAGCATCTTTAGGTCTGGTTCAAGGTTAGTATATGATTAGGTTTGCTTACCTGCCTTTGACGTCACTACGAAGATCATTTCAACCTTCTTGATTTCAAATGGTTGCCAACACTGTCAAACTGTCATAATATAAATTTGATCGTGATTGATTTATTATTGTGTTCTGTGCTTGTGCTATTCATTTATTGCTATAGCAAAGCTTCACACATGATATTAATTATATTAATTTATAACTATGTGTGATTTGTGTTTAATATCATGACAATTGAAATCATAGATAAATAAATGAAATCAAGAAGGTTGAAATGATCTTCGTGGTGGCGTCATAAGTAAGCAAACCTAATCATATACTAACCTTGGGTCTGGTACACTTCAATTTCAAAATTCTTACCAGCAACCATCTTTATTTTAATTAACAACCAAGTGTGTTTTTCTACTCTGCATATTCATATTACCCTCTCACTCATACTACTATATCTCATGTAGGTCATTATATCTCATATAAAATTAAATATAATGAAATTTTCTACGAAAAACATGAGACATAGGAGTGTGAATGAGTTGTTTACATTCATTAAAAGATATAAAAAAATCTGCATGGGAGTCACAGGACTTTCTTATATGTAATATAATATTGACAGTGAACAGTGAAGGTGATTCTTAATTTAGTAATACATATTTCTGATGAACTAATTAAAGATAGAATAAAATGAATCAGACAGACATAAACTATAGATAATATTATTCTCTACATTATGTAGCAAATAAATTTTTTTGAACGTAATTACTTAACCAGAAACGGATATTTACCTTGGGACAGAGTGTGTGTGAGGAGGCCCACGCTATATGCAAAATAATTTTTTTTTTCATTAACACCTAATTATTTTTGTGTCTTATTAATTATTAATATTTTTTTCACTGCTATGGGTGTCCCCTAATAGGTAGGTAAAAGAAAGTAAAAAATTATAAAATATGATAACAGGATTCATGAACTTATTAAAAATATATAACAAATAAAGGAGTAGAGTTACAGTTATGAGTATAAGGACTTTTTTTATGTGAAAAGACCTAAAGACAAAAAAAAATTGATTTCAAAAAAAAATTTTTTCATTTCGTAGAGCAGTTTAAACCAGAGCTATGCAATACTCGAGTACAAGTACTTAAATACATTTAAAAAAATAAAATTATATAAAAAAATACTTTTTAAAAACAAGCTTTTATTAAAAATGCACTAAAAAGTAAAAAAAAAATTTTCAGCTGTCACAAAAATTTCAGGTTTTTATGACTAAAACTAATAAAAACGCGAATTAATTATTTCATTATTGTATTTATAAAATTTTTAAGCAGTTCATCAAAAATTCTATATATTTATTTGATTTCATGTACAAATTTTCTACCCTTATATCAATTTATACTTCATTTCTTATTTTGCATATTTTTTTAATTCATAATTTTTTTTTATAGTGCCCCGCGCTTTTATTGGTTTTAGTAAAAAAAAAAACGAAATATTTGTGATAGCTGAAAATTTATTTTTTTACTTTTTACTGCATTTTTAATAAAAGCTTGTTTTTAAAAAGTATTTTTTTATATAATTTTATTTTCAAATTTTTAGTTACTGATTGACTAACTAACTAACATAACTAACACAAAGCTCGACAAACTCTTTCATTTGATACCCATATCAAGATGGTTATAAAGAAAAAAGTAATGCGCCATCTTGGGGCGTCCGCCATATTAGATTTAGAATGACGTCACATAGCTTATCGTATTTTACTCGTCAAACCCTTTTATTTGATACCCATATCAAGATGGTTACAAAGAAAAAGGTAATCCGCCATCTTGGGACGTCCGCCATATTGGATTTAGACGATATTAGATATACTATATTGCATTGTCATCGGACTCATACGTATACAAAATTTCAAAGCTCTATCTTAATTAGAACTAGTCGAAATTTTGATTGCAATATTTGATCTTAACTAACTAACTAACAAACAAGTGAAGTTAAATAAAAGCTTTTAATAAAAAGGGGATAACTACACAAAAAATTATTCTTACTTAAATGTTCGAATATGTTGAGCTCGATCTATTGAAATTTTAGAAGAATTTAATAATTTTTGTTTGGATTCAATTTCTGCTGCAATCGATATATCATTTAAATAAATTACGCCATTTGTTGGTAATGGCTTCATAGATGGTTTTTCAGGTAGTTTCGGTAGTGTTCTAAATAAATAATCCAGCGAGCGTGGAATAATTCCAGGTTCTGTTGGTGTACCTAAAATTGTATAAGTTTTTCCTAAAATGAACAAATATTATTAGCATTATGATATACAATCATTACATTTTTTACTTACCGGATCCAGATGCTCCATACGTCATCAATGTAGAATTTTCACCATTAATAAAATTAAAAATTTGTTTTTTTACACACATATTAAAAATATCAGTCTGTGATTTTGTTTTGTCAAAAATACTATCAAACATAAATTCTTTTATTACTTCTTCTCCGTCACGATTATTTCTACAGGTGTATGAATTCGATGGTACATGACAAACAAATGTGTTCTCATTTTTTATTTCATACATAGCCTTTGACAAAGTTTCATTTTCTGGTTTTACTCTTAGAAATACTTCTAAATGTTTTTCCTAAAACATTACGTTGACATATTTAACTTATTAGGTAAAGCTAAGTCTTATGTACAAAAATAACTTACTTTTAAAGAATCCAAAGTTACTTCTGGGACCTTATTTAAATCATCTAATAAATTTTTCTTTCCAATTTTTTTATAACCACCTAAATGCCCAGTTAAAATGCTGGGATCTCTAGCTTGAAGGAATGCAAATGTATCGTTTTCTATCATTTTACTCATAATATTAAACCATATATTTAACTACTTTAATATAAGATTAAACGAAAAACGCGAAAAACATTACAATAACAGACAATGTGTGATTTGTGCAGACAATACATAACATGCCTAAGCATTCAAATATTTTCCGTTAATCTATATACGCTATATTCACTCAGCACTCTATAAAACGACCCTCTACTGGACGACCGCTCCGTCCGACGACTGGTTGACAGTTCTATTCTTCGAGCATGTACCTACTAGAGGCAGCCTTGCCGCTCAGCCGTGCGAGAGAGAAAACGCAATAACGCCACATCCTTTCTCTTTCGCTCCATGTGCTGATACTGCGGAGTGAAAGAGAAAGGATGTAGCGTTATTGCGTTTTTTCTCTCACACGCTTGTTTGCACGGCTGAACGGCAAGGCTGCCTCTAGTAGGTACATGCTCGAAGGTTCTATCGAAGGTGGTACCGGTGGTACCACTTTGCTATTGACAGTTGTAGGGAAATTTATGTTTGTATTGGTTTGTATTAATTTAATAACCTAAATTTTATAAAACCGGAGTACTGACGTGGTGGTAATCCATGCAAAATTTGTATAAAGAATTGTAGTGGTTATAGTAAATATTTTTTCCTATTAAGTAGTTAAATATTTATTTAAAATGATTGATAGTTTGTTTGATGATGTAAAACGTATGAATAAGCGGCAGGTTGGTAAACAAATGTAATTAACCAAATTGGTTATTTGAATATCAATTATTCGTTTTTCAGTTTCTCTACCAAGTTTTAAGCTTTGGTATGATAGTTTCATCAGCTTTGATGATATGGAAAGGTTTGATGGTAGTTACAGGAAGCGAAAGTCCAATCGTTGTCGTATTATCAGGTAGCATGGAACCTGCATTCCACAGAGGTGATTTGCTCTTTCTTACAAATTATCCAGAAGAACCTGTCAGAGTAGGGGAGATCGTTGTATTTAAAGTAGATGGACGTGATATTCCTATTGTTCATAGAGTACTGAAATTACATGAAAAGTAAGTATACTTTTTATAACTTGATTTATCTTTAACTAACTTATTGAATTGTCTGTATAGAGAAAATGGCACTACAAAGTTTCTGACGAAAGGAGATAATAACAGTGTAGATGATCGAGGGTTGTATGCGCCAGGTCAATTATGGCTTACAAAGAAAGATGTGGTTGGACGTGCTAGAGGTTTTTTACCTTACGTTGGACTAGTCACAATATATATGAATGAATATCCAAAGTTTAAGGTCAGTATTATTTATAATTTTTATATTTAAACTATTGGTTTCTAACCTCAAACATTGCATTTCAAGAGAATTTATGAGTCGTTAAAGTGTTAAAGTGTGAAAGCTATGTTCAATGAATAGATACTAACACATCTTCAAAATTCATAATTTAAAAACTGAAATCCCACTGCATTAGGAATGCGTTCTTGAAAAATGCAATGCAAATTGGTAACCAAACATCATGCTATGAGTAGCTATTATACTACCGAAAGAAAAGGTTATTTGAATGATGCAAATGAAGAATTGTCGGACTGGACCGAAAGAATGCAAAATGGGGTTGAGGTGTATTACATATATCGATGGTTTTTTAATTTTCCATTTTCTTAGTATTCAGTTGTCAGATTATATATAAATGTTGGGTTACTATTAGTATTATTTATAAACATATTGGTTATTGTGTATCAACTAAATTGTTTTTTTTTTTTAATTAATGTTGAATATCTATTTTCTTTTCAGTACGCTGTACTTGCATGTTTGGGTTTGTATGTTTTGGTTCATCGAGAATAACACTACCTAAATGATAAATGGAAAACCAGCCTGAAATTGTTGAAGAGTATTTCTATTTCTGTCTTCGATATGTACATTTATTTAGATAAATGTATTATTTGATGTACAGATTTTATGCAATTCAGACATTTTGATAATTTAATATATTAAATAAATAAAATAAAAAAATAAATTAACATATTGATACCGGTTGACACTGATATGTTATCAGTACCAGATTTAAAGTAGGGATACCTTTTGTCATTATATTTACAAATTTAAATAAATTATGTTACATCCTATGTTGTGTATACTAGTGTGTAGACAACATCAGGTTGTCTACTTTAGTACACTAGTAGGGTGTGACTTTTTTCTAGTAGGGTGTAACATTTTTTTCCAACAGTTTTATGCACCTTAATCATCTATTCTCTGCCCCTCCCCCGATATTATTATTCACTATAGTGCACACACATAAAAAATTTCAAACTTGATACTACATCTGGCGGTCGCTGGCACTTACATTACTAATTTTTAATTTATTGTATTTATTCTTTATAATTAACGATTCCTTATATGTATGTATATGTTAAGTGATTGTCTATCCGGTTCCAAAATGTTAAAATATAAAGCAAACATTGTAACGCACACAACATAATATTGTATATTTTATAAACAGCAAAATGTACTTTTGGCAATTTTTTTTGATAATTGGTATTGAATAACATTTATTCATTTTCCAATTATTCCATAATTATTGACAGGGTGGCCAGTTTCTGGAAAACCGGGAAAAGTCAGGGAATTTTGCTACACCGGGAAAAGTCAGGGAAAATGCAAATTCTGCAAAAAATATTAAAATTTTATCTATGATTTTAATTATAAAAAACAGGGAAAAACGGTAAAAATTCTCCTGGAAAACCGGGAAAAGTCAGGGAAATTTGTTCCAGAGAAATACTGGTCATCCTGTATTGATAATATTGAATGAATATTAGAGTATCAATACTTTATGAATTGCTATTATTTTTACAATTTCAAATAAGGAAATATCGCTAATCAGACAAACAGATATTTGATTGTTTATATTTGTAATTTTCATAATTAAACTGAGTTTGTAAACTGTCGTTGGATGTGAATGTATGATAAAAAATAAAACATTTTCAGTGGTAATATTTGTATTTTTTATAGAAAACATTTTATAATATACAAAATTCAAGTACTTTTAAGTGGCATTACAAAAAGAAATTGTTTTTTTTTTTTTTTTTGTAAAATACCAACAATTTGAAAAGAATAATTTCATTAAATTCTGATTTTACATTTTGTATTGTTTTAAATGAAAAATATGACTTGCAGCCTAAATTGATTAAAATACCTCATACAGTCATACTCTAAAGTTATGTCACCTTCCAAACATATTGTTGTTCACTAGTTGTAGCACTATTATTTTATATGTTGGAGGCTGATCGGCCTCTAAAGAGATGTGACTCAGAAGTAAGAACCAAAACTTAGAATGTTGGTAATCGACTTGTTAAAAATATTTGAGGGACCCACTGACCTCCACTCCCTTCTAAAATAATTTAATAAATTCCAGTTGATAGTAGATTTAATACAGGAATAATATTTTTTAAAAATTGGTATAAATTTTTTTTCTTTATATGTTTACTTCTTTTTTTACTGCTGACACCCCATTTATTGTTTGGTTAATGTTCAATTTTATAAGAAATTGAGTTTTGTTATTTAATTATCTTTAAAATTAATTACATTTTTTATTAATCAAGTGTCTGCTGTGCCAAATACAAAACCCCGTGGAGTTGGTTTCAGTAGTGGTAATTGAAATATACTCAAATACGAAGTGACATAAGTTGAAGGGCTATAACTCGGGTAATGACTGTGTTCACACTACTCACACCAAGTGTCTAAAAAATTTTGGAACAGTCAAATATCACAAAAAGATTAGTTTCAAGTAAAAATGTTTTATACAAAAGTGTCAATACATTTTATACAAAAATGTATTGAATGATCGTATAAACCTTACAAGAATTATTTTGAGCATTATTTTTATTACTTTTGCTATATTGAATAGCAAAAAAATTCTAAAAAATATATTTGATTAATCTCTAAGTGTATTAGATCAAAATAATTTTCTCAAGTTGAAAATGCTTGATAGTCACAAAATCTCCAATCATCTTGTTAAATGTGTTTAAAGATGTTAGTTTTTTTTACAGAAACTAAGATTCTAAAAAATATAGGCTTCCATTTAAAAAAAAAACAGTTGGCATTGATGAATATAGTCATTCAATAGATCTGAATTTTTTTTATAAAACGTTTTTCTAGAAACTCAATCCCTTTGAGATTTTCAGCCATTTGGAACTTTTATTGCACTTGGTATATATAATTAAAATATAAAAATATGTATAATTTTTTCTTTATAAAAATATCAAAAATTTAATTTCAAATTACACAATTATATAAAATATCTATAATAACTTAGGTTGCTTCTTAAGAGCAGTGATATCCAATATTTTATTTTGTTCTATACTACCTTTACGTAAAATTGGACGCCTTGGAGTATGATTAATATCTTGAACTGGTTTTGCTACAATTATTTTTTAATGTTCAGTTAGTTATTAAAAAAATTAATAATAATAATCAGTTATAACTAAACTTATCATAGACTCCAGTTTGACTGAGATTATCCCAATTTATTATTTTGTCTCAGTTAGATAATGACTAAAAATATATGCAGTTTCAAATAATTAATAAATCCTTAATTAAAATAAATTCAAATGTCAAAAAGAAATTACATTTATTGGTGCTTTAAAGAAAGAATATTACTTTTTGAAAAAAGTGTGGCCACATTAATCATACACGATCTTTCGGAATAAACTACTTTTCAAGTATTTTTTGGATAAAACCAACCAAAGTCCATTTGTGTGTGCTACACTCAAATCTCTAAACGACGACCATCTTATTAACGCTAAAGAATGGTCAAACGCTTCATGTAACGACCTTCCTTTATCTCTACCACAATACTACCACGACTGCTATATTTCTGCGCGAAATTTAAATTCACCAATTAATAGTGCCCCTCTAGCTGATGTTAGAAGATTTTGAATTACCGATGCCTACATTGTTCGGAGCAACGAGTGTACTAATAAATAATTTTATTTATTTTTTTGTACTGTTTTTGAATAGGAAAATATGATACGTTTAGTTATAACAATATACACATTTCAGTTTACTCTACCTTGCGCAGGATTATTGAGAAGATTATATTTTTGCATATATTTGATTGTCGCAAATGAAACTTCATTTCCTGTAATTCCTAAACCGTTTTGTTGGTTTGTATGTGTAAGATTTCGGGTAACATATTGACTAAGTTGATCATTTTGAAGATATTTCATCACAAGCTGATTAACTTCTATACTTAAATCACTAGGTTCAAAATTTTTATCGCATGTTGGTTCAAGATTTCTACAATTACGAAAAGAATTAATATTGTTATTTTATGCATTTCATTTTATTGCCCTACCTGGGTATTCCGGGTATTTCTGGACTAACAAAACTAATACCAAGACTACGTAGTTGTTGTAATGTTGCGTTTTTAACAGTTTCAACAATATTATTTATTTCTTGTTGCTTTTTTATTTTCATATCTGTATTTTCTCCACTATCAGATTCTTGTATTGGCTCTAATACTCTCTCATTTAATTTATTACCTAGGATATTTTTCACTTGTCCCTGAAGAAAATCGAGAATTAATAATTTTTAAATAATAAAAAAAAAATTGAACCAATTATAGGTTTAAGTCCGTTTAAGGTTATATATCAGCACAGTATCACACAAAGTGACTGAGCAGTGAAGAAATATGTTTCACAATTTGGAGGAAGAGTGAGTGTATGACCCATTAAATTGGATACATGAGTGCCAGATTTAATAATTGAACTAAACGCATTATTTATTCAAAAATTGATTATATTTTTAGTTTGTTGTAAAATACGAAAGTTCCGATTATGTATGAAACAAAATGTCATTAAAATGTGCACTTTTGATGAAATTTAACATAACAACGTTGCATAATTGTAAGTCAATTGTAGTAATAACATGTTGGATCTCGGCCTTAAGTAATTGTTTGTCTTATTGGCATACACATGCGACTTAAAAAAAACAAAAAAGAATGAAGTTGCATGGTGTCAAATCCAGGAACTTGAACCGGAATTAAACTCTAATTAACAATTGCCAGACACTTTTCACGGGGTGTAACTTTTGCCAGACACTTTTAAGCTCATAAAATAATGATGTAATTTACGTTATAGTATTAAATATTTTACCAGTTGAAGTGACAGAAAATGATTACCGTAGAATATACTATAAATCATTTACAGGATTAATGAAAAATATTATACTTGTTATTATTATTGGCTTAAACGTGCCTGGCAGAAATTACATCCTGACAAAAAGTGTTTGGCAATCATTAATTGAAGTTTGTAATGTTATCCCAATGAACATATTAAAAAATTAGGTTTGATATTATAAAGTTTTTTTTCAACATTTTTATGTACCTTAATCATCTGTTCCCTGCCAAACTTCCCCTTACTCAAGGTTCATACACCCAAACGTTCTTATTTACTATAATGTACAGATACATGAAAAATTTCAAGCTTAATACTATGACGTATGTCTGGTGGTTGCTGGCTCTTACTCTAATGTGTATGCCATTAAGCCACAAACATTTCCTGAATTTAAGGTCGAGATCCAACATCATACTGTCACAATTTATACAACGATGTTATGTTAAATTTCAACAATAAGAGATTCCTGGCAAAGTCGTGGTACACATTTGCTGACATTTTGTTCCATACCTACATAATCGGAACATTTGTACTTTATAACAAACTAAAAATATTATAGTTTTTTCAATAAATAATATTTGATTAAAAAATTTCCACTTGTAAAGCCGTCTTTTTACTGTTGATACAGAAACACCTTTAGTATGAGAATTGTTGAATGCGTATTTGAGGTGCTGTCATTCTGATTTCTCTTGCATATTACTTTAATAGTCATATCCTCAGCGGCTGTCGTACATTTAGGCATTAAGGCCTGTCGACCTAAACCGAACGATTGTGTCATGCACTGTCGACTTCGGTATTTTTAATTTTTCAGTAATATCTCGTTCTGAATATCCTTCAGCATGTAAAGTTATCACCGAAGATCGTTTTTCAACACTCAAATCCTTTGATTTTTCCATCACGAACGATTATTATAAGATTTTAGCACAATTATGATGTCCTTTCAGAAGTACAACAACTGAAGGAATAAGGGTTGTTGTCAGCTTTTATACCCCCTAAGCTATCAAATCTACCTGGTAGTGATTAATTTTATTCTCAAATCCTAAGTAATCCGAAATTGTTGTGAATCAGAGAAGATTAAATGTACAAACGTTAAATTCGACGAAAAATGATATTTGGTGTATTTTTACCTGAATTTCAGTAATCTTCAAAGATGTTGTGAAAATAAATACCAAACATTAAATTTTAATAGTTCTGTGTAAGTACTGAACCATTAAAGTGTACTTATATAGTCAAAATAATTCAAAAAATCAAATAAAATATTATGTCTGTAAGTGCCCGGAAACTTTTGAGCGGTAGTGTATATATAAAACAAATTAAATAGTAGCCTAGAAATTTTAATACTAGATATTTAAATCTCATTCACAATTAATTGATATTTTAGAATTTTATATAACACATATGAAGTCGTGGATAAAGTTAATTTTTTTTATAAAATAACATTATTGGTATGTGTTTGTCATTGATAGCGATGCATAGATGCATTTTGTAGTAAAAATCAAAACTAACACAATCAGGTCAATTTTTGTTTAATAAGCAATTAAATCGGTGATTATATATGTTTAACAATTAGATTACTTAATTTCTTTTATGAAGAAAATAAGTATAATTCTTCAAAACAATTTCCCTTTTTAATTATACAGATGTTTCAAACTAACAGTTGATCCGATAGGAATACTTTGTTTTTTACCACATGGGTGGCGTTGGATCTAAAATATATACCAATAGTAAAAATATATATTGAGTGAATTGAGAACCTCCTCCTTCTCTGAAGTCGGTTAAAAATAAACGCATCACATGAATATAATGAAGAAATCAAATTGATATACTTACTACAACATTGTTATATACTGTCCATCCTATATTTGCGTTATTATGTTGAAGTTCATCTTCGTCACTGAAATCAAAAATAACGTAAATTAGAAACTCAGCAATTTTTTTTTTAAATAAAAGGGTATTTGACTAAATTTTAAAATATATTATAAATTGTGTGTATGTATGTAGATACAGGTTAGTTCTCGACACGGTTTTGTTCCGCAACCTTGGACGTAAGTTTAAATGGGCTTGAGTCGAATTTCATACAAAAAATAATTTAAAATAATAGATATATAAGGTTTGTAGTATGTTAATAGTTCTTATTTATGATTACTAATTGTTAACTACTTATAAGCAGGGCTTTTTTTGAAATGCAACGTAGTATAAGAAAAGCTGCTTTAAATTTCATTTAAATGATATTTGAATACATTTTTTTTTAGTAAAAAGCTTGACAACGTTTTGAGATTTATTAAATAGTTATATAAAATATGATGGTCATGAATGCAAATGAATTATTTTAATTTATTAAATTATGTGAAATTTTTGTACTGTCAATAATTTTATGGAATTTATTTTAGAATTTTTTTTTATTTTTATTTTTTGCTTAAAAAATAACATTATAAACTAATTCTGTTAATATTATTAAATAAATTTTTTTTTCATTCAAGTTGATTATTACCGGGTAAAAATCTCCAATAATCTCTAATTATTTTGTCATTATTGTGCTGAAAAATTGAGATCAGACAAAAAATATTTCAAACAAGTTGCTTGCTTTTTTTTGTCCATTAAGTTACCGTAAAAAATTATAAGTTTTCAATAAAAAATAAAATTTGTAAAAGTATATAAAGAGTGGCGTCAAATGACCCCCTCAGGACTAAGCAACTTGCGTTGTTTTTTTGGATATATATTTGTTACACTTTAAGGGATTATTACACCACTTTGGCATTCAGAAAAAGTGGCCCAGAAAATTTTTTTTTTTGACAACTATTGAATATACAAATTGTATTTTACTATCATTATTTACAACATATATTGATAAATGTATCGTACAATTTTTTTTGAAAATACATATTCAAAAATATCAAAGATGGTGAAATTATTTACATTAGGATTCATCAGAAAAAATATATAAGAAAAGTTAAAAAAAATAATCATATTGGATTATATTGCAAAAAAAGAATTTTTATTATACAGACAGAGCATACAAATATATTAATATTCAAGACCACCCGTCCACTATGTTTTACACCCAAACTATTGAAGATAGAGTCTGGAATCGTTAGGCTCCTGATGAGGACTTCTTGTAAAGTCAAAACACGTGTCGAGTGACATAAATTTTGTGGTTAAGGTGTATTTTTAGTTTAAGTGATTGAAGATAGAGTTTTAGAATCCCTAATTGAAATTTTCAATTTTTGGCATGTTGTGTATGACACTTTAAAGTTTAAACTATTAAAATCTCAAATAATCACACATCTTTACAAAATTCACTATTTCTAAATTAAAAAAAATAATAAAATTCCATTAATATTTAACGAAATTAATCGCCATATTTTTTAAATTTTTGTTTTAGAAAGTTTCTTATTTTTTATGATCTTTACAAATATGTACTTTTTGATATACCATTCTATTTGATTTTTCTGAGAAACGGGCATGTACCCCTCAAACTACCCCCCAAGGGGCGGTTTTAGGGGGTAAAAAATATTTTCTTGAAATTCTTTAGGGTCAATATATATAGTAAATTTTTTATCCTAAAACTCTTTCTTCAATAGTTTGGGCGTAAAATATAGTGGACGGGCGGTCTGGAACACTGTATAATTTTAATTAATATTAATATGCACACTTTTATATTATAAATAGATTACTTACTCGGAACTATCACTGCTAGAACTGTAATCTTGCATATCAACATGTATACTGTTCATCGGAGTATCCAACTGGCTTGTTGGCTTCCATATTTCAAGTGGCGCATTGAAATTAATAGAATAATCATTTGTTTGATTAGTTGTCGTAATTTCATTTGTTTTGTAATACTCATTATTTTCAATGTTGCTTGTTTCAAATGTTTTTGCTTCATTCCTGTTATTATAAGATTGTTGAATAAATCCTAATTTTGGGCTATTATTTCTTTCTTCTGGTTTAATTTCATTTAGTTTTTGTGAATCTAAGTCTGTCATTAAACCTATCGATATTTTTTTAGGAATAGTAAATGCATGTTCAGTATCTGTTTGTACAGAAACGGTTTCTATATTGATTAATGTTTGCGTGGAAACATCAGTAGTATACTTCTTTCTTTCAGTATTTTGAACAAGTCGTTCTACTTGAGATTGCAATGCTTTTATTTGTTCAGTCTGGGTTTGTATAATTTTAAATAAGTCAGATATTGTAGGTTCATTTTTATTTACTGGCTCAGTTTTAGAATGCATATGACTATAATTACTTGTCGGTGTAAATTGTTGAGGATTTTGTGCTAACCATTCTTCATAAGATTTACGTTTGTCTATTTGATGAGATATATATCTATCTTGTACGTATTCTTCAGTTTGTGTATTATTTATTATATTTGTTACTTGATTATTTGTCAAATTATTTTTAAAACTGCTTAGTGTGTTGGGTGTATACCTATTATAATGAGAATTTAAATCATGAGATCTTACATCTAAAGATTTTCTAGGTTCTAACAAACTTAAATCTAGTTCAGGTTTAGATATGTTTGGTTTGTTCATAATGTTATCAATATTTCTAATATTTGCTTGAGTTAATGGTTGTTTCGGTTGTACTTGTGAATAATTAAAATGCTGTATATAATTTTGATGCTGAATCGTTTGGGGAGAATTATATTGATTTCTTGATGAATAGTTAGTTTCATAACCTTGTGGATTTTCAAAACGAACTTGTTTTTTGAAAATACTACTTGTATTAGGCCTATCTGTTGGTGCATTTGTACAAATTTGACTATCTGAATTAGTTAAAAAATCATTATGTTGATTTTCTTTTCCTTCAAGAGTTAACTTCTGTAAATTATACATTTCTGAAGAAACTGGGATAATGTTGCTTTTTAATTTCCAAGCATTATAGGAAGACGGATATGACTCTACAGTTTTAGTCGTAGCATTTTTGCTTATATCATGTTGATTATTTTTTGAAAATATTAAAGATACTTCAGGAACCGTAGGTTGAGCTTCATCCTATGAATTTTATATATATTATTATAGTACAATAAAATGAATTAATAAAATGTTTTACCTTTATAAAAGATGAAGGTTTCGGGATTGGTCTAGGGACGTAATCACCACAAAATGATTCCATAATTAATATAAAATGAACAAACACTGGAACATACTTTTAATATGCAACTGTCATACTGACAGCCGACTAATAACTTTTGAAATTAAATCAGTGGTAGCAAATCATTTTTTCTAAAAATTATTATTTAATCTTATAAATCAATATCATACAAATATTTATATTGTATTGATATTTATAATTCAAACTGAATCAATAAAATACGTGAAAATAATCAAATAGATCGATGTTATTTAAATAATAACCAAATAATCTTTCAGAAATACGTACAATTTTTCCAAATAAGTATGGCCAGTATGGCTAACCTGTTTCTTGTCATTTTGGTTTCTTAACGTGGCTGAAATTCCCTATTGAACGAATAGTAAGTGGAGTGATGAATTTCTGTGATGGGTGATGGTTTTGCTAAAATTATAACTAAAAAAATGTATGTTTTATAAATGCATATTTTTTATAAAACGATTGTTTTCCCGTTAATTTAGAATCACATACGGACATTGGTGCTGAAGAAACGTCTCCAAGATGAGCTTCCTTTTGTAAGAAAAGTTGTATTTCATATTTAAATAAGTTATTTAAAAATAAGCTTTGTCTTTTTGACACTTAGGTATTACTAATGAATATTTTGAGAAATATTTTTTCTTTTATATATTAGTATATCATCATTATAAGTTATATTTATATTAAGATAATTAGTTATTAACGTATTTCTATCTTAATTAAATGTGTAATATTTAATAAATTTATGTGTATCATTATTCATCACAGTGATGATTTCATTATTGTGTATAGATAATTATTTTTAATAACATTAATATGAATATGTTAGGTTTATAATTGACACTTACATAAATATAAATTGCATAGTATTGGTGTTATTGAATGTTGTACCAAAAGAAAGTATTTAAATATTTATTGTATTTCCAATATTCTGATTGTTATTTACAGCTTCTAATAAATACTACATAATAAAGTTTATTGAATATTTATTAATTACAATTAAATCAATAAAATGTTCAAATATGCACATATCTAGGCCATGTTTATATAAGCATTAAAAGGATTTAGGAAAATGATTTATTAAAATTTGTTCTTCAAAAGAGGCCTGTATTCACTAAATTTTTATGTCATTCTTTTTAAGCATGACTACCCAACCATAAAAAACTACTTATTTCTCTAGACAGAGAGTGTGAATGAATAACTTATAACATTAGATACTAGATATTAATTATTTTTAGTATTGTAAATACAATATTATTAATACATATTGAGTGGAAAAACGTTAAAAGATTTAAAAAAAATTAAATGATTAATACTTACTCTAAATAAAAGAGAACTTGTCAATTATCCTTCTGTAAGTAAGAATAAACTATAAGAGCACTAATATGGCAAAGTTGGGGCTTATTTTAGTTTAAACCGGGGGCTTGATCACTGCCGAAATAAACTGATTTTAAATACTATACGATACCTTGTACTCACATTGGTATTGGTATATTTATAGTCTATGTTCATTTGCCAAAAGATAATTAACAAGTATCAATAGAATTATTTATATATATATATATATATATATATAAATTAACTTCTAAAATATTAAATAAGATAAATAATTTAGTTAGAACTGTATTAAAAGATAGAATAAATATTTATCAATCGTTCACCATTTGATTATGTACAAATTTTAAATAAATTTCTTAATAAATTTTCTGTTCCGATATCGAAGAATAAAAGTAATTAATTTTTTTATGATGAGAGTAGAACACTATCAAGCAGAGCCTGCTTGGGGTGTGCAATTTAAAAAAAAAATACAGATACAGATTTTATATTTTTTTCATTTTTTCCATATGTATTCCAACTCAGGAACATGATATAATGCCTGCTTTTGATAATTTTCTTTGAAAACTGAATTGGAAATTCAATGTCTTTATTAAAATTTTATACCATTAATTCAAAAATTAATACAATTCTACTAAAAACTTTATTTAAAACACACAATACAAATATTACCTTTTGAAAAAATCCAACACAAAAATTTTCCAACCTTAGTTAAACACTTAATTGGCGGAATCTTAAGTTTTCGTCCTGAACTGATTGCTCGGTGTGAAAATCTTAGTTATTATAAATATATGTTTGAAGGGGTAAATGGACTTGAGTTGGGCTCCAGGACTATAGTTGTGTAGTTTTACGGCACCAAAAAGTACTTGAAGTACTTTTTCAAGTCTTTTACTTGAAGTATTGATAGCTCTGTTCATTAACTTTTTAAGTGCGGGTAAGATTTCAAGAAAAGTCATGAAATGATCCAATTATCCATGAAAAATAAAGTTAAAGATTTAATTGTGATTTTTTGAAAAGTCTATTCAATAGGATTCGGATAAACCCGCATGCCGCACTCAAGCGCTGTGATTATTACAGGGCATAGGATAAAAAAAAGGTTGATGGATACCTATCGTGGTGTCCCCTATAGCCCGGAGACCCTGGCTTTTTACCAGTCAAACCACCCTGTAGTTACGTCACTGATTGTGCACAAAGTACAACAAAAAAAAATTCGAGTACATTGTGTACCGATTATATGTTGGTTATATTTCTTATTTGAAATTTTATTACATAATCAATAGTTACTGAAATAAATGCCTGGTTATATTTAAAAAATATGTTTTTATAAATCATTTATTTATGTTTTTAGTGGAAGTCGTTCATCTAAAACTTTTAAACCAAAAAAAAATATACCAGAAGGCACCCACCAATATGAGTTGATGAAACACGCTGCCACGACGTTAGGGTCTGGCAACCTGCGTCAAGCTGTAATGCTTCCCGATGGGGAAGATCTCAATGAATGGGTAGCAGTTAATAGTAAGTTTTATAATATGTATTTAAAGTTATAAAGTAATGTAAAATATTTCATAAAATCAAAAATTGTGTGAATACAATTTTTTTTGCGCTTAAATAGTAGCTTAGGGGCAGGGCTTTCGAATGCCGATAGGTGTTTTAAAGGGGAGCCAAAATTTGGGCTGAAATTATTAAAATTAAGATTAAAAGATTAAAAAGTTTTTGAATTAGCCAAATAATCCAATGAAATTATTTTAGAAATTTAATGACATTGTTTATTTCCATAAAAAACAACCAAACCAAAAAATGTCACTAAAAGTTCTAAAAATAATTTCATTATATATTATGACAAATTCTAAGCAAATTTTACTGATTCTTTAAGAAAAAAAATTCCTAATGGTCAAAATTTTATTGAAATTGTATTTGCGGTTAACCCAAACAAAGTAACGTTCTTCCTCAAAATGAAAACATATTATAATATTATTTTATTATAATGGCTGATTTCAAATACAATTAAAACTTTAAGGGAACATATGAGTAGACGGCAGAAAAAAATAGGTGAATTTTGGGAATTATTATCTCAAAAATTATTTGTTCGGTTTCATCCAAGTTTGATTCTAAAATATATATACTCACCACTCTATACAATGACAGTGTCGGTAATTCAATCGTTTCATATAACAACGGCTAGGAGAGCCACCTCCACCACGCCAATGAATGAGAAATGTTTTTGGAATGACTAGTACATTCGAGAGAGGTTTTCACCATCGTGTCGATGAGTGAGAAATGTTTTTGGAATGCCTAGTACGTTCTAGCCATGGTGGGGATAGGGGAAGGTCGTTCCATAGAGCGGTTGGCCAGTCGTTGTATGGAGCAATCGTTAAGTAAAAGGTCGTTGTATAAAACACTGAGTGTATATATTGAAGTATGTTTACAATTTTTTTATCAATATATATCGACTGGAAGAGCTGCTATCGTGGATAATGAACGTAGGATTTAAAAAAAAAATTGTTTCATTAAATGACACCTGATTGAATGTTGCATTCATTTTTCAACCACAATTTCTGACCCTTCTGGTTTGATAAAAAAAAAATTAAGTAAAAAAAATTCTGTTCCGAAGAAGGGAAATCTATCCGAAAATTTTGAGTAAAAATTTGAAACAAATCAGGCCAATGGTTTACAAAATATTTTGGAAACGTACTTTTAGAAAATATATTTCGAGATAATTGCGTTTAAAGTTCAGCATAGAAATCACGCACTTAGCAATTCGGTCGTTTGTCTGCTCAACTGCATTTTGGAGAATGGCCCACAACTTCCACAATTCTTGGTATTTAAATATGAAAGTTACACACAATATTCTTAAGACTTCAAACTTTAAGGCAAATGAAGAAAAAAATTTTTTTCTACTCATACGTTCCCCCTTAAATGTTAAATGTGTATTTGTTGAGTAGTAAATCAAGTTTGACAAATGTATTAGATTGTAATTTCACTCAAGATTAATTATTTAAAGTTATATGTCATTTAAGGGGTAACACCACGTTAAAACTACAGTTAAAACTTAAAAAACAGAGCTATATGAGTTGTTTTTTTTTACAAAATATTTAAATTAATTAAAAATCCACAAAAAAGTATTTATTTGACATATTTGAAATTAGATAAATAAAAATATCGGTTAATTTTTTTAGTTACCATAGATGATTTTTTGCAAATATTAAATTGGCATGCAGAATTTCTTCGAAATAAAACAAAATCTCAAAAAATTGTTTTTTCTATATGTTAACTTCTACATATTTCCTTAGATCAGCGGTTCTTAAACTTATATAGTCTAGGGACCCCTTTTTTGATCAATTATTTTTCAGGGACCCCCATCCCCGATAGAAAAACAAAAAAGGTCTTTAGGTACTAATTAGTCACTGATAAATAGAAATAAAAAGTACTTTATATAAATTAATTTTTTGCCAAAAATTTTTCACGGACCCCCGTAAAAGTTTGGCGGCCCCCCGGGGGTCCGCGGACCCTAGTTTAAGAACGGCTGCCTTAGATAATAGAATAAAAAAAATACGAGTTTTAAATTAGAGGGGATCAGGGCAAGTAAGAAAAAAATTATCTTAACTGCAGTAAAATGGTTTAAGGAGATGAAACACCCCTATAAAAATGTGCAAAATAATTATATATTTCAAATGACTCTGAAACTAATGAAGATTTTTAAAAATCTATAATACAAAATATTCATGATTTTTTATGCTCTTTTAAAGAGCGACAGTCTAATTTTTGGTCAAATAATTTTCTCTTAAAATTACTTCCACAAGCAATCAGCCTGGCTGATTATAATTATATTTTGATTATAATGAAGTTTTCATGCAAAATCAATTTAAAATTAGCAACTTCACCACAGTGGGTCAAAAATAATAAAAATGATTTTTTGTCAAGTTGGAGGTGAAATTTGTATTTATAAATTATATAAGTTATAAACATCAAATATAACTCATACATTTTATTTTTTATTTTAGAATCATTGTGCTCTGGTCTGAATTTACTGTTATAATATATAATCCGACCTTCTGTCAAAAATATCTCCTCTAAAAGATCCCCTCTAACTATAAACAAAATTTAAACTCGATCCGAATATGCCACTTGAAAAGGTTCTCTTGTAAGTGCATTTTATTTTTGAGTTGTTTTTTAAACCAAAACAAAATTTTTCAATTTTTCCGAAGGTTTCAAGTAATGTTACTTCCCAGGTGTTTAGGAGTGAATTTTGCATTTCGTCCTTCTGCACGTTATTTTTAAGAATATGATTGTTAAAAACTTTTTTTGGAAATTCAAAGTTCTGTTACACCTTAACTGAACTATCTATTACACTGGCCGACAGCCATTTTGCTGCAGGGTATACAATAACTTTTTAAGGGTAATTTGGACACGCTGAATCCAAAAATGACCACCGTTTTGCTCAATCAGCTCTTGTTTTTGCGGTATAGCAAAAAACATGTTTTTTGCTATTTGCAAACATTCAAATTCGTATATATATATTTTAAATCAATGACTTCAACCAATTATCATTCAGATTGAAGCTATGGGTCCTAATTGAACTAAACACCCTTAAATTATTTACATTCATAAAGTTATTCCCTTCGAAAATCATGTTTTAAACGAAAAAAAATCGATTTTTTAGCAAAAATTCAGCAATTTTCAAAATTCAAAACGCTGTAACACAAACAATTTTTGTCCAATTTTAATGTTATTCACTAAATTTGTAGCTTTATCTATCTTCTTTATTGTGTAAAAATTTCAACGTAATCGAATGAAAATTGACGAAATGGTACTAAAATCAACTGCGCGTGACAAAATTTAGTAGTTCGGTCATATATTTTTTAAATTAAATGCTTCAACCTAAGATCATTCGGAATGCAACTATGGGTCCTAATTAAACTATAAAGCCTTAAACTATACACATTTTTAAAGTTATTCCCTTCGAAATTCATGTTTTAAATGAAGAAAATCGATTTTTTAGCCAAAATTCGAAAATTTTCAAATTTAAATGCGCTTTTACATAAACAGTTTTTGTCCAATTTTAATATAATTGACTAAATTTATTGTTTTATCTATCTTCTTTATTGTATTAAAATTTTAACGTAATCGACTGAAAATTGGCAAAAAGGTATTAAAATCAACCGCCCGTGTCAGAATTTAGTAGTTCGCTCATAACCACTCCTGGCGTTAAATAAATTCTTTGAACAAAGTTATTAATTAAAATAAGTATTTATTTGAGTTTCGAAACAAAAATTAATGGCACTGTTTTACAAAATTAAAAAAAAAATCATTAAAAACGTTCTTGCCCATAAATAAAAAAATAATCATTATGTGTAAGAAAAACTTCTTTTCAGTGATTATCTTGGCATAGTAATTATTATTTTCGAAAAAATATATGAAATAAGTAAAAATTTATTCATTACTTTGTTCAAAGAATTTATTTTACGAGCCATACATACACCAGGAGTGAAAATTACCGAACTACCAATTTTGTCACGCGCAGTTGATTTTAGTACCATTTCGCCAATTTTCATTCGATTACGTTGAAATTTTTACACAATAAAGAAGATAGATAAAGCTACAAATTTAGTGAATAACATTAAAATTGGACAAAAATTGTTTGTGTTACAGCGTTTTGAATTTTGAAAATTGCTGAATTTTTGCTAAAAAATCGAATTTTTTTCGTTTAAAACATGATTTTCGAAGGGAATAACTTTATGAATGTATATAATTTAAGGGTGTTTAGTTCAATTAGGACCCATAGCTTCAATCTGAATGATAATTGGTTGAAGTCATTGATTTAAAATATATACAGGGTGTCCAAGATAAGCGTGCAATGCATGGGGATATCCTAAACGGTAAGAGATACAGATGTGGTTAAATGAGATGAATTATTTGTAAGAAAGGGGTGAGTATTACAACATCAAAAAATATTAATAATTTTATGTGGTTCAGGCGGTATACCCAAAAAACTGAAAATTCAGAATTTCTATAAATGACTATAACTTTTTTGGCAAAATAGATAGGTTCTTTTTGTTTGCGGTTTCTTAAAGCACTTTTTGGAGTAGAATTGTTTGATGTATTTAGAATTTTTATATCACTTTTAGTTTCCGAGTTACAAGCCCTAACTTTAGTTTTTCTTATGGGCCGCCAAGTTGGCTATATCATATTTGAACGTGTTTTTTACTCTACTTTACAACGATATATCACATGACATACTTATAGAAAATAAGTACTAAATATTGGTGATATTTATAATGTATTTTATTACAAACATAAGTAAGCCATGAAAAACAAAAATTGTTAAACAAAAATCGCAATAACAACAATGAAAATAACAAATGCATATTTAAAAACAATAAACTATTACAAAAAAAAGGTTTTTACTTTTTTTTAATAATAAGTATGACATGTGACATATCATTGTAAAGTAGAGTAAAAAACACGTTCGAATATGATATAGCCAACTTGGCGGCCCATAAGAAAAACTAAAGTTAGGGCTTGTAACTCGGAAACTAAAAGTGATATAAAAATTCTAAAAACACCAAACAATTTTACTTAAAAAAGTGCTTTAAGAAACCGCAAACAAAAAGTACCTATCTACTTTGCCAAAAAAGTTATAGTCATTTAAAGAAATTCCGAATTTTCAGTTTTTTGGGTATACCGCCTGAACCACATAAAATTATTAATATTTTTTGATGTTGTAATACTCACCCCTTTCTTACAAATAATTCATCTCATTTAACCACATCTGTATCTCTTAACGTTTAGGATATCCCCATGCATTGCACGCTTATCTTGGACACCCTGTATATACGAATTTGAATGTTTGCAAATAGCAAAAAACATGTTTTTTGCTATACCGCAAAAACAAGAGCTGATTGAGCAAAACGGTGGTCATTTTTGGATTCAGCGTGTCCAAATTACCCTTAAAAAGTTATTGTATACCCTGCAGCAAACAAAAAAATTTTTTTTGTCGGCCTGTGTTATTAGTGGAGCACATGTATATTGAATTAGAATGATTCATTAGAATATTCATTGTAATTTCCAAAGTATGTTTTATTTTACAGCTGTAGATTTCTTTAATCAAATCAATATGCTTTATGGTACAATAACAGAATTTTGTACTGAAGATAGTTGTGCAATTATGTCAGCTGGTCCAAAATACGAATATCATTGGGCTGATGGACACACAGTTAAAAAACCTATTAAATGTTCTGCTCCAAAATATATTGATTATTTGATGACTTGGGTTCAAGATCAGTTAGATGATGAAACACTTTTTCCATCAAAAATAGGTAACATATTTTAACAAATTTGTTTATTATCTAATCTAACATTTAAATCTAATTAACAATAAGTGTCACGTACCATAGGTTAAAACCTTTAACGAAGTTAAGAACCAATTTAGATTGATTTAAATATTATTCACAATGTGGTAGCACAGTGTATTTCACATTAGTTTTACAATTACATTCACCGCTTGATCTAACGACATGTTGCACCATGCTAACTTTAACATCAATTGGTGAATTTAAATTTTGCGTTAGAAAAACGGTCGTTATATCAATCTGTAGTCATGTCGTTGTATCAAGTGCTCTTTAAATCAAAGGTCATTATATCAAGCAATGGGTGTACCTACTTTCTAATTATTTTATTTTTGAAAAAAACAGTACAGTTAGTGCTAATATTTTTTTTGTGATCTCATCATTATACTTATTTGGAAATATGGGTAGGGAACAAAATATTTTATTAATTTTTGCAGTGATAAATTAGGGCTTCTGGCATACTGCAAAATTCATTTTGATATCCTCGTAAAATTTTTGTTTTCTTTTGTATAATTCAGTGCAATAGATTAAATAAATTTAATAATTAATTTAAAATTAATGTGAATTACATTATTTAAAAGTTTTTTAAAATAATCTAAGATATCAGTTGGAATCTACGATAAATTTTTTTTCAGGCATACTGGCTGATACAGAAAGCATAAAAATTAAAAGAATATTAGGAAATAAGAAGTAACATTCTTATACTTATACTGAATTTTTATATTTTCAGGTGTACCTTTTCCTAAAAATTTTCATTCTATAGCAAAAACTATTCTGAAAAGATTGTTCCGCGTTTATGCACATATTTATCATCAACATTTCACAGAAGTTGTTCAGCTTGGAGAAGAAGCTCATTTAAATACATCATTTAAACATTTCATATTTTTTGTGCAGGTTTGTAAATATATATTTATGAATCCATAAATTTATAGTGAAAATATAAAAATGATTATAGTCATCTCTCTTGTTCACGTACAATGACAGTTAACTACATTTCACCATCTCTAAATCGTAAATTCAGTTAGTCAGATAAATAGTGAATTTTTTCACGTAGCGTCTCGCGAAAAAAATCATATCACAGAAACTATTGTCGCATTGTAAAAAAAAGAAGCCTAAGCACTGTATCAAGAATGAATCTAAATATAGTGAAAAAATGAAAAAAATCTGGTGAAACGTTTATTAATCCATAAATTTATAGTGACAGAACAGATATACAAATATATAAATAAATATATATACGCAAGGTTTATATTATAGCGTAGGATTATTATCAATATCCTTCAATCCTAATATCATACAATAAAGAAAATTGGACCATTCAGAAACTAAAATACCAATCAAGTTTACAAAGTCACTGATTTTTTAATTATTAAAAAATAGAACTAATTGAAGGGTACACGGGAAAAAGAGGCTAAGTCAAAATTTCTAGTTTTGAGTTATTGCTGTTTTAAGATTGGTATATTGGATACTTTTATACTAAAAATGATATCTTTCAAATTTTATTTTACGGAATTTAGCATGTTTTCCCCCTTAATACGTATGTGGCTCAAAAAGTACCTAGATTTGCCACTAAATGGTGCTGTCATCTAAATTCGACAAATTCGACTAAAAATTGACAACCTCTTTTTCTCATGTACCCTTCAATTGTAATGTTACATGGTAATTAAAGAGTTAAACAGTAAGGCATGGAATACATATGTTAGTTACTGCAGGGTTATCTACATTAGGATAACTGTGATTGCATTTTAGACAGTAAACCAAAATAATTTAGTAATTTTAATGTTGATACTAATATTACTGTGTTTTGTTTTAGGAATTTAATTTAATAGACCGACGAGAATTGGCTCCGTTACAGGAATTAATTGAAAAACTTACTGCTAAAGAATTACGATAAAAGGTTTTTCAATTCTCTCTTACGATTTTCAATGATTGTTTTATTCGTTTATGCTGTTTCGGTGTGACATTTTCTCTTCAATCATTGATAAACAACATCTTTTATTTAGTCTTTCATTGACTCATTTGCTATTGCATTTCTTTTTATTTATATAAAATTATGATATAAAATACATGGCGACCTTATTATTATAAAATGGTAACTTTGTTTGAATTAAAAAATAACACATATCTTGTTATTTCTTTTATAAATATACATATAGTTAAAAAATTATATATTTAACATATTTTGAAATACGGTACAAACACAGGCATATCTATTTTGTTTAATTTATTGATAATCATACTAAAATAATTTCTTAAATAATCTTGATTCATTGTTAAAAATTATTAAACATTGATGTATTTATAAAGTTACTATACTATAAAATAAAAATTTATTTTAAATAATAAGATCGCTTTATAATCTAGATATAAGTTTCAATATAACAATGATAGTGCTTTTTAACATTTAAATATGAAATTGAAGTGCTCTTCCTCCTAGTTCTAGTGTTGTTTGAAACCCTTTATTCAATTGTGTATATTTAAATATTTTTTTATCATTTTTAATCCGTACATTTAAACCATATAGTAAAGAGTAAAAATATGAAAATTTTGCGGATAGAATTGTAACAGTGCACAATATTTGCCTATTCATATTCTAAACCAGAAAAAAACAATTAAAACGATTAACTGTATATTAAATCTTTAACTGTTGTACAGTAAAGTATTTTTTTATGCAGCAGATACATTCCACCGAAAACCGCATATCAAAATATTTTAAACTTAATTATGAGAAAAATATCACTTTTGATCAAATATCAAAAAAAAAAATGTATTTATGTACCTATATTTATTTTCGTTGATAATTAAAAAAAAAATACTTTTTTGAATCCGATGGCTGGAATGTTTTTGATTTCAAAAAGTATAGTTAGTACAATGAACATTAAAATTTTTTTATTAAAACCGGTGCTGCTTCTGAGCGTTCCAAAGTAAAAATGTTCATTGACTTGGTTACTAGCAAAAATTTAGTTTCTTTATAATACTAAACATAAAGTATTTATTTTATTTATCACTGTTCTTCTGTCTCTATCATCAACTATTTTTAACACGTTCCAAGTGTGTTTTCAGTGTAAACGCAGCTTTTTTTGGGAATTCTGCAAAGCTCCACACGTGCGAACGGTTCTGAGGTAACGTGCGAACTGGCGTATGTGTACGAAATATATTGTATACAAACACGGTTCCTGTGTCGACCACGTGGCTATAATGTATATATGCCATATGGACACGGGAGCTCTGTTCAACGCATTCAACGTGTTAATATAGTTACAGATTCTATTAGTGTACACTGTACAGTCATGATTTAATTAACATTTAATTAATGCACAGTGAGAAATACCTGTCGTTTGATACAGCCAAAAGTGAAAAGTGGTGTGATTGATGCTATGTCTCACTGACAGCTATTAAAGTATTAACAAATACAACAATGGGTTAACTGTATGGAAAGATGAAATGATAAAAAAATGCACATAACTATTGTAGATATGTATTCTTTTTAATATTAGTGTAACACATAATATTTATTAATATTAGCTTTTTCTTTTCTTTTCAAAATAGAAAATCAAAAATGTTGATGTATATTGTTAACTATTTTTTAGTTTGATATTTATTGTATTATATTTTTCATTTATTATTTATAGTTTATTGTAAAATATTTATTCGCATCTAATATATCGTTTAAAATTATTTGTAATAAAATGCATATTAAAAACATTTATAAAAATTGTAAATTATAAATTTTTCAGTCGTGTGTCATATAAATATTTTTTTACAAATAAATTAAATTAATATTACTCTGTAAAAAAGAAAAGGGGTTATACAGTTTGATCTAATTTAAAAATCTGTGGAAATGTCTATTAATTACGTGAGGGAAGTTATTTATGTAATTTTTTTTAAATTCGTTAATTGAAACCAATTTTGATTGTTCAAATTGCTTTTTTTGTAAAGTCAATGAAATTTTTTAATTAATGTACTATATGCTACTGCCAGTGACGTAGTAAGAAAAATTTTCGGGGGTGGGCATATATACATATGTGTTAAATTTTGGAAGGTATTATGAACTGATGTTTCCTCAAAACATTTTTTTTTTTTTTTTGGAACACTGAACATTTCGTGGGGGGGGGGGTTGTTCCCCTCCCGTTACTATGCCACTGGCTTCTGTTATAAATATATTTAAAAAAAAACTTTACATAAGGAAAGGGTGGTTGTCACCAAATACTTACGGATCGTTACAAAACAGTAGGGTGGGGGATTAAATTTTTGTTTGAAAACATTACGTCATTAATGGACATTCTCAGTTATGTATTTAAAACATTTTTTAATGCTGTGAATGTTTGCATACAATATTATATAACTTTATAATATAGATTGTTATTTAACAGAGATAGAATTTTGCTAGAAATAATAAATATTTTGTTTTGAGGTGTCAACTACAGTGTTTCTTTTAAATTAAATAAAACATAAACTAACAGCAAAATTTTCTAAACATTCCATTTGAATGTTTAGACCCTCAGCTTTAAAATAATATTTTGATTTTTTTAAGGTAAAATGATGACACCTATTAGTTAGAATTTTGCTTCTAAATAAATCCTGGTGAAAATTTTTTTTTACAGACATCTTTATTTTGGATCACAAACAACATGCAAAAAGTCCATTTCAAAATTGTTTGCATAGTGAATTATTTAAAGTCTAATCTCGTTTTTGATCTACCTTTGATCATTACTAAAATTATTCATAAGAAAATTGTCTACAAAAATGGTTATTTACAAATTTCACATACAACCAACAGTTTTCAAGATAATGAGCTTTAAATTTTTGGGGTGAGGTTCATATGGTACTCCAATGAGCGAAGTGTGATAACTGACTTTTTGTCAAGGTGCCTGTTTAATTTATTCTGCTATTGCACCGATACATCAATTTTAAAGGATATTTGTATTTTCCGGATTTACATTCAATGTTCTTTACGATAGTATCAGTAAAATTACAATAATTTAAAAATTGTAAAAGTTATTATGATTTGAAGGTAAACAAAAACCGTAATATTTATTTACAGTTCACATTAGGTTTTGACAACCTTCGAGTTGAGATATGAAATGATTATATAATAAATTAATCCATTGGATATGGTATATTCTTTATGAGGTTCTGATTTTTTTTAACTCAAATGTTAAAATTGTGAACAATCAAAAGATAAAGAAAATGATGAATACCTTAGGATATTTGTAATTCAAAGAAGAATTAAGATAAAAAAAATTCTAACATGCGAAAAACAGATTTTTATGACCTTAGACCTTAAATAATTCACTATGCGAACATAATTTTGAAATAGACTGTTTGCACGTTGTTTTTGATGCCAAAATAAAGATGTTTGTAAAATAAATCTTCATCAAGATTTATTTAGAAGTTAATTTTTTTTTCTTAAATGACTGGACTATAACGTGAATAGATAAATAATTTATAATGAAATATGAGTAATCATTTAATTTGTTTATTTCAATCTCTGTTAGATATTATTCAGTAGCATAATCAGAAGCTGTATGATTGAAAAAACTATGAAATGATAAGTGTGTGCCTTGATTATGCTACTGATAATTTTACATAGTACTTAATATAAACCATATAGTTTTAAAAATTAATTGCATTTATTTTATATTTGAAATTTTGCAGTAGGTATATACATATTTCAGTTTTATTCTACTTATTATTTACTGATTGGATATAATTTTTTATAATTGTCAATATTATTGATGTTTAACACTATTGAATGTTTAATATCTGATAATATCTAAGACGCACGTTCTAGAACTTGTTAAGTATAGGTGAATATTAAATTTTAGTAATAAAAAATTAATTTTCATATAGTGCAATATTCTTGCACTGAAGCAGGGTAAACGAATGAAGCTTGAATTGCTTCTTGGGTATTAATTTCTTGTAATTTTGTTATATATTTGATCATATTGGCATTATCAATTAATTTTAATTTATATATTTTTGGTTTGAATAATATATATGTAATTAGTCAAAAAGAGTTATTTTTTAGCCATTGCTATTTTCTTACAGATTTATCTATAATGATGCCAGTAATAATTCAAATTACACAAAACTCCCTCCATTCCCCCACCTTTATACTGTAACTTTAGTACATTTTTAATGTTGGATATACTGGTACTGTCATTCATCTTCAATTCAAATACATATTGTTTTCAAACAATCATTTGTTGTGTTTTGATCATACCGAATACGCACATAATGTTGAAAATGCAATCCTTAAACATGTTTGCTGAAAAAAAACGCAGAAGATCTAGTGCTTCAAGTAATTCTTCATTATATAGTGATAATTGCGTATGCTTGAGACCACAAACAATGGTTTTATGCAATGGATGTGGATGGTTTGTCAGAGGAAGAATATCACAAATATGTGGAGAACATCCATATGTAAATATTTGATTAGATCCTTTAAATTGTTTAAAACTTCATATATTAATTATAATTTGTTATTTATTATACAGATCAAGTACATGTACGACATAGAGAATTGTCCAATTTGTTTCGTTCCAAGTGCATTTATGACTCAATGTCCCGAATCACCTCAAAAATAAGTATTATTTGATATATTACTTCACGTATTTTTGTTTGGTTTTTTATTTATGTTAATGTAGTTATAATTCCGTAATATTTTCGAATTAATTAATTAAATAATTATAAGAACAGAGAAATAATTGTATTTTATTTTCATTAATATTTTGGTTTATTAAACCTGTTTTCTAGACTGCATTGTTAATTTCAATTCAGTTTACAAAATCAGTGTTTATAACAGTTTGAAATATGAAATATTACAAATATTACATATTTGCATTGAAAATAATATTCAATCATTTCTTTGTACTTAAACATGTTTGGTTTAATTATGCCAATAATTATCTAAAATTAGGTAGAACTTGTATATTGGTTGTAAATTCTTATGTTAACTTTATTATTAATTATGTAATTTTACGGTAAAGTAGTAAAATTAAGAATATTTGTGATCTATTTCAATTAAAATAGATAACTGCTTGTTCTGTTTTGTTTGATGACTTTGATTTATATGTATATTTTACTCCAGAAATACAGTGAATACAAAACTGTTTTGTACCTAAAAATGTACCTTACTTCAGTTAAATTGGTTAGATTTATAGTAAAATTGACAGTTTGGATAGTTTGTATCTATATACCTATATAAGTACAAATGAACTTATATTTGATTTTTTTTAAAACACTGACTTTTGGATATGTATGTATGTATAATATTATACGTTTCTTAGTTATGTACAATTTAAAACTGTAATGTGATTATAATATAATTGATATTATGAATATGAAGTTTGCGTTTTATTTTTAGAATTTATTGATAGTTAGGGAGAGTCCATAAACCATATAACACTTTTTTCTAGAATTTTTAGACTCCCTTCTCTGATGTAGACAATTGTCCTTTGCCCCTTCCCCCCCTTAGTTGCTTTATGTTACATAATACAGTATCATGTATTACAATATTGTTGTTATTTAAAAATATTTCAGCATCAAGTAAACATAATAAATCTGACAATGAGTTAATCGTCCAACAATGTTTTGTTCTTATTTGAATGAAAGAATATTACACAATATTTAAATATGACCTTACATTCTTCATCATGTAGAATGTAGATAATATACCTGTATTCTCCTCACCGTAAAAGAGTTACGTGGTTTATGGATTTTGCCTTATAAAAATAGAAAAAAATTACCATTTTCTTTTTGATAAATATTTAAAGTGAAGCTCCACCATAAGCGGGTTCAATTTATTTTTAAATATGTCTAAACTTTAGGAAGATCATTTTTATTGGAAAAATAAATTTTATACGCAAAAAAATAAAATAACAATTAATTGGTTAAACTTTAGAATAAGGTATAACCACTGCTATATCAATTACCTCAGCTTCGCTCTTTTAGATTGCACTAACCAAGCAACCAAGGACAGTTAATATAAATTAATAAGTTAAACAAATAATAATTATTCATAAATAATTTGGGATAGCATACGGCCATGCCCCACTTCTGAATAATCACCTTTTTTTATTTAACAAAACTTCCTTTATAAAATATATACAATTCGTTTCTTCCTAGAAACTTTTTCGGGAATTCCATTTTTCTTAAATTATTATTTCGCACGTGTGTTACACGTGTGCTAAATATGTCGTGTATTTATGCCACAATCGCATGCCAAGTACTTATGTGACCTGTTGGGTTTTTTGGAGGTAGAACTGTTTGTAATTATAATTTATTACAGTACCTACATAGTGTACAGAAATATACACAATAGTCTCAGAAATTTTTGTTCGGGAACACCGTTTTTACTTTCTTATACACTCATCCCTCTGAACAACGTAGGCATCGGTAATTCAAAATCTTCCAACAACGTACGATAGGGGAAGGTCGTGATCAGAAAATCATTGCATTTATGGAATTTAAAATGTAAATTTAGAATGAAAAAACCTTTCAAATGAGGTATAACTTGCCCTATCATGCCATTTAAAATTTTAAGGATTGTGCTCGTAGCGCCGAGGGTTGAAAAGATTCTTGCAAAATTTTATAGCAAAAAATCTTGAAAGCAAAATCGATTTGCTCGAGCTTTTTTTCAAAATCTTATTTTAAATGACCAAAAGCGCGTCCGTTTCGACTTTCGTTTTACTTGGGCCACCTGTATATCCTTAATCCTTAATATACATATTATATATTAAAGCTCAACGTCTCTCTGTCTGTCCGTTTGTGTGCTATTATTCGCACGGCCGAGCGGTAAGGCTGGCCCTAGTAGTATATGCTCTAAGGATGTATCCCTAGCCTTTCCTAATCTAAGGAATTTATAAAAATATAACCTTTAATATTTGTACAAAAATCATACAAAAATAAATATATATTTCATGAAGTTTATATATTTATTATTAATTAATAAATGTAGTTGACATAATGCCTAAAGTAGTTTCACGTAGCATAGTGTGCTCAGACACGAAAGATCAAGAAGAATATAGTGAAGAAAAACCTTTACATACATACTATTGTTTGTGTGGCCAAATGACTTTAATATTAGATTGTGCTATTGAAAAATTACCTTTAAGGAAAAGAGACGGGGCCCGAGTGTTAGATAAAGCAAAACATGCACATAAAGTAACTAGTGATCCAGATGAAACAACTTACATTAAAAGAGCAGAAGGTATTGAACGACAATACAGACAGAAATGTAAAAAATGTGGTCTACTACTATATTACAAACACGATCCAAAAAATAATGTCACTTTCATTGTAAAAGGATCAGTTACTAAATCTTTAAGGGAAGGACCGATGATGGATATTTATAATCAGGTAACTGTTGAACAACCAAAGAAAATAATGGTAACAAAACATACAAAGAATATGGGCAAATTTAGTTCTGTTACTGTATCAACAATCGATGAAGAAGAAGATGAAATTGAGGCAAGAGAAGTGGCTGATAGTTATGCTAATAATGCTCGTATTATAGAAAAACAACTTGAAAGAAAAGGAATGAATAAACGCAAACCTGACTCGGTAATGGCAGAATTAGAAGCAAAGAAACAACGAGGAACTTTAATAGACAAATAAATATTAGTTTAGTTATTGTTAATAAATATATTGTGATTGATATAAACGGAGCGAATAAATGTTTTATAATAGACATTCACTACATTAATTAAAAATAAATACATAATTAATATAAGTGTATTTCTTTCATGCATGGAATATTATTTCAGTATTATATTTTCATATTTTAATATGTGCAGACTGCAGATATATTTTTATAATTTTATAAAATAATTTCAAGTAAATTTGTATTAACATGGTAAAATCGGATAATGTTCAAAATCTACTTTTGGTAAAGGATCATCTTCTCGAAGTTTATTGTGTTTTATTTTTGTATCCAATACTAAAGTATGTGGTTCATCGAACTTCAAGTCAACAGGACAACTGTAATCCATTTCACAGTAAAATTTGTGTTTGTAGTGGTCACTTGGATATCTCGCAGCATATAATACTTCATCAACCTCGTAGATTCTTACATCGAGGTATTCTTGAAATAAAACACCTGATTCTAACATTCGGTTTATGATTACATTTGTTGGATGTGTAAATTTATTTCCCCAAACACACACATATCGAAGAAAATATGGTTTTTTAATTGTATTTAATATGTTGATCATACCAGTGTCTGTAATTTTGTTTGAACTGATATCAAGTAACCGAATTTTTGAAAACGGCAATGCAAAACTTAGAGACCTAAAAATATTTATTTGTACTGTCAGTAATATAACATTATCAACATAGGTGGGCACAGTTAATCGAAAAGTTAACTTCGTTAATCGTTAATCCGTTAATAAAAAAGTTAAATTCGTTAACCGTTAAAGCGTTAAAATTCTGAAAAAGTAACGGAAGTTACAGTTAACCGAAAATTCGAAAATTTAACGAAAGTTAAAGTTAATCGTTAAAAAGTTAACCATCCAAAATGTTTGAAGACCTTTTTTTTTTTTGCTTTTTCGACAACTTTCTTATGTATTTTTCATATCAAACAACCATTGTAACGGACTAAGTTAACGGAAGTTGAATTTAACGGAAGTTAACAAAACCGTTAACATTTTTTTGAGTTAACTTAAAAGTTAATCCGTTAACCATTTTGTTAACTTCGTTAATTAACGATTAACGGATTAACGAGTTAATGCCCACCTATGATTATCAACAATAATTATATACGGGTTCGTCGAGGTAAATCCGGAATACATTGAGATAGTGCTCCGGCGTCACAGTTAATTAAGTATAAATCTGCAAATTGGATGTTGTATCTTAAGTTTATATATAACTATGTTCTGCCGTATAGTGCACTTGTTCAAACACACATTACAAACCAAGAATAAAACCATATAGATACTAGACTCACTCCACACCGGAAAAAACCGCCAAGGAAATAATTGAATGGTTTGGCTACGAATGTTTACTTATCCAATATAGGAAAGTGAATCATCAGAATGATCGATGGATCTGCCAAGATGCGACCGAAGTTCTTATCATCATGCATATGAAATTTCCCTCTTCAATCATGATGCTGGGTGTCGTAAGCAGTGATGGAGATGTCATGCCAGCCAACTTTTTCCAGCAGGGCCTTAGGTTAAACATCACTGGTTGCCAGATTTGTGGCCTTAATCTAGTCCAGACTGCAATCACCTTGACAAATACATATGGGGCGTAGTTGAAGGAAAGGTATACGCAAAATCTCACCTTGACTACTACGTATGGGGTGTAGTTGAACGCAAAATCTCACAACACAAAGGACTTGGAGGTAACAACCAACATCGAAACGATGGAAAAAACGTGCATGTTTTCGGTTTCGGTTTAAATTTCAGCAGGTAGTCCAAGTTAATGGAAGTCATATCGAATAATTTTAATGTCTGACATAATATGTAGGTACTACATTTGTACCAAGTTTCATTTAAATATAATCATTTTGACATGATTATCAATAAGTTTAATTTTAATTTTAAATTTTCCAGATTTATCACGATGACCCTGTATATATGATAATTAATTATACATTCTTAAAAACTGGATTACATACATTTACCGGGTGTCCAAGATAAACGTGAAATGCATGGGGATATCCTAAACGGTAAGAGATAGAGATTTGAATAGATAAAACGAATTATTTGTAAGGAAGAGGTGTGTATTACTACATTTTTAATAATTCTGTGTGGTTTAGGTGGTATACCCAAAAAACTGAAAATTCCGAATTTCTTTAAAGGGTTGAATTGCAACGTAGTCTGTATCGTTGTTGTCCGTTTAACGTTGTTGTCCTACCCCTTACTTTGTTGTAGTCCAATTGTTTACCAGCTTCTAATGGAAAAAACTCGGAATGGGGAGAAAATATAAATGGGCAACATTGATGACAGTCGGACCCAACATGCGGACTTCAGTGCAGTTTGACTGTATAACTTTTAAGTCAAAGTACATAGGTATTTTGTTTGCGGTTTCTTTAAGTACTTTTTTGTGCAAAATTTGATCGGTGTATTTAGAATTTTTATATTTTCGTTTCAGAGTTACAAGCCCTAACTTTAGTTTTTCTTATGGACCAATAACAATAAGTTGTCTATAGCTATAGCATATTTGAATTTGAAAACAATAAGCTATTACAAAAAAATGTTCTCACTTTTTTTCGATAATAAATATGACAAGTGACATATCATAAAGTAGAGTAAATATCGGTATGGAGAACCATACATGACTTCCATGTTCTGTAATATATTTTACAATGATTTTTAATATAAAACTCACCTTTGTATTATAAATATTAGTTTTCTAATATTCTAATGTCAGTTGTATAATACACATTTTTGTAGAATAATAATAATGTGACATTTGAATTTAACTGCGTTTGTTTCCATGGCAACATGAATTTAATAGTATTTAAAATTAAAATTTTGAGGGTGGTTTTCACCCTTTTAGTGGCTTTTTGGGCACGTTTATGAAATAAGTGCCCCTTAGATTGGATTGAACTACAAGTGTACCAAGTCTTATCAAAATTGGTGAGATAATACTCACTTTTTAGACGATAATTGGTACAAAATTTGGTATATTTCGGAAACCTCTAATCCGATTAGCACCAAAATCAATAGGTCTGGAGTACTCACTGAGGCAAACATTTTCCCCAAAAATAATTCAAATTGGTGCATATTTACAGTAGTTATCGTACACGGAAGAAAATTCTACATCCAGACACACACACGCACAGCCGCCATGCGGAAATTAACTTTTCTTTACGTTTTGAAGTTAGTACAATCAGAATCTGCTCTTATCTCGGACACGATTTTTTGACGGTATTACAATACTTCCATTTCTTCGAACATGGAAGTAAAAACACGTTCAAATATGCTATAACAAACTTAGTGGCCCATAAAAAAAAAAAAGTTAGGTCTTGTAACTTGGAAACGAAAAGCGATATAAAAATTCTAAATACATTAATCAATTCTACACAAAAAAGTACCTATCTACTTTGACAAAATTTTAGCCATTTAAAGAAATTCAAAATTTTCAGTTTTGTGGGTATACCGTCAAAACCATATACAATTATTAATATTTTTTTATGCAGTAATATACACCCATTCCTTACAAATAATCCATCTCATTTGACCAAATTTCTATCTCTTCCCGTTTAGAAAATCCCCGTGCATTTCTCGTTTATCTTGGACACCCAGTATAATTGGATGTTATGTAGACTTCGAACATGATAATGCTTTGAAATATTTAAAATTTACCTTGCTCCACTGTCTCCAATACTGTTGCCAGCAATATTCAGAGCTAAAAGATTTGACCTTGTTTTTAAATATTCTGAAAATATTTCTATTCCAAATGTTCCTAAGTTGTTATATCCAAGATCAAGAAATTTTAATGTCTTATTTAGTTTTGCATCAAGTAGAAATATTTCAATGTCATGTGCAGTTATTTGGTTTTTTTGTATATGTAATTCGACTAAAGTTTTGTTATACTAAAAATAAAAAATTATTTACATTAATAGATACGTTATTATAATAAAATAGTATATGTATTTATTAAATACCCGTAATAAGTTTCCTAATGATTCACATAAATGCGCTGAATCATAAGGATAAAAATAACTATTCGGGATTATTCTTGATATATCTAAAACTTTGAGTGTAGTATTTGCCACATTGATAAATAAGCCTGATGTTATATGTGCAATACTAGATAATGTTTGATCTGTTTCTGATATATCCAAATATAATAAATGGCTGTTAACCATTATAAGGTCTGATAATTGTCTGCCTCCCTAATACGTTAATAAATAAATTAAAATCATTAGGCTTTGATCAAATGTACTATAATAGACTTTTACTAATTCGGCTATTCTTTACGCAAAAATGGCTGCATATAGAGTGGGTTGGATTACTCTCAATAATCTGGCACATAATACTGCATGTATGGGTTACGCCGGACTGTTGAGTGGCTAAACTAGCAAGGCCGGATTAGTGAATGTAATGCTGCACGTAGCCCATCGCTGTGGGGGCACGCCAGACTATTGAGAGGGCGGACTAGCAAGTAGCGAGAGTCTAATGTCTATGTATGTATACACAATATTACATGTAAAAATTAATCCAATGAAATCAAATCTAGTTGGCCTTACCTATACAAAATATTGTGTGTATCATGAAAGATGACCAGCTAAAGCTTTGTAATCACATTGCCAAATCGGTCTTCTTTGGTGTATGGACTATACTGATTCATTGTGACTAGCTAGATTTAATTTTATTGGATGAATTTCTGTTTGTAGTAAACAGAGCTACTGTGTAAGTACTTTTTAGAGTAATTGTACATGTACATAATTATTTTTCAAATGAAAGTAATTGCACTTATACTTTAAGTACTAAATGTCAGTTATCATGTTATTACTTATTGTTAGACCTAGTATCACAGATTCATACAATATAAAGTCTTTACTTCTTCACCAAATTTATTCCCATTTAATCGCAATGTTTTCAATTTTAAATTTTTTCCTAATGAACATATTTTTGCAATTCCATCTTCTTGTATTTCATTTCCCATAAGATTGAGTTCTTGTAGGTTGTTAGGTTCACTTAAATAATCATCTACAAAATTATAAATTCCTAAATCTGTAATTCTGTTGTAGCATAAATCCAGTTTAATGATATCTTGATGTTCGATTAATAAAGATGTCAGTTGATCCATATCGTTGTCTGTTATTCTCCGTCTAAATTATAATAAATAACTAATTATAACTGAAAACTAAGAATACAATTTTTCAACAATATGTGACTCATCTCCGCCTCATCAAAAAATAAACCATAATTATGTTATTATAGAAAAAGAGTAACAGCATAATGGTCAGGCCCGGATTTACCATGCAGGCAATGTAGGCAACTGCCTATAGCGGCAAATTTTTGGGGGCGGCAAATTTTGGTATGAGAAAGAAATAGTAACAAAGAGACATGAATTTTACCTGGAAGAGCTAAAAAAAAAGATCTTCAGAATAATTGGTAACATTTTTTTACTAAAAAAGCTAAAAAAAAGGTCTTCAGATTTTTTTTGATAACAAAATCTTAACTTTTTAATCGAAAAGGGCGGCAATTTTCGCAACTGCCTACGGGCGGCAAATTTTTAAATCCGGCCCTGATAATGGTTACAGTATTATTAAATGAGGACTAATTGTAAGTGAGATAACTGATAACATATTACTTCCATATAAATACAGGGTGACCCAAGTAAAACGAAACGGCCGCGCTTTTGGTCATTTAAAATAAGATTTTGAAAAAACGTTCGAACAAGTCGATTTTGCTTTCAAGGACATCTTTTGCTATAAAATTTTTGCAAGAATCTTTTCAACCTTCAGCGCTACAATCACAAGCCTTAAAATTTTAAATAGCATGATTTGAAAAGTTTTTTCATTCTAAACAAGGTGCTTTTTTTTTTTTTTTTTTAAATCTGTTTAGTTTTAGTCAAGTTATTTACATTTTTAATTCCATGTATGCATTGATTTTTTGATCAACAAAACAAAAATATTTACAACTAAAATTCAAAACAAAGTAGGCTTATTTTCTTATCAAATAATTTTAAATAAACTGCCTTGGCAGGCACGAGACTTTTTTATACATCATGACACCGAAGTATTAATATGTGATTACTTTTATAATTTAATATTTGATTTTAAAATTTTTTGCTTACAAAATGATTTTCAGTGAATGAAATTGATACATTCTATTTAATATTGACATTAAATATTAAACGAAATCAATTAAGATTAGTGATTATTGTATTAACAAGTATTTATTTTGCTAGATTTCAATTTTGACACTTATAATAATAAATGTTAAAATGTTCATAGATAACTAGATTTTTTGTATTATTCAAATCATTTTTAAATTAAAACCATTAAAACTAAAATAATTATTTTTTTTGGTTTATTCATAAGATACAAAAAAAAGAATAGAACATAAATTATAGAAAATAATATTCTCTACAACTTGTATCTCAAACATTTTTTTCTAATACCTACCGTTTAAAAAATAAATCGAAAAAATATTTTTTTTTAGAAAATCGATTATTTCCTAAAAACAATTTTTTGGGGGGAAAATGAATAGAACATAAATTATAGATACAAGTCTCTTCTACAACTTTAATCTAAAATATTTTTTTCTACTGCGCACCGTTTCAAAAATAATTCGAAAAGTTCAAAAATTGACACCAGTAAACATCCGTTTCCGGTTTAGTGATGGTTTTCAAAAATAGGAGGTGCACATCTAGAGTATACAAGAACCTTAAGTTTAAAATTCCACGTTCGTAAGTATTACAGTTTTGGCTGTAGAGCGTTCACAGACACACAGACGTCATTGAGTTAATGGTGGTATATGATTCAGGGACGCTCAAAACGTGTAATTCCGTTAAAATCTCGAGTTCGATTTTTTTCGTGATCACTATACTTTATTTATACATTACATTTCATGTATGTATAAAAAAGTAAAAATTACTAATATCCATTTTTGCTCATTTTGAATTGTTTGATAAGGAAATAAACCTACTTTGTTTTGAATTTTAGTTGTATATATTTGTTTTGTTGAACAGAAAATCAATGCATTCGTCGAATTAAAAATGTAAATAACTTTACTAAAACTAAACAGATTTGAAAAAAACAAAAAGCACCTTGTAGTAGACACTCCATATTGTGAACCTGATTGGGCACAATTTCTTCCATACTATGAATCCTCACTCCCCTATATATTTGTACAATTGGCATTTATAATAGAACTGATTGCACCAGCGTGGTTAAAAAAAATGGAATGTCTACTCTAGTTACTTTTAAAATAAAGCACATCTTAATAAAAACTCCACCAAAATATATGATTAGTCAAGTTTAAAATAATCTTAAAAAATTAAATATACCCAATTCGTTTTTGTAAAACATTTCCTTGTAATAATAAATTTTTAGTCCCATCAGAATTTTTTTCAAAATATAATGTAAAATATATTTGATTTATATCATCGTCTTCCATTTTTTATAAAACTATTTTGACATAAAAACCAAAGGTATTTTGATGGGGAAAAAATATAATGAAAAAAAAAAAAAATTTTTTTTAGTTTTAGATGTTTTAATTATCTAAAATAAATTATCAGTTTTTAGTACGTTACATAATAAAGTTACAGAGTTCTAATATCACAAAGCAAAAATAAATACAATTGTATGACTAATGTGTCTAAATTTTATATTCTAACAATGTTGCCAAAAAATATATACATATTTTTCATTTTATATATTTACGTTGAAGGCAATGTAATATTTAGTATACGAAAAAAACTAATATTAAAGATTCTCGGATAGAGTCTTTATATTTTAAAATATCAACATATTAACTATTCTATTTAAATCTTACATAACAAACACTGACAGATCATAAGGTAGCATATATTAATTATGTAAGGCTTTAGGGAAAGTCCTTATGTGGGGTGATGACAAAAGTATGATGGAGGTAAGAGGGTTTAAAGTGTTACTTACACATGTTATTTCTTTCTAGTTAATTATTTAAATTAAAAATCTTTAATACAAAAATACTATTAAAAATTAAACTTTTTCAAGTATATGAGTTGCATCTAATTGTCAACTTTCAGAAGCAAAAAAATATGTTTTTGTAATAATTTTAAACCAAAGATATAATTAGAATATACTTTTAATTTGCTCTAACAGTTTTGGTAGTGAGTTTACTGATTTTTTTTTTTATTTGTAAAAAAGCTGATTTTGCCTATTTTCGATCAAAAATCTAGTTTTCTATGTATGCATGTGTGCTGCTAAAACATTCAAGAAGGAATACATTTTTTCTATATAAGTGTATCCTACATTACCATTTTTCATTATTTTTAAGAATGATTTGTCGGAAAACGGGCGAAATCACCCTATTATGCTATACGTATTCATCAGTCTACTTTTTTATCTTTATTTTAAATCATCCTTACATAGTTAATGGATGCCTCATAAACAGCTTTTTGTCATGTTATAACTGAATAAATATATTTACTTATGACAGAAAATCAAAACAACATTGCTAGTTTAATAATCTATTTAATATAATAGAATATAAACTGCATTAAAGAATAAACTTAATACAATTTCCCATACAAGAAATTATGTAAGTTGATTATTTATAATATGCATGCTATATATTAATATCTAAAATTAACCATTCACCTTAAATGTAATGCAAATAAAAAAGTATCAAGAATTACAAAACAGAAATGAATTTTAACTGTGCGCCAATTAAAAATATATAAACTAAAACTTTAACAATTTCATTAAAACAAAACATAAATTATTTTGACAATCAGAATTTATATAGAATTAATTTGTGAAAATATTTTGGATTAGTTATTTTCTTGTATCCAATATAAGGCCTTACGAATTCGACTCAGTCTGGCTCTCCCTAAGAAACTGGATATAAGAAGATATTCAGGGTAAGTACGTCGACCTCTGTATGCATTACAAGTGTTTTTGTATGGATCGTTGTCTTCTGAAGTTTTAGTTGCATGTTTTTCATCTATTATTTTTGATAGTCTACTTTCACATAGAATTTTTGTTGTGAGACAAAGTAACCATTGTAAAATCTGAAGAAAAAAAACAGTAACTTTATACAAACACTTATTAGAAAGATTATAATATTTTTATTGTATTGGATGATTCATAAATTCATGTTATTCACTGAAAAAACAGATATGTGTCTGATTTTAACTTAAACTGTAAGTGGATAGTGATCAGTGAATACAGCATGCGCACCACGGCTGGTGTGTGAGAGTTGACAGTATGGAAGATACTATGTATAAATATGTTTACAGTTTACAACTGTGATATGAAAATTGTAATCTTACACCATGAATGAAAAATGTAATAAAATAATAATGTTAACACTATACCTCTGTACTTGATGGAATTTCTGCATCATTTTCTTTAATCCATGCACTAGGTGCCCATAAAAATAACTGACACACATTGGCTGCTACTTCAGGATCGAGTCGCTATAAAATAAAATAAAAATATTCATGTGTTTGAAATTTCAAAATAAATATTAACTTACCCTGCTCGGGTTTCGCGACAAAATATTTTTGACTAGCAGCCGAATCAATTTAGGAACGTCTTTTGGCAATTCGGGTAGATCCATTTCATCATAATCTATATTTCTTAGTTGAGATTTTGATTTATTGGAAGCATAGAATGGGTTATTTTGTCCAAATATTTCATAAGCAATTGTACCAGTCGCCCACAGATCAGATTTCGTATAGTTAATGTTACTAAATGTACCGGGTGTTTGTAGTATAACTTCTGGAGCCATCAGTGCTGCATTGCCACCTTTATCTATCTCCATTGAGTTGTATGGTAGATAAAGGCCGTTCACATTATCGGCAAGACAACAACCAAAATCAGTAACTACTAGAATAGGTGTATTATCTTCATCGTTCAAGTCAAGTAAAATGTTATCCGATTTAAGATCTCTGAAAATTATAGTTATGTATTATTCTTTAAATACTGTGATTGAAAAAAGTAATGTTATGAAGGGAGATTGAAAAGTTCTTGGCCTCAGGTATTTCTCATTATCATAATTATTCGTGCTATGGGTAACTACTTGCACGGTACTTGTTTCTTTGCTTAGCATCATGATGGCAGTCGTGCAAAGAACTGTAAATGCTTTCATGCTTGAAGAAACGATGAATCATTAGAAATGAGAAAAATATTACATGATCATAGATTTTGATCATTTTCTATTAATTTGTTGTCTTTCATTATAATATACCACTGGGACAAAAATAAATCCACTCATAAATAGCAACGGGATATAAATGTCCAAGTGCCTTGAAGGGTCCTCAAAATACATGAAATTTTAGAAATCATAAATATATGTCCCTATATGCCCTTATTAGTCAAATAAAACAATACAAAACTATTTTTGTTTATTATTATACAAAAGTGGTCCCGAAAGGGTTAAGCAACCTAATTTCACTGTTGGGTAGTGTCTATATGTATAATGATGATACACATACCTATGAGCAACACCATGAATATTCATGTGTACAACACCTTCAAGAAGTTGACCTAACATTAATATAGATTTTCTGATATTCACCTCATTGGTTGTTACGTATTGTTTTAAACTGCAATCATACCTAGTAAAAACAAAAATTATATATCCTGGTGTTTTATGGTATGCCAAGTAAATATAATACATAGATATAAAATATTTTACCGTTTCATGAGTAAGAATAAAGACATATTCCTTCCGTAACCTTCTGGGTTGATCCTGCTAGGTAGTGCATCAGGGAACAATGTCAACGAGTCTTTTAAATTTGGCACGTAATCAGCAAACACAGAGTACATTGCAACTATGTTTGGATGCGCAGGTAAGTTTCGCTTTCTTTTTGTAAGTCTGTAATGACATAATTGTGTAAAAAATTTGTCATGTATTATTATAATCTATTTTTTGAAAGTAAATTTTAAATATATTATACTCTGATTGTTCAAACAAGGCTTAACAGTGTCAAGTATTGGAGAATGTAGTATAATAACCTGAAATTACTTAAACAGTCTCCTACCGTAAATAATTCTTTTTCAGACAAATTTTTTATTAAAATGGTATAAAATGCTCTCTCACAGATTGTTTAAAAAAATCTCATCTGAAAACTAATGGTTCATGAGCTAGCTTTTTTGGTAATTCATTTAGTAAAGGCTGAAACTTTTAAAAATGATATTTAACCTCTCCGAATAATATTGGCCCTCCAAATAAATAAAAAATAAAAAAATTAAAATTGCCAGACTTCTTGGTTTGAGAAATGCTTCCCTATTTTGATTAGTCATAGGTGTCATCAATAAGCTGTGATAAGGAGATTTTTTTATTGACAATTTCATTGGATATGTTGTGTTACCTCGGGTCTATGAACAATTATTTATTTATTTGGAGGGCCAATATTAAGAAAATGAAATTAGGAGTGCTAGCCTCACCTAAGCAATGCTACCAAACATTAAATTCTTTGTTCAATAGAGATAAATATAATTTTTAAGAGGTTGATTGCCATGGCGGTCGATACGACTGCCATATAAAAAAATCGATATGCCATGGCGGCATTTTGTTTTTATACTCTGACTGCAATACATACATTGATTCCTTGATAATCTGGAGGCCAAAGTAAATAACATGGACATTTATTATTTTATAAAAATTTGGAATACAGGATATATTATACAGAATTTCCGGACATATGTTCACACAAAGTTTTTTGCTTAAAATAACATCCTTGATCTAATGTTAATTATTTTTACACTAGTTGTAAGTTGTAAATCATCCTGTATAATGTAACATTCAATAAAAATATTTATACAAGTACCGGCCATTGTTTGATAAAGAATAGTGTTTATTAGGGGGCCGTATGATGACACGCCATTGCATGCCGACCAACAAAATAGAAAAATAAGAAAACATTGTGTAAGCTGTTATTCTAAAAATCATCAACAATTTGGAAGTCTTGAAGCAGATAAAGCAAGGTACACATATTGTTCACAATGTCCGGAAAAACCTGCAATGCGTGTTAATCGTTTTATAAAAATGCATCAATAAATATTATATACACCAATACCTCGCTTTGCGTCGTTTCGTTTTGCGTTTTTTTCGAAGTTGCGTCGCTGCTGAATTAGTACTAATTTTCACTGTGCGTCGTTAAATTTTCGAAGTTGCGTTGTTTTGGGTTCGAGTCTTTAATTTTTTTTTAATTAAAACGAGAGTAACTTAAAAAATTCACTTTGCGTCGTTTCAATTTTCGTCGTGTTTTTTTGGAACGTAACCACGACGCAAAGTGAGGTATGGGTGTTAGTCCACGGTATTTAGATTAAAATTTGTCAAATAGAAGAAAATAATCATAAAGTTTTGATATTTTGCCCATGTATTCTCAGAAGGGTTCGGAATAAGAGCCCGAAAAGTTCCCACCTAAATCGTGGATGGAACATCCCCTTTCACGTGAAAAACTACCCTCGGAGTGGATTTTAATCCAGTTTTTCCCATTTTTCATCCGAACTACCACTCGAAGAAAAAAATATTATAGGAATTAAAGATTAAACATGAAATTTTACGTAAAAAATGTCATATGCACTATTCGGCTTATCCTCAACCTACTCTCGCATTCAATGCTCAAAATGAAGGGTAGTTTTTGGAATGCAAGGAAATATCGGTATAACAAGATTTTTCACCGTTAATATTTCCATAACGGCTAATTTTATCAAAAAGTTGATAAGGGTAAAAATTGTAGAACTGAATCTCCTCTATAAGATCCAAGTACTATAATTTTGTTTTAAACATTTTTTTATTGAATTTTTACCTTCTTTCACAGACGATAGTTCCATTATTTTGAGATATTTTTCATAGAACCCATTGAGTAAATATTTCGCACGTTCTTTTTAGTGGTTTACCATCGTAAGTCTATACTTTTAAAGTCTTGTATATTTTTGCAGATTTATTCCTATTTTTTGATGTAGAAGTACCCTTAACTTTGAATTACCTGTTTTTTCAATCAAAGTTTAATTATTTTATACAGGATATCCGTTAAAAGGACTTAAGGGACAAGCACACATACACATACACGTTGGCAACATATCAACATAGTTTTTTTAAATATAAATCGTACTTGTCCCACTTTTTTTATTATAAAATTATATTCGTGTAAAATTATTGTATGTACATTTGTGAAAAAAGTGAAAAAATACAATAAAAAAATATTTGAAATAAAATTGTGATACTTGAATCTTATAGAGGAGATTCAGATCTATAATTTTCATTATTATCATTTTTTTGTAAAATTAGCCGTTATGGAAATATTTGCGGTGAAAAATCTTGTTATATCAATTTTTCGTTGTATTCCAAAAATTTCCCTCCACTTTGAGCATCGAATGCGATAGTAGGCTGGAGATTAGTCGAATAGTGCACATGGCATTTTTTACGGAGAATTTAATCAGGTATATTTAATTCCCATTATATTTTTTTCTCTTAACGTCTGTTCGGAAGCAAATTATTGTAAAGGGCTAAACGAAAGGAAATATTTTTAAATCCACAAAGAATTAGTTCGTTTCATATGTTAAAAATATTCCCATAACGGCTAATTTTACAAAAAAAATGATAATAATGAAAATTATAGATCTGAATTTCCTCTATAAGATTCAAGTATCACAATTTTATTTCAAATATTTTTTTATTGTATTTTTTCACTTTTTTCACAAATGTACATACAATAATTTTACACGAATATAATTTTATAATAAAAAAAGTGGGACAAGTACGATTTATATTTAAAAAAACTATGTTGATATGTTGCCAACGTGTATGTGTATGTGTGCTTGTCCCTTAAGTCCTTTTAACGGATATCCTGTATAAAATAATTAAACTTTGATTGAAAAAACAGGTAATTCAAAGTTAAGGGTACTTCTACATCAAAAAATAGGAATAAATCTGCAAAAATATACAAGACTTTAAAAGTATAGACTTACGATGGTAAACCACTAAAAAGAACGTGCGAAATATTTACTCAATGGGTTCTATGAAAAATATCTCAAAATAATGGAACTATCGTCTGTGAAAGAAGGTAAAAATTCAATAAAAAAATGTTTAAAACAAAATTATAGTACTTGGATCTTATAGAGGAGATTCAGTTCTACAATTTTTATCCTTATCAACTTTTTGATAAAATTAGCCGTTATGGAAATATTAACGGTGAAAAATCTTGTTATACCGATATTTCCTTGCATTCCAAAAACTACCCTTCATTTTGAGCATTGAATGCGAGAGTAGGCTGAGGATAAGCCGAATAGTGCATATGACATTTTTTACGTAAAATTTCATGTTTAATCTTTAATTCCTATAATATTTTTTTCTTCGAGTGGTAGTTCGGATGAAAAATGGGAAAAACTGGATTAAAATCCACTCCGAGGGTAGTTTTTCACGTGAAAGGGGATGTTCCATCCACGATTTAGGTGGGAACTTTTCGGGCTCTTATTCCGAACCCTTCTGAGAATACATGGGCAAAATATCAAAACTTTATGATTATTTTCTTCTAAAATATCTAATTTACTTGGACTATGTATATAAAGCCCGACGATAATTTTGTGAGCGAAAGTTCGCATTTACCTTTATTTCATTACATTCCTGACGTTAACACAATTAAGTTGTTATTATTTATGTATAAATGATATATCTAAAAAAATATGTCATCTTTATATTCATCTTTATATCTACTTTTCGTTTATTCTTTCTAATACACTATACTCTCGCTAATCTGGTACTTGCTAGTCCAACCACTAAACGGCTTACGTAGAGAGAACTAAGCAGTTAAAATGCCTCAGAATCTTTTTTGCGTATATTTAATTTGATTTATATTTTGATACTAACTTTATGATTTAAATTATATAATATATAAAGAAAAATAAAACCGTTCTGCACCATTTTATTTTTATTTTTTTCTACTAAAAAACAAACATGCAATTTTTCAAAATAAAAGACTAGTCTAATACTAATATACAATACAGATAAATAAATAAAAATAGTAGAGCCATGATAATTTTAAGTTGCTGGAACTATATTATATTATAAGTCATACTCATAATATCATATATTAAACTACTATACTATTGCCCGGTATTATCAACCAATTTAAAGCTCCTTTAGCGCTAAATGCTCCTTTAAAGTAAATTTGGTGTATTACAAACGTGATTTAAATCAATATTTAAGCTCTCAATGAAAAATAGACATAATATACGTTGTAAAGAAATACTGCAGATAATTTAAAATCTATTTAATTAAATGTATTATGCTTGCATCTGTTGATAATATGAAAGTTAGTTAAAGGAGCATTTAGTTAAACTTGATAATACTGGGCGTAAATATGATAATATGTACGATGACCTGCATGCATATGTATGGCAGTCAGAGTATTAAATGATTTTAAAACGGTTATTTTTTCTTGATTACAAAATTGGAACAATCTTACAAATATCAAGATTGTTCATGTAATTTTTATAAATTATATATACTTACTGATTTTCCCATTCTGAAATGCCCTCAGTATTATAATACTGTCGAGCTGGTACAGTTTCTCTATGCATAGCTCTTAAAATTGCAATTGCACTCGACTGAATGTCATAATTAAACATCATTTTCAAAGCAAAAGGATAATTTGTGATAGAATCAGGTATTTGCATATGTACAGTCATTGCATTTTCAGTTTCATTAACTGTTGCTTGGATATTAGGATCTATGTTCACTTGAAACTCAGATGGATCATTTATTTTAGCTGAATAAACAACTGCTGAACAGCCTTTTGCAATTGCCTGACCCAATGTTAAATCTTTTAAAGTAATTTCTTCATTTTCAAAACGCGATTCGTTGATATTGAAACCATCTATGTTCCATTTAATTTTTGAGACAGCTTCCTTTAGTAACATAAGTTGTTAAAATTAATATTAATTTTATAATCAATATTTCAATTAATTAACTTACTCGAATTTCCCAACAAACTCCTTCAAGTTCATCATCTTTAGTCAAGATACCAGCTCCTGATGCCAAACCCACTCCAATCAATGCAAAGAATGGTGCGGAATCACCAAAAAGTAATCTATGGTAATTTAATAATTAATCTTCTTCTGTAGGCTTTCATGGCCGCTGTCCATTGGTGCTAGCTTTTCGGGCTGTTGTCCATGATGCAGTATTATTTTACTTGACGTTTCGACTCTCATGTCGGAGTCTTCTTCAGAAGTGTTTCTGAAACGCAGTTTCAGAAACACTTCTGAAGAAGACTCCCGAAAAGCTAGCACCATTTAATAATTAAGTTATATACCAGGCTGGTTTAATATACACACTAAATGTCAACAGCTTGTTGTGTCTGGTGATGGTTATACATACATGAGTACATGTCAATTTTAATTACATTTATTTCAAAATATAATGGTATGTAATATTTTTTTAAATGAAATTTGAAATAGCCACTTACACTCAGCACTCTATAAAACGACCTTCTACTCCATACAACGATCTTCTTCCATCCCCACCATAATACTACTGTGACTGCTATATTTCTGCATGAAATTTAAATTCACAAAGTAACGTTAAATTATTATTTATAAATGATTAACTGTAGTGGGTGCGCCTCTAGCCGCCGTTCGGTAGAACAGTTGAATTACCAATGCCGCAGTTGTGTAGAGTGCTGAGTGTATATAATTATGAAAAAATCATATAAATAGGATGTCATAATTATGATTTTAAAATTAAGCAAACATGAATGTATGAATTTAGTTACCAAATTTAACAATATGATTGCCAAATTACCAGTTTGAAAGGATAACAATCAATAATAGATTAGATTAAAAGGACAATTAAAATTATATAAAATGTATTTTTATATAATAGGTATAATAAAACAAATAATTACCTTCTGGTGGCTTTACGTCTTAAATCAGCAGATAGTGAGTTTGTAACTCGGTTTAATACATTATCAACAAATAGTCGTCTTGCGTGTACTCCGACTTGTAATCCAACATCTTTCAATCCGTAAGCTCTCGGTAGTATTTGATTTATATTTGGATGACCGGTTGGCGCCCCGGCCTTAGTTGTGGCTATTACTGTTTCGGTAATCGTAGATGCGTTGTATTTTCTTTCATACAGACTCCGTAAAGCCCTAGTACCATGTTTGAAGAGACGAGTTGTTATCGCTCTCACCGACATAATTGCAACTTGTTCGATTAACTCAACACCCTAGGGGTGCAAATTTTTCTGAAAGGACTTCAATTGTCAAGTTTCAAGATATCTGAAAACTACACGTTAATTTTAGAGATTATCTAATTTAATTGTCACTTGACATTTATCAACCTTGTTGATTTCCCATTTATGCGTAATATTTTGACAGTTCAATACTATTTATTTTTATCTATGGTTTACAATGATGAAGTCTTAGAGCATATACTACTGGAGACAGCCTTGCCGCTCGGCCGTGCGAACAAGTGTGCTAGAGAGATAGCGGAAGAGTACTACCTCCTTTCTCTCTCGCTCCCGCGTGCTTATTGGTCGGCATAGAGAGTCGGGAAACACTTGCCCCTCTATGCCGACCAATAAGCACGCGGGAGCGCGAGAGAAAGGAGGTAGTACTCTTGGTAGCAGGCCCGGATTTACCATGCAGGCAGTGTAGGCACGTGCCTATAGCGGCAAAAATTTAGGGGCGGCAGATTTTGAAAAAGTAACCCAAAAAATTTTTTTTGACAACGAAAAAAAAAAAATAAAAAAAAAAAAATAAAATAAAAAAAAAAAAAAAGGTAATTCATGCGAAAAATATTCACTTTTCTTATTTTTATTCCATGAAAAGGGCGGCAATTTTCGTAACTGCCTACGGGCGGCAAATTTGTAAATCCGGCCCTGCTTGGTAGTACTCTCCCGCTATCTCTCTAGCACACTTGTTCGCACGGCCGAGCGGCAAGGCTGGCTCCAGTAGTATATTCTCTAAGGTGTAGTGGGATTTTTTAATACCAACTGCATAAAATAACTAGAATGACGTGTTATTTCGAGCTTTGTTTGCTTATGTGCAGTGTACAGCACTGTATGCACTATTGTCAACACCGTTAATATTTATAATTCAATATTTTTACACGTTTTGCACCTGCAGTGCAGTGATTTACTCTAATAAACTATTTGATACACTTTTCCAAGAACTTGGAACAGTGTTGGAATATGAATTAGAAGTATAACCTTTTGTGGTCGGTGACAGTTTTAAAATAATTTTATTTAAATAAAAATTATTGTCCGATGTAATTTACATTAATAACGGGTAATTTTGACATTTACTTTTTAAATTATAGTAATCGTATCATATGACCTTGTTTGCTGTAAGTGAACGTCATTAAATATTTCCTTAATGATGACAGCCCATAATCTATATGTGTAAATAATTGTGATTAGAGATTTTTGTAATGGACAATAGGCAATAAATCAGATGATAATTGTTATTTACTAACAACTTAATAAGACAAAAGCACAAAAATGGCAAATAGGAAATCAACATCAGCTACAGCTCGCTTGAAACAAGATTACATGCGATTAAAACAAGATCCCATTCCATATATTACAGCAGAACCAGTACCTTCAAATATTTTAGAATGGTAAGTTATAATATTCATCATATATATGGTTAATATTATTCCAAAATTGCAACATTTAAATTAAAATTACAGGCATTATGTAGTTAAAGGACCAGAAAGTACTCCTTACGATGGAGGTTTATATCATGGGAAACTTGTATTTCCTAGAGAATTTCCATTTAAACCACCTTCTATTTACATGATCACTCCTAATGGACGATTTAAGACGAATACACGGCTTTGTCTTAGTATATCTGATTTTCATCCTGATACATGGAATCCTACATGGAGTGTATCTACAATCTTAACAGGACTTCTTAGTTTTATGGTATGTGTTATTTTGGTAAAAGTTTCTTATACGGTGTATCAACGTTTTTCACATAAAATTTTTATCACTAAGACATGCGTTGTAGTACAGTTGATATGTTGCAATACATTAAACTGGACATTAAATATTTATAGTAAATTAATAACCTTAACTTTGAGAAACACTACTATAGAAATTGTTGTTAATATAATATACTTTATTTATTTATTGTCACATAGTTCACACAGCAAAATAACTGTTAAATAATTAATAGAGAAATTGAAATCAGGTTTATTATTTTTTAGAATGAAAAAAGTCCAACGCTTGGTAGTATAGAAACATCAGATTATGAAAAGCGCCAACTCGCTTCACAGTCTCTTGAGTTCAATGTAAAAGATAAAATGTTTTGTGAACTGTTTCCTGAATATGTAACACAAATACAAGTGAGTATTTAATTATTTAAAATTAGTTTTGATATTTCATTGTTTATTTTTTATCAAGGACATCGACATTTTTCAGTTAAAATGGTTAAAATAAAATCTGCATTTTTTAGTTAAATTTAATTGATTAGTATATCTTCAAGGTTAGATCATTGTTTGGTCACAATTATAAGTTAATTAACCTTTTCAAGCCCACTTTTGCAGGATGATGTTACAAATATTTTTATTAGTTTGACTTATAATAAACAATAAATTTTACAATAACTTTTAGGGTCTGGGACATATAGAGGTACTTGTCAATTATGGTCCCCATTTTTGAAAAAACTAAAATCACTAGGAACGAAACAAAATTCGTCTATAGATAGGTAAATGTCATGTATTATATATACACGTATGATGAAATCAGCGCCAATGTGACTAAAGTTTGTACTTTTAATTTCAATATTTTTAAATAGGTAATTAAGGTAATTATTATAATTTTGGGGCGAAATCATGTTGTTTACTTAGGGTAGGTTATTAATACGGTTAGGGGTTAGCTGGGTTAGTAGGGTTATATATATTTCACTTCCTACCTCAATTATTATTTAAAAATTTAATTGTCGTATTAAAATTAATAGTGCAAACTTTTGTCACATTGGCGCTAATTTCATCATGACATTAGGGACACTTTAATTTAAGTGTCTCTACATGACATCGATGACATCTACATGACATATGCCTATCTACGCATGAATTCTGGTTCGTTCCTAGTGATTTTAGTTTTTTCAAACAATGGGGACCATAATTGACAAGTATCCATATAGATCCCAATGGGACTTTTTGGTGGGACACTTTTGATGCAATGGGACACAATGAAAGTCAAGATTATAAAGATAAATATTATTTATTATTGCAAAATTAACAGACTAATACTAATATTAACATATCTTGGGACGCAGGTATCCCTGTGGGCACGAAAGGGTTAAATCTGCAACTTTTTAAGTTAGTACCTCATTTGTGGAATATACAATATTTATTGTTTTATTTCAATATAAAAATGCCTTTATTTACATATTTTTGATGTTTTAACATTAATACAGTAGAACGGGTTATAATGACATCGAAGTGAGTGGTCATATTGGTCGTAAAAAGCGGATAGTCGTAATAACCGGTAAAAATGCAATTATATGGGATTCAGTTGGACTTTTATTTTAAGTCGTTAAAACCGATACGTCGTATTAACCGATGTCGTTATAACCGGTTTCTTCTGTAGTTTTTTTTTTTTAAATAAATATTATAATGTAAACTATACATGTGTAGTACTGTATGTGTGTGTAGGCTGGCCAAGTGAGAGAACTGTTGGAGTTCAATAATTTTGTTGTTTTTTGTCAATGTAGTGTCACTATAGCTAGATTATATCTGATTTTGTTTATCTCGTCTATATCAAATGGAGACTCCATAGTCCAGGGCCTGGTATAACTGTAACCCTAATCCCTTTCTATTACCAGGCCTGTGTTTAGGGGAGGTATCAATTTATTTATTCTGTAAACCCAAATATATTAAAAAAATTTATATCGGTTATAAAATAGTAAATATAATATGATGATCTAAGATTTTATTTATTATCTTATTTTTAAATGTTAGCTTTACTGACAAGGGGGCATTGCATTGCATGGATGAGGGATTTCAGAACAATTTTCAAAATTTAAAATAGTTATTAATAAAATAAGGACCATGAGATTGAATGCTCAGATTTGTTTTTACTCTAGTTTTACCTCCCAAAAGCTGACTGAAATCTCTCATCCATATGATGAAATGACCCCTTGTGAGATAATTAAGAGTTATATGAACTAGGTTTCTGGGCTGTTGTCATATTCCTTTACTTGACATAGTTTTAGAAACATTTTTAAAGAAAACTGACATGGGAGTCAAAATGTCAAGTAAAGGAATATGGCAGTTCATATTGGTACGGGCTACCAAAGTCAACAGAAGAAAAGAATTCATGATAAAAAAATATAAATTAATTTAAATTATAGTTTCTTATATAGGTTACATTGTTCATAAATATTATAAATTTGTTTTTATATAAAATACAAAGAGTTATAACGTTTACATAAAATTAATTTCATTTTAAACACGGTGAATGCACGCAATGCTGTTGTAACATGTGCCTTGCTTCACTCCACTACCTCAACAATATAGCAGATAAATTATAACTCAGATATTTTGTTCTATCTTGAGGTTTCTATATTACCTAAATCGATATTTTGTACATTAAAATGATCCATGATAAATGTACTATTTAAATGTGAAAACCGATATTATGTACTTTATGACGTTACTAAGACAATGCAGGTTGAAAATATTCTTTATGCACGGCGTTGCCCATTTTTTGTATAGAAAATGTCTGCAGCAACTTAAATATTAAAGTTAGACATATGGTCTTATGGACTTTGATATAGATCTAATTGAACTATACAAAACATCTAAACCTTGAAGCATAGAATAAGGAGTATGAACAATATCTCTGTAATACAATTTGTTGAGTCAAAATATGACCCCCCAAAGTGGGTGGTCTCTCGTGCTTGGACCGCTGCGCAGTAGGTGACTGCGCACAAAGTAAATTTCTTACTTCTGCGCAGCGGTCCATAAAATGCGGACCGCCCACTCCAGGTTGCGTTTTTCAACATACCCCCTCCACTCATGTTTACACTCCTGTCTCTAATCTTCATGATCTAAACATAATTTTGATGTATTTCTTCTAGTTTAGGTTAGGTTACTTGTGCAGCTAATTTATTTACTGCTCGCGGTTAAACCTACCCACACAGATACAGTAATATACACACACAAACTTTTTCTTTTTGTATTATACATGATGTATTATTTTTATAATCATTATTTTAGGCCGAAATAGCACGAAGGAATGCGGTACAGGCTACATTAAATCAAAACAGTACAACTTCACAGTCTGCACAGATTACTGAACAAAATTCCCTGCATGCAGCTATCACAAATATATGTGTGATAATTGGTTTCGCAGCATTTGCTTACACGGTCAAGTATATAATACGAAGCTTAGCGACAGAATAATTGTTATTGTTTTAGTTTTTTACAGGGTATATCTGAAATAATGTGGCATTTGGCAGAGAACTGTACATAAAGTTATTTAATAAAAAAATAATTTAATTGTTGACCTATGTTTATAAGTTATGAACAGAGCAGGTGATAGCTGTAGCGATTTGTACAGTAGAATGAAGGTTTTTAATAATATATGTAGATTAGAGATATATAGTCATTTCAAAAGGTATTTATTAATGAAAACTTTTTGAATAATTATTAACAAATTTAATATTTAGTTGAGATTATTTAATTAATATCTCTTAAAATTTTATAGATACATATTTTGGTGCTGCGTTAATGTGTTATTTACCATTATCATTATGTTTACTTTAAAATCTATGTTCTGAAGTTTAACTGAGACCCAAAATTGAAACCACATGTTGAACCGCTAAATGGCAGTTTCCATGCGATACAGTATTTTACTACTAAATGCGGCTCGCGTTACACAATTATAAACGATATGCAAACAGGAAATTTAAAGAGTCAAAAACAATAAATATGTTGCTTATTTGGTTATTCTTAGTACTCCGAAAAATTTTAATTGTGGCTTTCATGATATTTTTAAAGTTCTAATGCGAGTCCTATGAGTGTGAACTTTAGCCACCTTTAAATAAGATAGTACAGAGGTGAGTAATAAGATATGATATTTAGTTAAGTATTTATGATTGATGGGTCTAGTTCCGAAGTAAAATTTTGTTGGTTAACATTGAAATATTACTGATAGCGACCATATCAGTAATAAACATTTGGATCTAATTAGATTAGGCTATTTTTGGATCTGAACAATTTAAGAAATTCTGATCCAATTGGATCGGAACATTTTTTCCCTAGTATTTAAAACTTCTGTTGTCCGTACTTATAAAACAGCAGAAGTACATGTGTCTTAGTTAGATTTTAAAACACATATTTTAAAGTAGTACCTATATTTTAAATATATCTTCCTTATTTGAAATTTAATAAAATGATTGAATGATTACATTTAAAACTTTTTCACATAAATCATAATGGTATTACAACTGTACCACATTGTTTTAATTGAATGTTTTAGCCTGGTTGAGTTGTATCACTAAAAAATCTACTAAAATTAGATAATCTTGTTTTGTTAATGCCCTTTTAAAAAAAAACAATTATTAAACTTAAGGTTTGTCATATGGATAATCATTTTTTTATTGTCCATTTTTAGTAATACAAGGGTTACTATTTATGTATCTGGAATAAGAAACAAAAACAAATATTAATCATTGAAAATGGTTTTAATGTTTTTCAAAATATTTACAATGAACATCGACACACTTTTGTATTCGCTTGAACCATCTGTCATAGTATTCATGCCACTCCAAAAGTGGTACCTCCAACACATTTATTTAATTGAGCGCTTGTCAAATTGTGCCAGATCCAACGCGAACAAATCTTTTTTACAGCTAAATGTTAATGTAATATCTTATGTTTGCTAGTCATACTAATGCCCATGGATGTCTCAATTTTACGATATGTCACATGATGATCTTCTATTATCAGTTCATGGACAGCATCAATGTTTTCTGGCACAACAACCAATCTTTAAATTCGTCTATGGGCAAACGACGAGTTAATTGTTCGATGTATTGTTGTTGAGATAATCAACATCGAAAGTCATAATAAATGATCGCACGAAAATGTCATGAGTCAATTTCATTTTTTTAGCCGAGACGAAATTTTAAAAAAAAAGTGACTGTATGACAAAACGTTCTGAGTACGTATACCTAACAATACTAGTGTTGCCAGTTCTGGATACATAAATAACAACCCTCGTAGTTATTCTTACAATGTTGTACAATAATTTGTGATACAAATCGATGGTTTTAGGTCATAACATGTCATTTTGGTAATTTTTTTGATAAACATTTATTCTGATTTAGTTTTGTGTGTTCTTTTGTTTGGTCTACTAATTTTGTTGTTTATTTATTCAAACATTTTCTTAATGATATCTAAACAATACAGATGCACTTCAAATTTTTAAGTTGCTTTCTTAAATGACCAAAGACAGTCAAAATGCAGTGCATGTGAAAGAGTGGTATGTAATGAAATGTTTATCAAGAAGATAAGGTAGGTACTATTTTAAGTTACATTTGTAAAGATATAAATATTGATAGAAAATAGTAAAGTTAAAATATTTGAAAAATTAGAAAAACATTTTAATAAATATTTATAAGATAAAATAAAAATAATTTTCATGAAGCAAACAAAGAACATGTTTTAAATAAAATACTTCACAGACAGTGAAATTTTCAAAATCATTAACTATATTTTTTTGATATCACTAAAAAAGATGTCTTCATTTTATTGTGAAGATAGATTTTTTAATTACCTAGATGTACAATCTATGCTTTATGTCTATGGTTTTAATCATGACATACATATAGAGATATGGATTGCGCATTCTGTATTACCGTAATGTGTAAAATTTGGTTCACATAAGTGAAAGTAGAGATATAACCCAATGCATACTCTATCTTTTTTACACTCATGTTTAACCAATTACCCAATGCATGCTCTATCTCTTTCTTTTGTGATGACTATTTTTAAGGTTCAGTAGAAAACTAGGAAACTTACATACTAGTAGTTTCAGTATGTCCATGTGTCTATCTGTCTGTATGTCACAGCCCTCTCATTCTCTCATTTATATATTTAATAAGATGAAATTTGGTACACGGACGTAGATTGATGATCCAAAAACAGAAATGATAAGATTTTTGAAAAAATATTTTTTTTGGATCCTTTTCCATTGCTTGAAAAGTGTACTAAATTTTTTTGTTTCAGTTACTCCATTGAAATAGATTAGATAGATAAATTCAGCAAAAATTCAGACACGATATATGCTTTCAAAACGTTATCAGAGCGTCCCTCCCCTCTAATTTCAAATCTGTCAATGCCAAAAATCTGAAAAAATTCCAGAATGTAGCTTTAATTAGTACTTACAATGAAAATAATAATAAACACTAGCAAAAATAGTTTATGAAGAATTTAGAAATAACACTTTTATAGAGATTACATCTTTTGTTAACATGAAATAGCTCTTGATACATATTATCAAGTAGAGAATGTTAGTGAGAATGGTTACGGAACCCTATCATGTGTGTGCTTAACACACACTTGGCTGTTTTATTTTGAATCAGATGCTCTACGTATATGGTTTTAACTTGTAATGATATCATTTTGAAAATCGAAAAAATTAAACACTACATTTCGCACATATTTTTAACAAAGTATGCTTGCATGAGTGCTGGTGGCGTGAATTTGAATTTACGTAACTCTATTTAAAAAAATGTTTTATATACAGTAGAAACCCCGGTTATAACGACATCGAAGGGACCGGTCATATTGGTCGTAAAAAGCGGTTAGTCGTAATAACCGGTAAAAATGCAATTACATATATGGGATTCAGTTGGACTTTTATTTTGAGTCGTTAAAACCGTTACGTCGTATTAACCGATGTCGTTATAACCGGGTTTTACTGTATATTTTTAAATTTAAATTACCTAAATGTATTTCAATTGTCTGGCTTAAAAATTGTGAATGACTGCTTTAATAAAAAAAATAAAACCTAATAAAAAAGCTTTATAATGAAATTGCCAAAATAAAAATATTAAAATTAAATAAAATGAGATTTGAATTTGAATGGTGGGTTTTTATATATAATCTTATTAATTGTACTAAATAATTTAATTGATTTTTTATTGCTATAAATATGATTGGATCATAGACATAAGCATGGACTTGAAAACAGGGTTGTGTCAAAAGAAAGAGATGGAATTCAGTTACGGATATAATTGTCCTTATTTAAACAGGAGTGTCTATTACATTCTTCTTAGAAAAAGATTGATATCTCCGTAACGTCGCCGCATCTTTCTCTCATTGCTTTGAGCAAATGTTACACCCATGAAGCATATAATAAGGAGAGTGAACTCTGTATCTATGAAATACAATTTTTTGAGTCAAATATGATCCCCGAGCTGGGTGGTCTCTCGTGCTCGGACCACTGCGCAGTAATTGACTGCGCAACCGTATAGTTATGCGTACCGCAATGCACAAACCATTAAAAAAAGTAAAGTAAATTTCTTACTTCTGCGCAGAGGTCCGACAGATGCGGACCGCCCACTCCAGGTTACGCTTTTCGGCCTACTCCTTCCACTCGAGTTTAATCTTCTTATTATGCTTCATGGTAACACCATTATGTTTGTACAGAATGCGGGGTCCATGCTCGATGTATAATTTATAATAATTATTGATAATTTTAAGTACAGAAAAATAAATCAAAAGGACTTAATATACAGGGTGGGTGTTGCAGATTTTTATTTCAGAACCATCGCGTATTTGAAAAAAATGTTCAGACGGTTCAGACCAAATATTTATATGTTATTTTAGCGTGACCATAAAAGATATTTAAAAGTTAAGATTTTTTTTTAAATTGGAACCATGTAGCTTTTATTTAGGAATCTTATTCTACGCGAAAGAAAACACGAATATATTTTATTGAAAACTTTTTTTTGAACAATCTAAACTTTATAAGATATCTAACAAAATAATTTTGAGATTTTGTTTATTATGGTGTCATAATCAATATTATGGTAAAAAATTCTTGAAAGACCAAAATCTCGAATTCTTTTGTTAGATATCTTGAAAAACTTATGTTGTTCAAAAAAAGTTTGCAATGAAAGGTTCGTGTTTTTTCACGTAGAATAAAATTACTAAATAAAAACGATAGGTAAGAGAATGTCATCAAGGTTGGTCACTCTTTTGACTTTTGCCCATAACTTCCGTTTTAGGAAGAATTTGCTCAATTCAAGCACATCGTTGGTAAGGTCTGGAAAAAGGATCGTTTTTACTTAATCACAAATTTATTGGGTGAAAAATGAAAAAGTTATATGCATTTTAAGGTTAGCCCATGTTGTCTAGGTTGGCCCATCACTTAAAATCGACTAAATATGTACTGAAATGATTGAAAATAACTTCGAAAAATAAATGAGTGAAATAAAAAACTGAATTTGTTGCATTTTTCATTTTTTTTATTCGATTAGTATTTTCCATGAACATAGAATGCATGTTCTTGCAAGGGAACAAGAAAAACGGAGGGATCGAATTTCCCTCCGCATTGATCACCAGAGCCGAAGTGACCATACTTTCTTGTTCTTGAGCAGCTATTTGATCTATGTCGGCTGCCAATATCGGACTGAATTTTTTATACGCACACGATTATAAAAATCTGTAACACTTTAAATGTCCCACCCTGTATAGTAAACCAGAGCCGGCCGAACGTCCAGGCGACAGCCTGGGGCGCCAATTTCGTGGGGGCGCCAATTTCGTAGGGGCGCCAATTTCGTTGGGGCGCCAATTGTTATAAACTTATTTTCTATATTCTGTTCTAGGGCGCCAAATTTAAGCCTTACATATTTTTTTAATAATAATTTTGATTTTTTCTGCAAAATGGGGGGGGGGGGGGGGGCGTCAAAAAAAATCTCGCCTGGGGCGCCAGAATCGCAAAGGCCGGCACTGAGTAAAACAATTAGTTGCTTCGAGCATTTGAATGATCTTATTTGTAATATGAGAAAGTTGATAACGATTGAAAATCAATTAATAGGTAAAATTTACGAATGTTTTTGTAACAGATTTTATATTTTGATATAAAATTCGTGTGTGTTACTTATGAATACGATATGTTATAGAAGGACCAATAATAAAATAAATAATTATTAATTTGAATTGTGTGATGTGAATGAACAATATCAATTGGTTATTAGGTAGGTACATAATATACATATACAGTGGAAACCGCTTATAACGATATCGAAGGGACCGTCATTTTAGGTCGTTAAAACCGATTGTTGTAATAACCGATAATTCGATTTTTTAAGGTATTTATCGAAAAAACTAAACACTTCATGAGTATGCTGAAATTCACCATCTGTGAGCGAACATATCGTTAAAATAAAATAAAAATTTTAAGCACAGAATAATAAATATACTATAATATATATATCTATATCTATAAAAGAGTTTGTCCTTAACCACTCACTCACTCACTCATATATCAACGTACAGCCAAAACGCCTGGACCTAGAAACGTGAAATTTCGTAGGTGTCTTCCTTTTATGATGTAAGCACCCACTAAGAAAGGATTTTTCGAAATTCAACCCCTACGGGGTTAAAACAGGGTGTCAAAGTTTACATAAAAAATATTTTTTTGTTCGTATTTAATTGAAACTTATTGAACATACTCTACAATATAAATGATGAAACAATTATTTCAGCATATCCCAAAATTTAACCCCTAAGGTGTTAGGGGGGTGGAAAAATTTGTAAAATATTTTTTTTTGTATTCACCGAATGAAACATGGCACACGTAGATACTCTACAAGACAAACATCAGTCATTAGTTACGAAAATATGGGAATAGGAGGAGGGATAAAATTTTGATATATTTATCTTCATAACTGTTCATGATATTAAAGTAAATTCGGACGGGGACGGGAATGGATTTAGATATGTTTATCTGCATATGCCTGCTTTAAATTCGGGCAAAATAATCTGCAATAAAAAAATTCGATATTCAACCCCTAATTGCGAGGGTAGACGGGGGGGTGAGTTTTTACAATTTTTAACTTACATATTTATGTGTTTTATAGGTACCTAATGAATAAAAATCAATATAAAAAATGTAATATGTCATCCCCTATCACGTATGAAGGGTTCTAATTAGTTTCGAAGTTTACGCGAGCGAAGCCGCGGGATTCGGCTAGTATAATAATATAATATATAAGAATAATAATAATACATATAAACATATACGAATACAGAAGTGACACAACGATATTTTACTGGAAATTTAGTTTGACATTATCAGGTGCGACGGTTCTGATTGGTTGAGTATTAATCTCTCCACCAATCATATACCAGTATATGAATATTTGAAATCCACATCTGTTTTCTGTTTATTAGAATAATTATACCCATGAAGTAGTACCTGGAGATGACTCTGTATATCTGTAATACAATGTTATGTGTCAAAATATGAATACCGTGGTGGACGGTACTTGGTTGCGCATTTGTTGACTGCGCATCTGTGTATCCCGCCCGTAAGGTTGTAGGTGTTGTAGGATTGTGTGAGTACGCGCGGGGAACAGAGGGGTGAATGCGCACAAACTTCTACGCAAGAGGGAATAAAATGCGGATTGTCTACCCCAGATTCCGTTTTTCGACACACCACTCAACTTTACTGTCATCTCCAGGTAACTCTTCATGTTTATACCTAACCTTTACAATCCATGATGTATTATTATGTCGAACAATAGTTTTTACTGTACAAAACTATATATTAAAAAAAATAGAAACAAAAGACGGTCCGTCGTTAACCGATAAAATTCTCCGAAAATATTGTAAACAGAAAGTCGTTAAATGCGGTATTTCGTTGTAATTGTTATAAACGGTATAAAAGGCAATTGTATGGGATTCATCAGGGACTTTTACTTTGAGTCGTTATAACCGATAGGTCGTATTAACCGATGTCGTTATAACCGGTTTCTATTGTATGTATAATTGTACATGTAGATATTAAGATAACTGATATATCGCAGACGTTTTTCATGGTACTATATAAGGTACTGACACCAGTTTTGGCCTCTTTAAGAGTAAGGTATATTGTTTTTTTTGGGATTGATGCGCTTTTTTGTAATTCTCACGAACTCATGTTACTAATAAAACAAGTAACTCTTTATTAAATCAATTTATTTATCAGTCCGCGAATATAGTTATTTTAATTATAACTTTTTATTTTGTTTATGTTAGGTTACTTACAAAATGATATGTAATAATTTGCATAAGATAGTGTTAGAGTCAGAGAGACTGACGGGTTGCTGTTCTCTAGTATGTTTAATCGCAAATTCACTAGTTATTTTGAGGATGTTCGATGACGAGTGATAAACTGCCACGGTATCCTGGTCTATTAGAAATTTAAGACAAACTTGGCCTGCATAATACTGTCACAGTATATTAATTAGTCAGACTATCAGAGGTTCAATAAAAAAAACTTTTTTTTTGTAATTTTGAAAGTTGTTTTATACATTTTGTGGGGGTGTATCTCTTCTATCTAATGTGAATGGAATTGTATATACTATGTAAAGTACCGCATATAGGTTAGTTTTTTTTTTAAATTGATTAGCCATCGGGCTTAGCTCCGCAGCCAGTACTACATTAGTTAAAAAAAAATTTTAAATGAAATATTATAAATACAATTCATCTGAAATAATATTCTTGTTTTTATATAGTAGAATTATTATACATATTATTTTTTTTTGGAACTAACAAGTGGTGTAACTAGAATCCTTAAAGTTCGTAGTATAAAAAGTTATTAAGATTTGTGTCAATATTTCTGAATCATTGTTACATAGGTACTCATTATTTGTTACTGATACCAGTGGTGGTACCGTTAACTATGGAACTATGACCTGTCCTAATTAACCTACAAATCAAGTAGGTACAGTAGAAACCGGTTATAACGACATCGGTTAATACGACGTATTGGTTTTAACGACTTAAAATAAAAGTCCAACTGAATCCCATATAATTGCATTTTTACCGGTTATTACGACTATCCGCTTTTTACGACCAATATGACCGGTCCCTTCGATGTCGTTATAACCGGTTTCTACTTAAAAGTAACACTAACGTTTATAAAATAAACGTCATTTTAAAACCATTGCAATCATGGCCCCAGGAATGTCAAAAAACTGTCCTAGATTTATTAGCAAGAGGAGAACCGTCAAAAATCTTAGTTCGGTGACCCATGATTATAATAATATAACGATAAGTTAAATGCACATATGTAGGTAATGTTGCCAAAGTGTATCATCTTTATCCATTTTTTCTATACTATAGTATAAGTATAGTGGGATAATTTTGCGAAGTAATATTAACGGACTAGGAGGGAGATCCATTCTGGGTCCCAAGTACTAAGAGGACATGGTTATGGTATTTTTTGATAGGCAAAACTTAAAAATTTTACTATTAATTATTTTTGTTTTTTCATATCGTGTCACTAGGGGGAGGGGAGGGCATAACTATTATAACAATTCTCATCGGACCATAACCTTTCTTATTGTTAGTCTCCTACTGCGTGGTAATAAAGTTTAATAGATTTTTGGTAAAGATGCTATATTTGACGGTATATGATAAAAGTTTTAAAGTACAATCTAGATAAATAATACCAAATGTCAAAGTGATTAAAAATTATAAAGATATTACATTTGCATAAATGTATTCAATAACTTAGAAAATTAATAATGAAAAAATATTTCCGAAACTATCATACTTTTCTAATATAAAAAGATACAAATATATTTATATATAATTATTTTTGTTTAATTTTGCTTACTGCTAAGTAGAAATAAGTAGAATAATATATGTAAGCTGTTTAATGTAGTAAATATAGACATTATGGGTACCTACATAAAATATATGTCGTCTATATTTTTTCAAATACATATATACAGTCATACATTTATCTATTATTGCCTTATTAATTGGGATAAAAAACTATATATAACTTGTTACGAATGGGTGGATATTTTTCGCATTAAATAAGGATTTTGGTAAATTATGTTATAGTAATGTTTTTAATATTGCGTTGTGAACAATCATCAAACGTTATTGAATTGATTAAAAATGCATATTTTATTTGTAGATCATAATAAACAAATTTGAAAATCATTGCATTATAAACAGTAGCGTATCTGCCCTGGTGCAATAAATTGTTGCCAACCCAAAATGTTTTTTTACTTGATTTATAATAATTAATATATCAATATATTAAAAATGGATTATTTGGTTATAGTAGGGAAGTCATAGGGCGAAGGGGTAGTTATACTTTAGTTAAATTATTATTTTTCAAAGAAAATTGTTATGATAACGTTTAAATAATATAATCCGTGTGTAGAAGAAAGAAAATATGTATTCCTTTTTTTGTATAGGGAATAATTTACAGATAATAACATACTCGACATTTTAAATTTTAATCTATAACATTTGTCTTATTTCAAAAATAAATCGAAAATTAAAAAAAAATGACAAGAGTAAACATCTGTTTCCCGTTTAGTAATTACGTTAAACAAAATTCATTCGATACATAATGTATAAAATAATATTTCTATAGTTTATGTCTAATTCATTTTATTCTATATTTTATTAGTTTGCCAGAAATATGTTTAAAAAATAAGAATTATGTACACTGTTCACTGTCAGTATTACGTATAAGAAAGTCCCGTAGCACCCATGGCAGCGTTTTAATAGTTACCTTCAGAAATCAAATAAAAACTAAACTTGCACCGCCTGCATTACGCTACTGATTATTTATAGAGAGGTATTGTTCGCAGATCTAGGTATAATAATACGAGGTATGACTGTAGTTAATATAACATACTGTCGTTTAATATAGTGTTGGTGCTTATTTATTGTTTGTATCTTTGTATGTAGCATGATTTATTTAGTCTAATATTATTTTATTTTATTATTATTATTATTATTATATATCTTATTTATTAATTTAATAGGATTTTATAAAATTAAAAAAAAATGCTTAGGTTGAGAACATAGATATAACTATTCTGCTCACTTTGCTCCAAGTTATGTCAGCAAAGTTAAGTCAACTTATCGAACTGGTCATACACATACCTGCTCTATTTACCTCGCTTTGTTCCATAAGTAGAGAGCAGGTATGTGCATGGCTTCAGCCTTAGATACTCATTAGAACTGTGATGAAAAATAATTAAAATTTTTATCAAAACAATACATGTTAGCTGATTAAATATTACCAGTAATTGTTTAACTTTATAAAAATAATATCCCAGTAATTGAAAAAGTAATCAAAAGGAATTAAATTTTGACGTTTCATTCCGGTTTCTGTAAAATTCCGTATACACCGCCAAAAATTTCATTATGTTCAATTATTGTTTATTACTTTCAAGCAGTCTGAAAAAGTTTGCAGTGCTGCCAACCCACATTGTTTCAGTTTTATTAGTTGTCAATTTTCATATTGATTCCTTCTGAATCCGGTAAACGTCATTGAGATTAAAAATTTGTTATATCTTTTGCGTTCAGATTCCGGAATAAAACAGAATGGTATTTCTTTTCTCAATTACTGGGATTTTATTGGACATGTTCGCATTAAAAAGACATTTTATGTGTAAACAAGTAGACATGAAGAAAATAATTTAAATGACCTTTATTTGTTATCACGTACATAATTTCATTATTCTTTATACACATTGTCAAAACAATTAACCCTTTGTTGCCGAATTTATTTATTTTTTGAAGATCTGTATGCTTGTGGTATCCATGTAAAACCACTAGGAAACTAGAAACAGTGGCGTAGATAGGGGGGGGGGATTAAGGGGATCAATCCCCCCCCCCATGAGTCCAATTTTTATACTTTTCACCATATAAAAAATGATTTAATACTGTCATATCCCCCCCCCATGACTCTGACTTTGGTTGAAATCCCCCCCCATCGCAAAAAGCTATCTACGCCACTGACTAGAAATAAATTATTTGTTAAGTGGTTTCACTGTGATACCACTACTCAACAAAGGGTTAAATAATGAAAAAAACCGGTAGTGTTGAAAGCTATGTTATTAATAATGTGATAATAGTGACAAACAAATAAATAAATAAATATTTTATTGATTTAAATATTTTCTTTTCAGATAATTTTTGCAAATTTCATTTATAGGATTTTAAAACAAGCAAACATTTTTTTGTAAAATTAGCAAAGGTGCATGGGGTGAAACTTTTTTTAGACAAAATCTTTAAATATCATTTTAGCCCGTTACTAGAGATTTTAATAAAATATTTAAACCATTTCAAACAAACTTCTGGAATGTGTAAATAAATTTAAAAAAAATCAATGATGAGGTTAATTTTTATTTGGAAGCTGAAATTTAAAGGGTTATGTTTAATTGCACTTCATATTAGATGGTATTCACTTTGTACACCGTACACCGAACATAAATCTCAATACTCTGCACTTAAAATTTTACAATATGCACTGTTATAGATCGAACATAAATTTTAGGTAATACTTAACACTTAAAATTTTATAGTATCCACTTTATATACTCGTTTTATAATATAGGAAATCACAAAAATCACATAAAAAATATCAAATCTATTGGGGCGAAAGGAGCTTAGTTAGTTTTTATACGTTAAAATATATAAAATCACAAAAATTTCATTAAAAATATCAAATCTATTTGGGCCAAATGATGGAGGCTAGTTGTTAGGTTAGGTAAAAATATAGAAAATCACAAAAATCATAATAAATACATCAAACATATGTCATTTTTAAATCTGACAGGTCCAAATTTAAGGCAAGGGCAAAATATTATTTTTTTAGTATTTATTTTTAGTGGAAACTATGTATTTAAAGTTATATACCTAATTTGTTTTAAGTTCAATATATTTGTTTAATGTTCATAAATTAATTTTTGTGGAGTATATTTGTTATAAGTGAAAACGATTAAATAAAAAGTGTTTATTATTTAAAAAAAGTGCTTTTAAATACAAGCTTTTAAATACATATTATGCTTTCGAACTAAATTTGCAGATTTTGTTTAAATAATTTATTTTACCCTTTCCAACCTAATAAAAATCATAAAATCTTTTGTTGTTTGCTATATTCAATTTAAAATAAATAAAAGTTCAATTTGTAAAAATCAATGAAAAATTGAGGTTTTTGCATTTTTTATATATAGAAATATTTTCATCCCTTAATTATTTTGATGAATCTATATTATCAATTTGATGTAAGATTTTATGTTTTCTTGTATAACATTTTATATTTTTACATTTAATTTGCATTATTTTTTTACGACTAGCACATTTTAATTGTGATATATCTACTAAAGTAGTTCCTTATTTTGAAGGCGGAATTAGAAAAATTTGATAAAGAATAAACAATAAAATGTCATAAACTATGCATATGTATATATATTTTTGTTATTTAAAAAAATATTTAAAATTTATTTTATAATTCCGTATATTTTTAATGTAGATTAAATAAAGGGATTACTGATTATGTTTATTTTTTATTTTTACGTCTATACAATCTTTTGTGATCTTACTGTTAATATTATATTATAGCTTTGTAATTAAAATGTTAAATGTGTTTTCTTCAGTGATTTGTAATATTTGTGTAAATACTGATGTGAATTCTGAATTGTATTATAAAATTATTGTTTCAAATAATAGGAATTGGTTGTTTTAATATATTTGTATAACTTAATATTATTTTGGTTAATAAATACTTATTAAAGTTTATATTATATTCATTTTTCATTTAACAGTCGAGCTGAATAAGGAGTTTACACTGAAAAACAACTTTAATGATGGTTTTACACTAAAAAGATGAAACACAATCACGATATTTTTAAAAAACTTGTATTTAAATGCATTTTTTTTAATAATAAACAAATAAAATTCTTAAACTGAGATTCGATCCAGCGTTCACCGCGTTAGGTACATGTTAGCATGCTATCCGCTTGGCCACATAATACAGTAAATTTGAAATATAACAATTTTCAAAATTAAATATCTTTATTAATAATTTTAAAATTACTCTAGATTCACCTCCCAAAAGTTGACTGAAATCCCTTATACCTTCAGTGTGAACTCCCCTTGTCAGAGCAACTAGCAGACTGGTTTTGATCTCAAGCTATAGATCTCGATTAGATATACGTAGTACAAGTACAAATTAAAAAATTGAAGCAGTTTTAATAAGGTGACCAAACGTACTTCATTAGAGAGTTTTTAACTCCTTTTTGTGGCCACTACTCCTTTTTAAACTGCACTCCCAAACTACTCCTTTTTGTGATTTTATACTGCTTTCTACTTTCAAAAACAAAAAAGACAGCTAAATATTTCACATTATTTAAAGAAAATATATATATAGCCGACAATTACCTACAGTTATTACAATTGAACGCTTAAAACAAAAAAAGGTCATTCCATTTCGACAGCGTTTTTTTTTGATACTGTCCAATGGAATGACCTTTTTATGTTCAATTGTAAAACTACTCCTTTTGTGCCAAAAATAATTGGTTACCTTAGTTTTAGTGAGTGAAAAACTTTATTTTTTACTAATTAAAAAAATCATATTGTCGGCTAAAACATGCGCAAAAGCCAGTATAAAATATGAAAGACGCATAGCATTAGAAAGACTGTCTTATCAGCTATCGGAAAATATACCATTACCAGTAGCTGAAAAGGTTAGGAGGTACAGGGCACGCCAAAATTCTAGTCAGCGACTCGGTCAACGACGATGCAATCACATCACGAGTCTAAGTTTTATTTAACCCCACTGCCATTAACTACGCGATCTTCGATTTTTAACATTTTCACGTCAATCGCTCGACTGTGCATCCTGTCACAGTTACACCCATAATTAGTACGGTCAAATCACTCAGCAAACACTGCAGACTTAAATGAAACAGACTATAGGTAGGTATGTACATATGTATGTACAATGTACACTGTACAAGTGTACGTGTATGTATTGATAATAATACTTATTGTTAATAATATGTATACATTTCAATTAATTCATTTTGTAAATACGGCTCTGTAATTTCAACACATTTTTTGTGAGATAGCATTGAAAATGAAGTCAGAGGACATGTAGGCAGTAGACAGTAATCCTTGGGGGGGCTCGACACAGATTCACCGTAGCCAAAGTGGGGTTCTTTGCAACGGTCTCTTAATGAGGGTCTTCTTAATTAGTTTCTAGAGGAAATGGGCGGACTTAAATTTTATCCACAACACGGGATTCTGTATATCTATAAACTTTATTTTATTCGTTGTAAGTAGTTCGATTTTATTTAAAAATATGAAGAGTTTAACGAATATTTATTAATTGACGAGCGGAATCCCGCGGCTTCGCTCGCGTAAACTTCAAAACTAATTAGAACCCTCCATACGTGATAAGGGATAACATATTACATTTTTTATTGATTTTTATTCATTACCTACCTATAAAAAAGTAAATATCTCAGATCTTACATTACTTAAAAATTGTAAAAACTAACCCCCTCGCCATTAGGGGTTGATTATCGAATTTTTTTATTGTTGATTATTTTGCCCGACTCCACCAATATAACTTAAGCAGCTATAGATAAACATATCAAAAACACAAACCCTGTCTACCCCCACCATTAGGGGTTAAATGTCGAAATTTTTATATTAATAGATGACTATTTTGCCCGAATTTACCTTAATAAGTAAAACAGGTATGCAAATAAACATATCTAAATCCAACTTCGTCCCCGCCCCATGCTATTAGGGCTTGAATATCGAACTTTTTATTGAATATTAATTTGTCCGAATTTACTTTTATATCATGAACAATTATGAAGATAAATATATCAAATTTTTACCCCCCCCCCCATACTTATAGGGGTTGAATTTTCGTAACTGATATTTGTCTTGTAGAGTACCTACTTGTGCCATGTTTAATGAATACAGAAAAAAAAATTTCCACCGCCCCCTAATACCTTAGGAGTTAAATTTTGAGAAATGCTAAAATAATTGTTTCATTATTTATATTGTAGAGTAAGTATGTTCGATAAGTTTGAATTAAATGCGAAATTTTTGTTTTTTTATATAAACTTTGACACATTGTTTTAACCCCGTAGGGGTTGGATTTTGAAAAATCCTTTCTTAGTGGGTGCTTACATCATAAAAGGAAGGTACCTACGAAATTTCACGTTTCTAGGTCCAGGGGTTTGGGCTGTACGTTGATATATGAGTAAGTGAGTGGTTAAGGACAAACTTTTTTATTGATATAGATGAATATAGATCCAAGCGGTGGGGGGTAAAGGGACATGATCCCTCCATCAAAATTATAAAAAGTAATGCAAATTAAATTTAAAAAATGTTTAATAAATATATACAGGCTGGTCCGGTTTGGGATACAGATACTTTAGGAGTTGATTTTCTGGCTCACTGTGAGAAAAAAAATGAACGGGAAGGGAGGGGTTATATTCAACTCCATCTGAGCTACAGGATGTTTAAAAAAGTTCTTTCAGTGTATGTACGTAAAAATTGTATGTTATAATTAATTTTTATACACTTTCACGTACTGTCCTATGTGTACTCAGGCCCAGAGGGGGGAGGGGGGCTAGGAAGGCCATATGGCCCGGGTCCCGTGTCAACAGAAATATGGAATTCTTTGACACAATGATGACATGACTTGCTGATAAACGTCAGTTTTTCAACTGGATTCATTTTTTTCATTTTATAACATTTTTGAAAATAATTTTAACCTAATTTCAATAGAAATATTCAAATGATCATAACTCTTCGAAAAAAAAATCGTAGAGACCTCGGCGATCCCACGTTGTTTTGTCTCGGTAAGCCCTTTCGAACGAGACCTCACTCAACCCCATGTGCCATTTAAGATTTCTTTACTCCCCTCGAACTTTAGAAAAGCACTGTATAATTAAATCTTATAAAATTAAACTAGTATAAAGAATTTGTTTGCAAACATTTTTTTATTAATAATGTTCTTTATGGATTTCAAGTCTATGTGTCGATTAGTAGAAACTACATAACTTGCACTAGAAATACTTCGTAGTATGATTTTGGTTTGCTCTTGCCTTCGAGTAAATTTTTCAAAGATTTATTAAACTTTTTAGAAAATCTTAGTTTTAAAAATTAAATTAAATTGATATTTATACGTAGGTACTTATTTTAAATTAAAATTCAGTGATAAATTTGACTGGACTCAACGGTGCGCGTAAATATTAGCACATATCCCGTTTTAAATTTAAACATACATGAAACGAAAATGCCATAAACTAAATCTAAGGTAATAAAATTGTTCTCACAGGAAATGGCGATCCTAAAAAGTATAAACCAATCGCTACGAATATCTTTTTTTGTATAAATATCGTTAATGTGCGAAATGACATCAAGTCGATGGACAATGGTAAAGAAATTGTCCAGGCGTTGAAAATTGGTATATTTACCAGAGATGGTTTTAGAAAAAATTATGTGTAACTAACTAATTCCCGCGGCTTCGCTCGCATGGATTTCGAAAATAATTACAACCCTCAATACGTTACACATTAAAACTCCCACCTCCGTGGTATTTTTTATGCCGGGTCAAATGAAAACTAAATAAAACTTTCCATACGTGAATACAATCGAAAATATTTTTCCCATAAAAACTTTTCCATCCCCTTTCAACCCCTTAGCGGTTTGAAAAATACGAATTTTATTATTTATATTGTAGAGTATCTATACCTACTAAGTTTAAAATAAATCTGGCCAAAAAAATGTTTTTCCAATACAAAACTTTTGCACCCACGTTTATCCCTTTAGGGATTGAATTTCGGGAAATCCCTTCTTAGTGGATGCTTACATCATAAAATGAAGACACCTACAAAATTTCACGTTTTTTGATGAATGAGTGAGTGAGTTAGTAAGTGAGTGAGAGAGTGAGTGAATGATTGAGTGGGTGAGTGAGTGAGTGAGTGGTTAAGGACAAACTATTTTATATATTTAGATTATGCAAACAGTGATTTGAAAGAAATAGGTTCACATTTATTTTTTTAAATAATTTTCATCGCCTTATAACCGATTGTCTATTAACAATTAAATAACATTGACAATAAAATGAAAGAGCTTACATATACAGTTTTTATGCAAAAGTGCTTAAGGCCTACAACGATCCTAAAACGGTCTTGTACAGTGGCGAACATGGGTGGGTCGGACCCCCTCCCCCCGAAATGTCCGAGAAATTTTTTTAATCAATAGTCATTTAAAAATATCGCCATGCATGCTTATAGTTCAAGTAGATCCAGTGTGAGAGCGCCACAAAAATTGGTACCTACTCCTCAATGTGCATGTGTATCCTAAACACGTGCAACACTCATGAAAATGATTCATGAATATTTTCATTTATCTCCCCCCCCCTGAAAATAAAACCTGCATTCGCCACTGGCCCTGTATAATGTATATATATTATTTTGTATATTTATAAATATCTTATAAATAATTGAAGATTAAGTTATAAGCCAGTCTGAACAAAATTAAAATATCTAAAACACAGTCCTGTTTTGAAAAAGAACACTTTTTTTTATCAAAATTAACCATTTGTCATACTGGCGACCTTGAAGCACAACTTTCAAAACTATTTAAAATAAACATCGCATATTGATTCATGACATTTTACAGGCATGGGTTTTTGAAAACGTCGCCTGTAAAACCATCAATTTTAAGTACAAAAACAGATCATTATATTATTCTTATTGGGAACAATAGGCGAAGGTAGGTACACGTCAGAAAAGGGCAGGGCATGTTTCAAAAGAAGGAATGTTAGTTTTTGTTGTAAAGGAAGGCCAGAGAAACTTTTAAGGGCTTTTATAATATGCAATTTTTTTTTCAAAATGGATGGTTAAAATTTTTTAAGCAAAATAAAATTTGGAAAGAGGATATATTATGTAGGCAAGGTACTAAAATTTTGTAGAAATATTATACAAATTCAAAAAATACATTTTTAAAATAAAGTATATTCTGAGTCGTCTTAAGATATTTCAGCATCCTGGACCATTATAATTTAGCATCTCTTTAAAAACTAAACTATTAAAGAAATGCGTTGTTAAAAATACAAAATATTTTAAATACATTCAACACCGGTGAGAGTACCTACTTTTATTTATATTTTCCAAAAAATAAATTTATTAACGATGATCGAAGATAATTTTTAATAATCATCAATAGCGAAAAAAGATCTTTATTAGTCAGACGAGATTTTAAACTTTTAAAATTTTTATTTAAAAAATAAAAACTTTACCGTCTTTAAATTTTCGTCGCCCCCGAACATTTCACGTTAATGCTACTTACAGCATTATTAGCTCATATACATAGGTATGTAGTTATTTACCTCAGTATAAGTAGCTTAAAATTATTCAAATAATAAAATAATCTTAACTAAAACAATTAATAATTGTCCGAATATTTTTTCACCTATAACTATAATATATACCTAATATTTAAAAAGTCGAATGTCTGGTCATTGTTTACCTTTCTATTTTTTTAAATTCTTCAAACATTTTATTTATGAAACGTACCTATACTAATGATAAATGAATTGATATAATTAATAAATAATTGAACGCAATTGTTGAAATTTATACTTTCCGAGGAACCATTTTGTTTCTTTAGCACCTGTTATATTTCAAGTTTACCTTTAACGGTCATAAACACCTGCTAAATTCTTATTGGCTGTGGATTAAGACAGGTGTAACGAATAGGGTACTTGTGATTTGTGTTTGAAAATATGGCGTGTAGAAAACACGATTCTAATAATTCTTGAATTTTAATAATTAGTAAAATACATATATTTGTAATTTTAAAATATTTATATATTTATTTATAGTAATGCATCATAAATGTGGATTTCAAATAGATATAAACGGTATAGACTAGACCGTATATATTTTATTTTTATTAGAAATTTGTCAGAAATACCTGAAATAAAATTAATGTTATACCTTTATATTTTAGTACGCCAAAGAAAAATTGTTAAAACTGTGGTATTTAGTTTACTAAATTATATCTAATTTATAAATATTTGCCAATAAATTCTGGGCGAACATGCATTAATTTCAGTATTATTTTGTGTTTGTGCCAAACTAATATATTTGTGTATTTTATTTTGATGGTGAGTTTACATTTCTAAAAATAAAAACATAATTCTTTAAACAGTTTTTACATAAAAACGTTATTTTACACTGTTACGAAAAATCGATACAAAATATATCTGTTTGTGAAAAAGTATAAGAAAATATGTGTATATTTTATTGAATTTAAATATTCCAGAAAAAATAGTCTTGAATATTGAATACACAAGTAGAAATGGTAATTTTTATACCCTAAAGTCCATACATCATTTGGAAAAATATTTTATTAAAACCTTAAATATGGTTTACCAAATTTGTATATGAAGAAAGGGTTATTTTAATACAACCCATTGATTGATTTGTTTAAACCTATACTTTCTCTCTTCTGCTAGAAAAATAAATAAAAATATTCGAGCTTATATTAATTGTTCATATTATTTATTCTAAATATTCATGCTGCATACGTTTTTGAATACAAGTAAGCATATGCATAGGGGGGGGGGGAGATCCCCTTAAGGAAGTAGTGTCAAATATAGGTGGTTCGCGGTCCGCTCATTTCATATTCTATAATCAAAATTAATATCAAATTTTAAATAAACGGAAATGAAAAATGAAACAATCACTAAAATCAGTCGTGCATGGCTGTACGGGGCCCACCCTAATGCTAAGACTCTAAATAAAAAAACAATCACTAAAATATTATTGAATTATGCTCAAATTACACGAATAAAACAGCTTTCATACTAAACTATATAACTAACAATAAGAGAAAATAGAGCTAAACAAAAAATTGCGGAATGAGACATTTCAACACAGCAGTTCCAGCGTGGTTGTTTCACCATCGCCTATCGCCGATTTTTAAAACTCAGTTAGAATAAAATAGTAAATTTTAAACGTCTATATAGTTACATGTACCTACTTAAATATTTAAGAAAATATCCCTTTCTACAGATATTTGGTATTATTTTTGTTTAATGTCACTTTAAAAAATAGAATGAATTTACTGTTTTAAATTATTCATTATTAACTTTTTACAGCTTCCACAAGAAAAAAAATTAACTTCCTTATCATTGAAATTAAAAAAAAAAAAAACATTTTATTTTGAATGACTACCTATCTATAATACACTAAACAGTTTAAGAACACTTTGAAAATATATGCACATTAAAAAATATACATCGACAATCATTAATTTACTAGCCTAGTGCTGAATTATCCTGATGGCTACTCCTGGCGCTGAATCGAGTTGAAATACCGTACATCACAAAAATTGGCCTTACATTGGATCGCAATTTCAAATTTTCTTTCGCAAAATAAATAAATACAGTCCTGTTACCAGATAAAAGTCTGGTAAGAGGACTTTTTTTAAAACTTATACTGCGATGCCGTGCCCTATTAAGTACATAATCAAATAATAATCAGGATCATTTAAAAAACTTTTTCCTACTCTGGGTCCCTGGATATACGTAATGATTTTACTATTTTAGTAAAAAAATAACATAATTGTATATTAGTTATGTTAGTTACGGTCCTGCAAGGTGTCATGTTACAAAACAAGAAACATGTTCCTAATTATGATCCAGCGTGCGACTTTTACGTCTGCTAATTATTCTTGAAAAATGATATATGATCTATACGTAACCTTAGTTCTGATGTGCTTAGAGATCAAAATGGCGTCGCTTGTATCAGTCGCAAAGGCTTGCCGCCCTCTGTGCGGTATATACACCAGTTATCTTTATAATTTATTTCCGATCTGCCGAAACTCACCCAAATAAAAAAAAAAGTTATGTAAATTGAGTAGGTATACTCACCATCTCATAGAAATAATATTGAGTAATACTTATTCAGTAGTGTAACGTTAGAAATTAATCAGGTCGCGTCCGCGTCTTCTATTTTTCATGAATTTGATGGTTTGAGCATTATTTATTAAAAATAAACAACGATAATTTTTAAATACATCATATATTATCTTTGATCCGCTAAAAAGTTTCAGCGATCCTACAGTTTTTTTCGGTTTTGGGAACATAAATTTGCACGAGAACAACTATATTTTAAAAATATTAGTAAACATTATATCTATATAATGTTCAGATTTTCTAAGGGCGAAATCAGTATATTTTCTTTAAGCTTTTGTACAATGTTGTATACGTATGTCAAATGTAGAATGTATGTAATATGTAATTTAATACAATAATGAAGATGCGAAATGATAATACTTTAATCATCGTAGTAAGTATTGTTTTATAATAATATTTTTATGAAAATTGGAGAAAATGTTCTTCTTATAATGCCAAATAATCTACCAAGTTTTATTAAAAAATATTTTCAAATATCGCAAAAAAATAGATTAATTTTTTTTAGATAAAAAATTTTGTGAGAAATGCGAATGAAAATTTTGGTGGACTAAAAAAAAGGGTCGTCAAAATTACAAAAAGGGGGCCTTTACATGATTAGTAGTGCTTAGGGCATCACATAGGGTAAATCCGGCACTGATAATGGATATTTAACAAAAAAATGATTCAGTTATGAACTGTAGGGAGATATTGTTTTACTCAATAAAAAATTCCGGTTATTTGACTCAACTTATACATTTTTTATGACGATTTTTATTAATAATTTTAATAAAAGTGAAAAAATGAAGAATTCTTAGCACCCCAGTTGTGTGAACACGTAAACAAAAGTAACTTAATTTATAACTTGATTATTATTTTTATTATCAGTCACTCAGTTGTTTCATTATATGCAATCTTTTAGGTTTTATTTTCGTTATTAAGTAATAAAAAGGTAAGCATATACAAAATGTTTCTATTATATAGATAAAGAAGAAAAATAAGTTTATTATTTATACTTTCGTGAATCAAACCAATGATGAATAATTATCCAACAATAATCTTGATCATTTTGCATCCTGACAATAATCAATATATCTATTTTAGAAATATCATCTTCCAGATACCAATTTTTCCATCTACATGCCCTCCCCCCAACTTCGGAATTTTTATTTTCACTTCCTCAGTAAATTTTCTGAATTCAACACTATTACAAAATATAAGTAGTTCGTTTTCTAAATACATTTTAATCATTTAAAAATTTTTAGTGAATGAGTACCTAACGTACATTTAAAGAACATAAATCGTTAAGAATTGCGTTTTCTATTAACTACCAACTACTAACGCCTTGTCAATCAAACCTTACATAATAAACATTAGAATAAACAATATAAAAGATTTTTCAATTAACTTGTTGTAAACAAGATAAATTGTTTACGTTTTCTCAGACGCTAAGTCTACTTTAATATCGTTTACCAACGAGTTTTCACTGACATAGTAGATTATGATCTCTTTAAATACATATAAGTTATAAGGTATATAATATATTGAATATTTCTATCAAATAATAATAAAATAACTATATTTGTTGACTATAGATGGATAAATCGAATTTTTAAATTCAAAACACGCAATTCAATTAACACGAAAAAAAAGAAACAGAAAAGGATAACATCCAGGACCATATGTACTTATGAGGCCCCTGTCTGCAGTTAGTTCCCAGTTAGCACCTCATGTGGTTTTTCATAAGTACGGCCCTGACTCCTGACATTATCCAGCTGAAATTATCATCAATTTCATCGCCATAAAATTCAGGAATATTTTAAATATATTTAAAATGATTATAGTTATGTATTCAGGTCGGTATATATATTCTAGGGGTAAGCAGTGATGTTTATTAAGTTGACGACCATAGTAACACCTTGAAGTTTAGAATTACTTATGTCTGGTATTATAAATAATTAGCGGAATCCCGCGGCTTCGCTCGCGTAAACTTCGAAACTAATTAGAACCCCCCACACTTGATAGGGGATGACATATTATTTATATTGATTTTTATTCATTACCTATAAAAAACGTAAATATCTCGGATTTTAGTTAAAAATTGTAAAAACTAACCCCCTGTCTACCCTCGCCATTAGAGCTTGAATATCGATTTTTTTTAATTTAGATTATTTTGCCTGACTTCACCATTATAACGTAAGCAGCTATACAGATAAATATATCAAAAACACAGACCCTGTCTACTCCCGCCATTAGGGGTTGAATGTCGAAATTTTTATTTAATTAGATGACTATTTTGCCCGAATTTACCTTTATAAGTAAATTAGGTATACAGACAAACATATCTAAATCCAACCTCGTCCCCGTCCCATGCTATTAGGGCTTGAATATCGAACTTTCATTTTTAATTGATTATTAATTTGTCCGAATTATTGGCGATCTATAAGCAGTGGTGGTAAGTGTACCTACATCATAAGTGCATAGCATATGCATTATTTTATATTTTACATTTATTCTAAAATCCCAAGCAAATTCATAACGATTTGACACTTCGCAGTTAATTTGGCTTTTGCTATTAACTGTAGGTATATAAAAAATATAAAAAACAACTATTTTATTGATTTTCATAGATATGACACGGCACCCGGGTTAAGCTAGGTTTTTTTCAGATTTTTGACACGCTGAGCTAAAAAGGTCCGTCACTGCTGAAGCAAATTCTTTATACTATACCCGACATTAAAATTTAATTGTAATATGATATTTTGTCTATGCATTTTTAGTAAATTTTACAAGATCTTATTTTGTCACAAGAAGATTTCGTTGGTGTGAATTCATAGCTTTATAAAAGTGATAAATATTTATATTTGATTTGTTTATTCACTGCTAATACAAATCTAATACCTCTGTCTCCCTTGTTTAGTTGAAAAAATCTTAACATTATTATGTATAGTAGAAGACACATTTAGATATGTATGTTGATAATTTACAATTTAATGTACCTTTAAAAGATCTATAGTATGTGGTTTTACATATTTATTGTTATTACATAGTTTATTTGAATATGATCATTTACCTATGAATGAAATACACAACATAGATTAGTGATGTTTAAATTTTTCGAATTACATTGAAACTATGCGAATTAGAGAAAAATGGCCAAATTAAAAATTTTAGGTAAGATTATTATCTATAGTATTCTATAGTATGTTCTATTCATTTTTTCGAAAAATAAAAAAATAATAATTTCAAATGGTTCATAACAGAGAAGAAACCAAATATCTGCCAAGAGTGTCATGGGACTTTCTTATACGTATTACAGAACAGTAATAGGTGATTCTAAATAATTATTGGAAAAAAATGCATGTGGAATAAATTAAAGATAATAATATACTCGCCATTTTTATTTAAAACATTTTATTTTTATTTCAAAAACAATTCAAAAATTAAAAAATTGACAAGAGTAAACATCCGTTATCGATTTGGTAATTACGTTCAACAAAATTGATTTGTATAAAATAATATTTTTATAGTTTATGTCCCATTTATTTTATTCTATCTTTTATTAGTTTATCAGAAATATGTTTTAATAAAATGAGAATCACGTACACTGTTCACTATCAGTATAAGAAAGTCCCGTGGCATCAATGAGTTTTTTTAAATTATCAAAATGGATTCTATTGCCTATAAGTTTGAATTTTTTGTTACATTTCAGTGTATACAAAACCCCCAGTAAGAATCGAACCTTAATCTTCTACTCAACACTCGTCAACAAACAAAATACCAACGAACGTTTTAACGAACCAAATGGAAAAGTTATCGACTTATGATGTATGCATGTTTAAACCATTTAACTTAAAACCTAGAGACTGTTATTCTACATGCCTGAATACTGTTTATAGGAATCATTTTAATCACAGTACACTCTTTGTAAACATTGTACGACAATTAAATAACAACCCTGGTATGGGGTTCATGTACCCACCTGGTGGACAGCGGTGTATGAATGGACCAGCGTTATTGGCGTCCAGATGCGACTCACAGGGAATTCCACTCTCCATCTGGGCTGCAGACGTACTAGTTTAATAATATTCCTATAATATTTATTTATTTGTTTATTATTTGTTCCTGTACGTGCGAATGCAATTTGTTGTTGTAATAAAAACAAGATGTTGCACTGATGGTTGCGATTAGGCGTGAGAATGTTCTGGACATTTGGACACAATTAAAATAATCGTGTTGGTTAGTTATTTGTGCGACAGTATACGATAGTTTACAGATGCGAATTGGATTCATTTGAACGACTAGAATTTGACCATGGACTTCTTAGATACGCTACTCAAATGTAAAAAATAAAAAACTTAAAAAAAAAACGATTAAAAACACTAAAAAATTAATCAAAAATTATAGAACACCAAAATTAGAACAATATTATAAAATAACTAGCTGACCCGACAGACGTTGTCCTGTCTTAACTATGAATATTGAATTCGAATTGGTAATACTTTACTATAAAATTAAAATATAAAATTAAAAATTAATAGGGGTTGATCGTAGAAGGGTGAAAATTAAGAGTAATATGACAAAATTAAAATAAAAAAAAAGTTTTTAATTAATTAAAAATAGGGGTTGATCGTAGAGGGGTGAAAATTTAGGGTTGTATGTATTTTTGTATGATGTATCATAAAAAATAAAAACAAAAAATTTTGTCCAAAAAAATAAAAAAATAATTAAGGGTGGACCACCCTTAACATTTAGGGGGATGAAAAATAGATGTTGTCCGATTCTGAACCCTAGTCGATATGCCTGCAAAGATTCACGAAAATCGGTTGAGCCGTTTCGGAGTAGTTCAATTACGCACACCGTGACACGAGAATTTTATATATTAGATAATATAACAATAAAAAATGCTATTATAAATTATAGAAAACATCAAGATCAGATGATATCGAAAAAGTGCATATTTGTAATTTTTTAATTCATACCATGGTCCTCTCAGCTGGAATTGTTGGCAGGCCCCCTAAGATTTTTTTCGGTAAGTTTAAATAATTCGGTAAGTCTTTCACTTATTTTCTACTCGCCGCGCTTGCCTCCTTAGCCCCAAACCACAGGAATAGAGACCTGTCAGCCCCCTAATTTGGAGGCCATGATTCATATTATAATCAATTCAAAAATATCGTCTAGTATGTGCACATATAAAAACATAAAAATAATAAAAATATTAATTTTTAATTTATTTAGATGACGCGACGTCTAACGCAGTTCGTTCGTCAAATCATAATTATCCATCAGTCTGTTTCGATTCTTCAATTTGAGAAGAAAGATTCACATAGATAGATGTTTCCACTTGTAGCTTTGATGTATTGCCTATTATTTCATATTGGAAAATTCATCTTCGGGAATATATTTTCGATAAAATTCTTCAAGCAGGTATTTTTAACAAAGCTATTTACGATAAAAATAGTTAACGTGAAAATGATGAGTTTAGTTGAAATCTTAAATAACTCACAATCAGTGAAAAATATCAAAAAGCATTTTGAAGCATAGGATCCTAAAATTTTCAAATTACATTGAACAATTTTTGTATCTACCAACGCAGTAGAATTAGACATTTTTTGGCACTCACAATATTGGCCTGTAATGTTTTAAGATGTTAATAAAAAATACAATTTTTTGAAGGAATTTTCGAATTTTTGTGTATAGATAATAAAATATAGGCTAGGATTTTATTTTTTTATTTATTACTTAAAAAAAACATCAGTTGCGCGGGGCCGGTATACTCACCGGGGTCGTGTATACCTTCAACCTTACTTAATTATTATAGAAACTATTTAACATGGTATAGGATTATAGATTAATATATGTATGCAACGCTTTTCAGTAAATTTGCCTACAGCTCTTACATATAATATTTTTGGGTTTTTCATTAGTAATTAAAATCAAGAATATTCGGATTACACTCGAAAGTACGGTTTGTGTCTTACTGTTTTGACGGAATTATAGGTTTTACAAGCTTCCCAATGTTGTTTAAGTTTATTATCCCTTCATAACTATACGAAATACTGGATTTACATTTTGGGAAAATACGTTCATTATACCGTTTCTTAGGTGTTTAGTATTAATATTTATTGTGGGGATTTTTCTACAGAGTACAGAAATTACGTATTTGGCATAGATTACCGTATTATTTTTTATAAAAGCATTTTATCATCAAGATACTTTTATCGATAGCAATATCTTGAACAATAATTACTAATAAGTGAATTATTGTGCTATTAAAACAAATTAAACATATTAAATATTTTTTTTGTCGTTACCTATCTAATTTTGGTAACAATATTTCATATAAAATTGTTTTTTGTTAATTTACAACAGAAAACTTAACTAATTTTTGAATATTTACTTATTATGTCTTTTTTAAATTTAATGACGTAAAAAAAGTCTGTATGCCTATATTTTTTTTAATTTTATCCATTGTTTTATTAAAATTATGTTACATTTATCTTAATATTCATCAGTTTATATAAAAAATTAAAATTAGTTTTCTACATATAAACTTGTCCTCTTCATTATATATTTTTCCTTCTTATTTCAATAAAAAAAACCTATAAAATATTTTGAAAAATGAAATGTAAACACAATAAAATTATCAAATAAGCCATAAGGTGTCAGTTGATGCAAGACCGGTCCTGACATTTGGGTCGTGCCTGTACATGGGTCCCCAGAAAAATAAAATAATGCGAACAATTATCTATTTTTAATGCAAATAATGACAATTATTTTAAATACATGATGTTGAAATATTGATTAATAATATATTTTATTTTTTATTGTAATTGGATATTGCTAATTTTTAAATATTTTGAATTTGCCGCCTAAATGCAACCGCAATCTGCCATTTTTAAATTAGGATCGATAACTTAACTATTAATTGTATGTAATTAATATAATTAAATATATAATTATTGTGTAGCAATTTTAACTCAGATTGGTGTATTTTCATAAAATAGCAAAAAACTACATAGACGTCCCCCACAAAAAAAAATACATGCGCACGTGGCCTCATTTATAGAGCAGACCGATCTTGAATAGGTGTTTAAAAAATATTTTTACGTAAAATTAAATTATTTGTCGAGACAATATCTATATATTTATTAATGCAAACGGAAATACGTCTTGCCGAAAACGCCGGATGATGACAATAAAATGTAATCTATTGTCTAAATTGAGGAAAGAATAAAACCACAATAGAAAGCAATAAAATTTGTAAATTCTGTTTTGCATTTAGTGCATTGGGGAAAACCGAAAGTCCTCCAACCCTTATTGAACGGAAAAACCCATCAACGGTTACATTTGACCTGTACTTCGCTTGTACGTAGGTAATAGCGAACCTTTATTATTATTTGGATTAGGCTTGTCAATCTTTTGTATTTACAAATACTAATCTATTATATGTATACGACATGTATGTACATGTACATATAATGTAATTACTGAAGTTTAAGTATTTTTTTAATAAAAATATATTTGTTTATTTGTTAATAAGTATTTTTAAATATTTTTTTTAGAAATAAATATTCAATGATTTATGTAAAAATAAATTGAAAATAATCTTGTATCTCCCATTTTAAAAATAAGAAATTGATATCATACATATTTACTTAGTTTTAGTTTATAGAAATTGATTATTTTAGTGAAGATAAAACGGATTTTTTATTTATTTGTTTGACAAAATGGTAAGAAAACCTAAACATTTCTAATACGATTTATTTTAATTAAAAAGTTTCTGATTTACATTTTTGCTGTTAAACCACCATAAGATATAAAATTTTGTTTATGTATTAAATAGGTACTTAGATTAAAGTCGGTATATATGGAACAGGTGGGTAATATGCACACATCCTTTTTTTGCTCTATTTTAAATTTTATAAACATTAATATGTATCCGCAAGCTTACACATCTAACTAACTGCGTCAGTTGTTTAGGTAAGTAAGTTAAAATTTGTATTGTATTAAATCTTTTAAATTGTTTATATTGCTATTGCAATATATTGCATTTAAAAAAAGGCAGGTATAGTGTTTGGCCGTATGAATAATGCTTCTAATCCACGTAATAGATTTTTTTAAATATATGTGGTTGCAGGTATTATTGAATACGACTATATGAAGTGTAATAATTAAGTCTGAAAAGTTTATAAATCATAATGTACTTCACAATTATCCACTTCCGCAAAAAAAAAAAAAAAATAGTACAAATTTTCATGATGATGAATATTGTATAAATTTAAGAATTCTATTTTCACTAGCCCGATTTCGTTAGATGATCTTATTCTCTGCACAATGAAATGATAAGGGCTAATTTTAAATAATAAATCAGAGTTTTACTACCTAAAACATGAATGATGTTCTATATACGAGTATACCGTCTTTGCTCTATATATCTGTATAGTCAATATTTCACAATATTTTTATTAGGCCAAAATATAATTCATGGAATCATATAACTACTAATATATATTAATTAAAAATTTTGTTTTAAATCAATTGCTAACAAATTGTCCGATATCCATAAAATGATGTATATAGGAATAATAATTATTTATTTTAATAACTTTTCTCAATTAAATTTTATTGTATGTCAAACAGAAAAAGCACGTATTCATGAGCTGCGCCGATTTGTATCTTTTCAAAGATAAGTTGAATAAATAATGCGTACAAAAATTTAAAATATTTTTAGGTTTCCGTTTACGCACATTTCAACGATTATTAATTATTATAAATATCAACGCACATTCAAAATTCGTAATATCTAAACAATGATGAACCATATGTTATTTCTATGACTTCAAGGCCGATATTTATTTAGTTCTAAAGATTATGTTACACATGTTAACTCCCCTCATTATGAGTATTAATGAAGAAATGTCGGTAAAAAACTTGACAATAATTATATCTGTGGAGATGTGATCTTCCGTTAGAGAATTTAGACTAGATAAATATGATTTTCTCATTGGTATTAAATTAGATGTATTATTTGTTTGTGTAGTTAAAATTAAAATTAATAAAATTTAATTTTATACTAAAATTTTCTCGACCGTGTATTATATGAAAATATTGAATGGCTTCGACGAAATGCATATTCCAGTTTGAAGATACAGTGAAACCTGGATAACTGGAATCTAGAGAACCAGTTCTTTTATTTGACTTAAAGAGGTGTCCCATGTACACCCAATGTACAAGTGACGGGACCTCAGTATGAATTCCAGTTATATAAGTTTTTCACCTATCCAAGTTCCACTTAATCAAGTTTCACTGTTTATTTTAAAAAATAAATAAAAACAACTAGATTATTTAAACGTCAAAAATAATGATAAAAAAATAGAGCGAGCTTTCGATTCACAGAATCATCTTCAGGCTATTAATAAGGAGTAATGTGAGGACGACGTCGTTATCTCAACAATATTTTTAAAATATATATACGAGTAGAATATAAGCAATGGACTACACACGCATATATACACAAATATGCCCTGGGTACACATTGCGATGACATTCACGAATGCCATTCGCCCAAATATTCGTTCGAAAGTTTGTATTCAGCCAAAAAACCGACAACCACTCGAATGATCTGAATGTTTGCTCAATGAAGATAATCACACGAATATACCATCTATAAATGTTCATCAAATATGTCTGAATGTCGATGTGTAGTCGTTTTTTGACCTGGATCAAAGGACGTGGATACGAAGACGAACAAAGCGACTGAAATGTTCGCGATGTGTGGACGATACATATAATTATTATTCTAACGAGTATTTGGGCGAATAACATTGTGAATAACAACGCGATAGTTTAAAGAAAATCTTTAAACTATAAATATCTCGAAAAAAATTGTACAGTGAATTGTAAAAGCTCATTTTGAAGGGGGGGAGATATGTAGTATTACTTGTCGTGAAAAATCTTTAGAAAAAATATCTGCTTGGTAATATAATCTATAATTCATAGATATAACCAAAATCATCATTGTTTGCCATTTAGATTAAGAGTTCTCAAACATCTGACGGTAATGGATTTGGTATCAATTTGATATTAAATCTATAAATGTTCGGTATTATAAACGAGCTAACAAAATTTGTAAGCTTATAAGCACTTTCAAATGAGGTATCAAACCTATCTGACAGTTCCTTTGAAATTTCATGTGTTTGACAAGTTTCGCGCACGCGTTGTAAGTAAATAACAACTGTATTAAAACAGTGGTGATATTATGAAAATTATTCTGTACGGTCAGAGTCGCCAACTGTTATAAATATTAATAAATCAAGTTGAAGTATTACTGCCCTAAATTCAATAACTAATCCATATACTATCACAGAATTAATACCTTATTCAAATGCACTGGAATACCGGACATGTCTAAATTGATGTCGTTCTGTGTTATTTATGTTAATTAAATAATGCGAATGACAAGTATAATTTTCTGCTTAAACTAACAATAAGTACAATATAAACAATAATTTAATACAGATACATGTATCATTTTTTTTCAAATTTTATAGAAATAGAATTTTTAATAAAGTAGATAGTTTTTACAAGTAACATTATTTATTCATGCTTAAAGTATAACAATACATATGTTTTTACTCATATATAGACGTATTTACAGAAAACATGAATATCTACATAATTTGTATTTATTTAAAATTTACGTGACGTTGTATCGATGTACGATAATCCTTGTGTCTCAGAGGGATACAAAAAACAGAAATATGGCGCTTGAGGTTTCCTCTGAAGAGCACAGCTGTTGTCGAATTCGCGCCAAACTTAGGCGGGCGGCTCTTTGGGGTTTTGAAGATGGCAGTGAGACGAATCGACCAGGGACGGAGATTTTTCCCTAATTTTATAATTTTTTTTTCACTTTATTAGTTAAAAAATTTAGTCGAAAATGCATCTAAAAATAAATATTTTTTAATTAAAACTTAAAAGCTGTCTATAAATTTTTAAGCCCGTTCGCACTGTTAACATTAAGAACAAAATTTTTTGTCCTTATTTTAGAATTCAATATAATTTCTGAAAAATCGATAAATTACAATCTTACTGTAAATATACAAATATTTTGATTGTAAGTATTGTAAAATGCAGATAAATAACTAGGTAAACTAGGTACGTAATAACTTATAGTATATCGAAGTAGAAAAAAATGGTCGGATTAAGTTTTGTCAAGGTATTTATTATTTATTATTATTATTCTGTTCAATATTGTTTATTTAGAAATACAGCAAAATGTATTGTAGTTGTCAATGAATGAATCGGTTTGTAACTTACCTAACGATTACTGATAAATTACATTATATGTTTTCTTTATATTCTAAATTCATAAAATAGTTTTAATAGAACATTTTCTATACTCTATAAAGTGTACACCACTGAATTTGTCGCTTAATGACTCTTAAGACAAAGTATATAACATCTGTCGAAATTTATCTCAGGACCTTGGGAAAGCCTTCTGTAAGATATACCTCCACTTCTACAGTGACTTTTGAATGAAGGATGATGAATGCACCTCTTTATATAAAATACTATTTTTGTCTTTCTTCATCGTATATATGCAAATTGGTTGTCATTTACAGAACTTTAATGACATAACGCAGGACTGTCGGTATCCTGTGTAAGTTAAAACAATTGTAAAACTTCTAACAGTTGAGCAACGTCAACTTGAATTCGAAAAAAATGCGTTATCGAAGTGAGAATTTGGTCTGAACCAAATTCTTTATAATATCGGTCATTAGACTATTGCCTTGTACATAAATATTTTTTTGTCTTAATTATATATACTTTTAATTTTTTGTTTTGTCTTGGAAGAATCCTGCAGACATTGCAGATGTCTACTGCGATGTGCCATACGAAAAGGGTTGCACCAAGAAGCCAGGATAGCATAAGGACGTTAAAAATTACGTTGTTTAGAATTGATTTTTTTGGCCTTTAATTTTCAATATAGTCAGTTAATATCACTTTTAGATTCCGACAAACAAGCCCTAACTTTAGTTTTTCTTTTGGGCCACTATAAATGTATTACATAAAATTATGAATATGTAATACTCACTCCTTTCTTACAAATAATCCCCATTTAACGCTTATTTTATATTTTATATAAATGTAAAAACGACCACTCTTTTGGAATTTTTTTACTAACAAACCATTTTACAACTCCCGGTATTTTGCACCATTAACATCAACTAACAACAACAATGACTTATCCGTGAAGCACTTCCGACATGTTGTTGTTAGCAATGACGTCACCGCGAGACGACGGCGTCGTAAAAACACAAAGACGACCAGAAAAAGCGTCCCCATCATCGAATATCCGTGAGATCATCAGCTCTCGTAGCAAAAAACGCGCGATCTTGTTGTTCGCTGCAACTGTAAAGATTTTTTTTGTTACCGAGAGTTCTTTCTTGTGTACTTCTTAATAATAAATATTTAAATTATTTATGCACATTGCTTTTCAGAATTGCATCTTCAAGTGTTTTCGCAATCAAAAGATTTCGTTACATGTTTTAGTTCAAGGTTTATTAAAACTTATCGTGTAGTTCCTGTTTAATGTTGTGTCTGTTTTTTGTTTTAATTTTTTCGTATTTATTTGATTTTTCTTATAAATCTTATAATTTTAAAAGTATAAGTGTAGTTATTTTATATTTTAAGGATTCGTGCCTATAGTTGTAAAAGTAAAAAATGCGATTTTTGGGTTTCTGCATTTTCTTAAAGTGCATAATCTTGAAAATTTCAAGTGAATCAGATTAAAATTGACGAAACTAAATGAATTTAAGGAAGATCTGGACACAAAGAGAAATCTTAAAAAAATCTATATATGTTTTTTTTTTTACTCGGTGAGTAATATATCCCGGATATCGTTTTTGTATTTATTATAGTAAAAATTCTGGCTGCATATTTTCAATCAAAGCTAACAAAAAAAAAGTACATACCAACAAGATAAACAATTAAAATTACTGCAGTTAAGTCAAATATCACTGATTGTCATTACTCAATAGTGAATAATTATATAAAGATAAAAAATATATACAATAAATGGCACACGATTTGAAAAACAGCAAAAATACAGTTAAAAACGAATTAACTATACACCAAAAAAAAAAAAAAACACTAATTAACAAAGAACGGTAAGCACTAACAATATTACACAAAAACAGTCACTATCACGACGATGTATGAGGATTCAGGATGAATAGCAAAAATCTTTTTTCATCGCTTCTTGAATAAATGCGTAATAAAATGCTGTACATATTCACTGAACGAATATCATCAGCGTCCTGGCATCGGCTCTCCATGCCGTAAGTAATGAAATTTTAAACTTACCAAACCATATCTTGCATAACCCAGAGCGAATAATACTATCATTATGTTACATATTAAATAACGAAAGATTGTTTTAATAAATAAAAAAAATTATATATAAGTAAATAAAGGTAATTATGCTTTCGATGGCTGCTATTTTGTACTGAGTTATTAAAAAAACATTCATTCACGAAGATGGTATACTTATATGCAAAAAATTACTAAGTTGTTTAATGATAAGTATTTTTAAATTAAAATTAGTTGGAATTTTTTTTCTTTTTTTACTTGATAATTAGACTCCTTAAGTGTTAATAATAAAATAGTTTCTATATGTATACGTATAGTAAGAAATATGAATTGAAATATATAGGTATTTTCATAAAATAACGTGGATATCCTATAAAATCATTCAATAAAATATGTAAATTATAGTTATAAATAATATTAAATGTGCAAATAAAAATATCACGAAACAGAATTAAAAATAAAATTCAATCAATTTTGTACGCCAAGCAATTTATCATTCGGCTTATTATGAAACACCCTAAATAAAAATCCACAAAAATGTGAAAAATATAAATAACTTGATTTATTAAATGCTAATTAGAGAACGGAAAAATCATGTACCAATTAAATGAAATATTTTTTTAGTCGACAGCGAGAGCTATTGGGAAAATAAAATAGATCAGGTAATTATTTTCTTCAGAGTTTAATGTAATTACAAACATTTTTGAGAGATTCAACTCGGCGGCATCACGTAAAAGCCCGACCCATTCATAGGAAATACAAAAACATCAATTTAATGTTTATCTTCAATGAGAGAGAGAAACTTATAAATATCAAACCTAAGACAAAGATGGGTAAACTGCAACGTTTAGTAGTAAAACAAGACAGATAACTTGCATTTATTACTTAAGAGGGGAGGTAGAATCCCTATTGGCTGGAAATTCCAAGATGCTAAGACAGTAGAGGGGACTGAAGATGCTATTTTAAAATTATCTCGTACTCAGAATTCAAAGATTTTAGCAGAAAATCTAAACAGTATGAATTTTAGTATTCGTTACGAACGCTTGTCCATTATTTAGTAACATATTAGTGTCTTTCGCTGTCTTGAACTATTAACAATCAATTGTGAATTTAAAACAAATACAGACATCGTATTTATTAACAGTGGCTCGTCTGTTTAATGTGAAATATACTGTGAAGTGAAAATGACGTTCCATTAACAGTGATCTAATTCTATTTAGATTGAAAACAGATATTCTTTTCATTAACACTCATTTGAATCAATCGAATTATAAAAAAAGACTTTTGTGTAGTTTGTACAAAATGTCATTTAAAGTCAAAGCTGAACCGTGTTCTCCAGGATATCAAGATCAGAATATATCTCCTGGCCAATCTCCGGATTATCCAAGGTCTCCAGGACAATTAATGGACCTCAGTAACAATGCAGTTGTAGGGAAACACATCATGTATCTTCCAACAACAATACCTAGTGCGTATTTACAAGAAAATCTGCCTTATAATCACCAAGAGTTCAACCAGAATAATCAATACATTAACAAGATTCAAGACAATTCATCACCGTTATACGAAAATGAATCTGATGCAAGTTATTTCAATCATTTCAACAATAACCAGGATACGTATTTGAGGGAACAACATTCGCCGGTCTATAATCATAATGGATTACTTTCACAAGAAATAAGAAGAGCTGCGTCGCATTTTCAAAATGATTTCATTGAATCACAAACATCTCCAGCACAAAATGATTATAGAACTAATGGTTATGATCAGCAATCAAAAACCAATGTACAAAAGGTATTTAAAAACGTAAATAGAATTGGAAACTCAAGGAAAAGGAGGGGAAGTAATAATAATATCTCGTTCGAATCAGATGAAGACAGTTTATCATCTGGAAGCAGACCGAAAGTCCGAAGAAAATCACCTCAAAGTTTTGAAGAGCTTCAAACACAAAGGGTTATGGCTAATGTTAGAGAAAGACAAAGAACGCAAAGCTTAAATGAAGCTTTCGCAAGTTTGAGAAAAATCATTCCAACTTTACCTTCTGATAAACTTTCGAAAATACAAACCTTAAAGCTAGCGGCTAGATATATTGACTTTTTGTACCATATCCTATCTACCTCTGGAACGGAAGGAAGTGGGTCTAATCAAGGAGACGATATTCTTGGAAATACGTGTACGTATATGGCTCATGAAAAACTCAGCTATGCGTTCAGTGTTTGGAGAATGGAGGGCGAATGGAACACTCAGTGAATGGAGAAAATAAACTGTGTAGTGTGTATAAAGAAATCGAGACCAGTATTCCTTTTTGGATATTTTAAGACTTTTTTTTTATAGACACCATTTTTGTAATCAGTAAACCCACTCCAGTGAAATATTAGTTTTATAGTTTTCTTATATTTTTTTTTCATTCAATTTTGTTTAAAAAATCATCAATGTAAATAGTGTTAATTAATTTATATCTATAATTTAATTTATGTAAATCTTATATATAATATTTTAAGGATGTAAATATTGATTTACAGATATTTATATACATAATTATTAAATTGATGTATCTTTAATAATTATCGTATTTGATTATATTTTCAAATAAAAGTTTTCTTTGTTATTAAATCAGTGCGCTTTTATTAACTTATTTATAACAATTGCACGGTTTCTTAAATTATGTACTACATCATATATATTTTTTTGTTAAAATGTGTATAAATAAGTTAATATAATATATTTTGTTTAATATTTTTTCACTAATTAGATTTTTATGCATTATCTCATTATTAAATGTAATAAGTTTGTGCAAATGTTGCACACATAAATTGTGATGATTATATATTCCATTTACTTTATAAGAAATAAGTAATTTTTAATAAAAAATTAATGTAAACTTGAAATTTTGTTGTATATGTTTTTGTATCTGATTAAAATATTTGAAAAATATCCGCTGTTTTTTATGTTTTATGTTAAAACTGCACCGTGCAATATATAATATAGTTTTTAATATAAACATTTTTTTCGTGAAAATTGCGGATTTCAATTTAATCAAAATACATAAGTATGTATTTGTATTTCTAATACATTGCAATTAATTCGAAAGTACATATATAGATTTTTCTATTCCCTAAGTAAAATCTCTAATTTTGGTACTTTTTGAGACTTAAAAAATAAACTGCAAAATTTTAACCTAACTACTGAAAGTTAAATGAAGAGATTCTATACAACTAAATAACATTTAAGTATTTGACTGTATAAATTGTATTTATTTAATATAAGTTGTATTTTAGTTTATAAGATTTTGTTGTTATTAAATAAATATTTATAATAATAATTTTATATTTTATTTAAATTTTATTGGTGTTGGCAAACACACCGATCTGATGAGAATGGTTCAAACGATGTCTATTGTTATTTATTACCTGATATTTAAAAAAAATATGATAATACGAACTTTTTCATAGATATTCGCTCTGTACTTGGAATTAGGGACAACGTAAAATGATAATCTGTAATAACCTACCCTATACATAAAATATGTATACATTTAAACAGCTAAATTATAAATAATATTATACATACATTAGACATATAATTATATATAAATATCATAAGTAAGCAATCTATCTTAACTAAAAGTACATATTATAGTGTAGTCCAAAATTCGGTGATTGGTTTAATAAAATGTCCAGCCCATACTCCTGAACCTATAGAAACATGGGAAAAGTGTTTTAAACTTTTTTTAACTTGAATACGTTTATATATTTATTATTATACGTTTATTATATTTGTATAACTACATTTATTAAAAACGTGAGTTTAATTCAAAATTATTTTCGAAAATCCTGGACTTAAAAGTATGAAATTTTATGTATTTTTTTCTTTTTATGACGTAAGCACCTACTAACAATAAGAAAGGATTTTTTTCTGAAATTCATATTCCTAAAGGGATTGGGAGTATCTTCTTTTTAGATATATTTGCATGCTTATAAAGAATGGGCCATCTGTTCTTTTTTTGAAGTGTGTTTTATTCAATATACTGGTTATGTATTTGAACTGTTTGTTTGTTTGTTGACGAGACGAAACTAGGTTTAGTTTAGAATCGTCTCGTCTTTATTTAAAATGTTTCGGTCTCATTCGAATTCTATTTTTTTTTCAAAATATATTGTAAAGATGAATTTCAGGAAAAGTATTATATGTATTCAAATAATAATATATCGTGTACCTAGGGACCCCAGCGCCCTGAAAATTATTTGTATTTTACATTTTTACATATTTTTTTTGATATTTATACTATTTTTAACAAAGGTTATTTCAAAAACATTAATATATTACAAAAAATATACACCTTGTGGAAAAAGTACAAGTAGAATGCAAAAAAGGATAAATTAAAAAAAAAACTGATTTTTAATACTAAAATAATACAGAAAGTTATAAAAATTATAAGTACGAAATTTGTTTGGAATGTCCTAACGCCAGAGGGGGGGGGGGGTAAGGGACCCCAAAATGTGGGTTGGCCCGGGCCCCCTTAAAGCTCTCTCAGGGCCTGCGTGTACCTACCGCGGTTTTACATAGTTTAAACTTTATAGGAGTAAAAAAAAATCCTATAAATGTTTATGAAAACGTTTGTAACGCGGGCAAAGCCGCGATCGAGTCGCTAGTTTCAGATATATTAGCACACAGAAAAAAAACTGTATTGGACCAAGAAAACCTTGTTTTGTATATAACAGAAACAATATTTTCTTAATATAAGAAATATACTCTTAATCCAACTACGTTATTGCTTCGTTCAAGAATACTATAGTTGGTTTAAGAGATTATTGCTTATCTTAAGAAAATATTGTTTTCGTTATATACAAAACAAGGTTTACTTGGTTTGAGAAATCCTTTCTACCAGTGCAGGTGGATTGAAAAATCGTCGGCAAATGAAAATCAGTTTTGGAATGTTGACGTTAAAGATAATATTTTACGGTAAGTAATAATTATGTATATAAGCAAGTTTCTTATGGAAAAAATTTATAAAAAATTAACGTTCATTTTATATTAAGTAGAGATAATTACAAAACGTCGTCAAGAATAATTAAAAATTTTAAAAGTAAATATATATTTTTTTTATTTTAAAGACGACACCATGCTAGGTTCTCATGGTATCATATATACAGTTTTTATGCTCTGTTCAGTAGCAAATACTTCATAAAAACTAGCAGTTAATGGATCTACGAATTGGTGATATTTAAATATGTATATATAATTGTATATGTATCATAAATTTTAAAATGAAAGTTACATTATACGGATTCATTATTAAAAATACCTCCCACCAATTTTTACCTGGGTGCGCCACTAAGTCCATTAAGTAAATAATATTAACATCAAACCAAGATTCATAAATCTGTGTGCGGATATTTAGTTGAATTAATAATATTTTACCCTGAACGCGACTAAAGTAGTACAATTTCAAAAATCCTAAAATCGAAGTTTACGTTAAAAATAAGTTTCGTTGTATTGAATTGAACTTACATTTAAGCTTATAAAATTTTAGCAATTTTCTATGTATGGTATCTTGGTTTTCAATCGTAATTTTATTTTTATTTCAAACTTTTTCCACGGTTAATGTATCAACTGTCACTATCACGACTTAAGACATCTTTTGACGTCTATTTAATTAAAATCGATTTAGTAGTTTCTGAGGTGTTAAGAAACAAAGATATAAACACATATAGAATACTATAACCATAAAAGTAATATGTACTCCTTTTATTTCGCTGCATATAGTCGGGAATATACATATAGTTCATAAAAAATCATCACATAAGAAAAGTTTAATGTTCGGTATCTAAAGGGGCTAGCAAAATTTGCTAGCTAGCAAGCACTCACAAATTCACAAATGAGGTATTAATTTTGTGATATTATCTATGGATCTGTTATGGAATTTAGAGCAGTAATTATTTAACGTATTGTAACAAAGTTGGCGACTCTAACCGTATAAAATAATTTAATATCACCACTGTTTTAATACCGTTGATATTTACATACAAAGCGCGCGCGAAACTTGTCAAAGTCATCAGAAATCCCCAAGAGAACTGTCATATAAGTTTGATATCTCATTTGAGAGTGCTTACTAGCTTACAAATTTGCTAGACCCTTTATGATACCGTAAGAACCACTGAGTTTGGTTGCAAGTTTCGCGGTCATCATCAGTTATGGTTAAAATAATATTTTATTAAGATGATTAGTATGGGTTATTCGGTTTTTTGTATGAATTTGGTAATAATAAAAAAATGTTAAACTTGAATTGATAACAATTTAATTCTAACTATACTCTGCATTTCTACACTGGTAGAAAGGATTTCTCAAACCAAGTAAACCTTGTTTTGTATATAACGAAAACAATATCTTCTTAAGATAACCAATAATCTCTTAAACCAACTATAGTATTCTTGAACGAAGGAATAATGTAGCTGAAAAAAGAGTATGTTTCTTATATTAAGAAAATATTGTTTTCGTTATATACAAAACAAGGTTTTCTTGGTCCAATACCACTTGGTCCAGTTTTTTTTCAGTGTATACATTAATTACTGTAAACGTACAATTAAACTTTTCCTTTATTATTATAGGTTTATAGGTATGCGAGAAAATATAATAGTCGTCCTGTATATAGTCTAAAAGAAATTCTGATCGGTGTGATTATCAGATTATATTTGAAATAAATATTTTTACATTTTGTATCTGTCTCCTCTCTCCTCATATAACACATTCGGAGTGTCGCTTGTTTACGTTTTAACGTCTGATCTCAGACAGATGAAAGATGGCAGGCGGGTGCGGGTGTGTGCGTCCCGTCCGGGAGAGATTTGAACCCGGGTCCCCACAGTGCGTCACTTCTCTGTGGGGTTGTGTCTTTGAGGGTGCATCAGGATCAAAAGTCACGGTGTGGTGGTTTAATTTAGGATAATAAACTCGCTTATATTTAAATGTTTGTAATATATATGAACGAAACACTATTTTTAAATTTAAAAATTTTTACCTTCCACATTTTTTGTATAATATTTGTGTATTAATGTTATAGGATAATGACACTATAGGGTTTTAAAATCACGTTTTATAGGAAAAATTGTTGTTAGTTATGTCATTTTATTTTTTAGTATTATTTTATAACTAAATTTATAACTTATCACAACTATTTGCTTTAAATGCATACGTACGGCCGCCTCTACACTTTTGCGCGATAAAAACAAAATCTTTTTTGAGCTTTTATATTTTTTTTACCATTTGTAAACGTTTTATTATTAAAATCTTCGTTAAACAAATTAAAAAAAAAAACGTAAAAACATTTTGTCTCTTGTTCATAATTTTGGAGATCAAAATAAAATTATCAGCAGTCACCACATTTTACGTATTAAAAAAATCAAAACTATAATCTAATAAAAATGAAAAATACATTGTGTTGCCATCTTTTTGATAATATTTGAAATACTACTTATTATTTTAAATTGGATTATATTTAAGTGTATATTATTAGATAGTATTCACTTTGTACATCGAACATAAATTTCAATAATTTGCACTTAAAATTTTATAGTATCCACTCCACACGTGACATAAAATTTAATACTTGTATTTTTTTAATACATAAAGCGAATATTCAATCATTCAATCGTTTTAAAATATAAATCACATTAAAAATATCAAAAATCTATTTGGGCCAAAGAAAGGAAGTTAGTAGATAGGTTAGGTAAAAATATAGAAAATCACAAAAATCACAATACCTAAATACATCAAAAATATGTAATTTTCAAATCTGTCAGGTCCAAAGTCAAGTGCAAAATATTAGTTTTTTAGTGCAAAGTATTTCTTTTTAGTGGAAGCTATATATTTAAAGTGATATCATTTGTTTAAAGTTCAATATATTTGTTTAATGTTAAATAATTTTCCGTGCAGTAGGTATATTTGTTATAAGTGAAAACGATCAAATAAAAAAGTGTTTATTAATAAAAAAAAGTACATTTAAATACGAGCCTTTTAAATTGATTCTTAACTTTGCTAAAGTTTTAAATTTGTTAATGAATAGGTTAAACGAAAGATCATTAGAAAATGGTTAAATTGTCAATTATTATATTTTTTGCCATAGCTAATATTTTTTTAGATTTTGTTTTGAAGTATACCGACTTGCAAAATTCACGAGAATATTTTTTTAATTACCATGTACAAAGTATTTTAAAATAAAATAATAATTTTATCGCCCCTTTGAATTTGGCGCTACAGGCGGCTGCCTGCACCGCCTGTGCATAACGTCGGCCCTGCGCCTTCGTGGCATGTATGCATACATAAAATAAACACATCAATAAAATTTATCATTATAATTAATCTCCGTAAGCTACCCATTTAATCTTTTTAACAGTTTTTAATTTTCTAAAGAATATTTATATTTATATCGGTCGACATGGATTTTTCTGTAATAAATATATTTTTGAACTGACGTATCAAATAAAAATATCTTATGGTCAATAAATGTTGAGCGTTACTGATGGATATATAACCGACGATTAATTTAATTCTGGAGTAAAAAAAACTTTAATGGTCCGTTTCCAAATTATAAATCATGATTCAGAGGCCGTTGTGAAACGAGTCTATTGGAAAACAAGCTCTTTAAACAACATTTTTATTTTTTTACTGGTCGTAAATTATTTTGTTTTTTTTTCTTAAGCATTGTTTGTTTTATATCTAATAATAACACTGCGATTTAAAGAGTTATCAAATATTATTAATTCAATCTGTATTTAATTAATCTATCTGAATAGCTCTCTATTTCTAAACGTTACAAGTATTAGAAAATTAAATAAAAACAAATTAATATTAAATATATGTATAATAGATGAACATTATTTATAATAACAGCTTCCTCATTTTTTATTAGAAATCAAATCTTTTACATTTTATTCGAAAATATTAATTGTATTTTTTAATACGTATCTGACTTAATTATTTTTGGTTTAATTACATCAATATTGCAACCGAAATTGGTTAACGTTTTCATTTTTACACAATTTTATTAGAAAATAGTAATTTTCCTTTCATTTTTGGTTATTGATTAAAACAAGGCTGTACTTAGGCTTTTTGAGCCCCAAAATGTAAAAAGGTGAAGTTGCAAATTCACCTATCCTCACGAGGACTTCTTAATACGATAAAATATATCTTCTGGAAAAAATAAAGTTTATATGATCAAATAATTATCCAAATCGGTTGATTAGTTTTCGAGATTACCTCACAAATGCGACTCTTAAATTATGTACATTTTTTGAGCTCTAAATATACTTTTTATTGTAGAAATCGGGGAAAGTATATTGATATTTTATAATTGAATCGGCGAGAAGAAGTATTAGTCCAAAATTATCAATTTAACTGTACTGAACAGGTAGGTACTGTTCTTCCACTCATTCAAATTTAATACATACCTGGAACCAAAAAAACTGCTCACTCAATATTTAGATATACATTTATCAAACCGATTCATCTAATGAAATTATACATAATTTTTTTTAAACAAGCTTTTATTAAAAATGCATTAAAAAGTTAAAAATAAATGTTCAGTTTTCGCAAAAATTCAGGTTTTTATGACTAAAACAAAAAAAAAACGTAGGGTGCAAATGTATATAGCTTTTAATTAATTAACTATTTCATTATTGTATTTTGTATTTGTTCTCAAAAATTCTATTCTATTGTATATTTATTTCAACTAACGAATTTAAAAATGTGCAAACTTTCTACTCTTATATCAATTCATACATAATTTCTTATTTTACATAAGAATTTTTATTCATATACTTTTGCCTTTATAGCGCTTCGCGCTTTTTTTGGTTTTCGTCATAAAAACCTGAAATTTTTGTAATAGCTGAAAATTTATTTTTCACTTTTAAGTGCATTTTTAATAAAAGTTTGTTTTAAAAAAAAATGATTGACTAACCTAGTGCTGGCTGTAACATGGCTGTGTTACGAAATTTCGTTTTTGAATTTATATGAATTATATCCAAACTTATAATCAAAATCCACGATCTAATTTTAATTTTTGAATAATATGAATACGTGTTCTTTGTAACCATGAAGGGTTAAATTGGTTTCCATGTTACAGTCTGTAATAAAAATACTATATCTATATATCATGAAGCACGTGAAAGAGTTTTGAAGATCCATTAATCGAAAATAGCAGCAATAAGGCAAGTATGTGTGAATCACAAAAGAAGCATTAGTCTTATATTTATTTTAGAATTCCATTGACAATTATAAACAGTTAGATTGTAGAATAGCGAATAAGTAAATAAATATAAATGTGTTTGAAAATGTGGTAATGGAATGGGGAACTATAAAATTATTTTTCGAAAACTTTTTATTTTAACATGACACAATGACAGAAAAATACGTTTTTTAACCCTCAATAAAAACTAATGATTATAATAACATACACATTTTATATTCCAATTTACATGGAATAGGCGTGTTTGAAATAACAATGATTCTCTGTTTCTAAGACACTAAACTGAAATGTTAAAAAAATCACACAAATAAGAAAACAGACGTTAATAAAGAAAAACAACAAAAATTCATATAATTGTACATATATTTTATTTTGCTTGGCAGAATCTTCAAAGATATTCTGTGTGGTAAAGCTTCACTGATATAATTATATGAGTAGGGTTTAATAAGATTATTCAAAATATATTTAGATTTTATTATACCTGTATACATTTTTATGGCTTGTATCTAAATCCACTTTTTTTTTTAAATAATAAACACTATTTATTTAATCGTTTTCACTTATAACAAATTATACTGCACGAAATATTAATTATTCAACATTAAACAAATATATTGAACTTAAAACAAATTATATCACTTTAAATAAATAGTTTCCACTAAAAAAAATACTTTGCACATGACCTTAATTTGGACGTCAGTTTAAAAAAAAACAACATATTTTTGTTGTATTTATTGTGAATTTTGTGATTTTCTATATTTTTACCTAACTTACCTACAAGCGCGGATCCAGATGAGGAATCATGGGGGACATATTCCCAAACCTCAAAAATTATAGCACATTAAATAGAAAAAAGCTTATTAAACATACTAAAATAACATTTTTTGTCCATTTCACAGACCACGACACCCTCCAAATTGTAGGTTTAGTTCCGCGCTTACCTACCTACTAACCTTCTTCCTTTGACCCAAATAGATTTGATATTTTTAATTTGATTTTGTGATTTTCTATATTTTAACCTAACGTAAAAACCGATCAACCTTCTTTCGCTCCAATATAAGATATGATATTTTTAATGTATATTTTTTGCATTTTATCCTACTAGATCAGGAGAGAGATGTATAAGGATTCGTACTGTTGTTATTTTTTCTCTTTACTCAAGAGAGATAAATATAGAATGGAGTGCTTGCTGTGTCTTTTCCTCATATATAACCAAGCTAGTATCTTATGTCAAAGTTTACCAGAAATTCTTGGAAGTTAAAGTTTACCCGGTTCTGACTTTAATATTACAAAAATATTTAATTTCTGTAATTCTCGAAGAACTATTTGCCGAATAGAGATACCGAAATCCACAAAGTATTTAAATTCAGTCATTACTACGTGATTTTTCAAGAATATAGTGATTTGAAAGTTTGAAAGGTACCTGTTTTGTTCATGCAGATACCATTAAATATTCTTTTGTTTTGACGTATTTTTCGTATGAAAAAATGGCCAAAATATTAGTTATCATCGTTGCTTCAAAATCAGTGATGGTATTCTGGTCACATTGTCTAGCCCTGGGATATATGTATATATAGCGCACACAAGGTATATAATGTGTGTTTTTATTTTGACGGTTTCTGTGGAAATTGGAACATTTGACAATTTGTAGCGGTCCTGGTACAAATCCGGTGCCAAACACATTATTTAATATGCCCCGAAGCGTTTCTCAGCTTTTTATCTTTTCATCAACTGATTTATTGGATGTGGTAAATATTGGATGTCGCGTACAGGTGATTATTAAATCACTCACGATTAAAATGTTTGTCGTTTTGGTTATAAATATATTGGGTAATAAAATTGTGAGAGTGATTTATTTATTTCATATGATTAAAAATTTATGGTATATTATGTCTTGTAAATTATAATCGACTATCTTTCGGAATTTAAGACTATTGTGACAATATTTATGTATATGCATAAGTTGAGAATGGTTATTGTAAAATAGTGTGATATGTTGGGCTGTTAGTATTTTCAGTTTTTACTTGTAAGATAAATCAAAAAAATTATATTCCCAATTTTCGGCGCAATTTTAAATTTCATGGTTTTAATAGTTTTATTCTTCATTGGGGAACATACACAAAAATCAAACTTTTGATCTAGAATTGGGTTGGCTAATTTGGACATACAAACATACCTAAAATAATTTTATATTCTTGTTCTATAATTAAAAACAAGAATAAATGTGTATGTAAATATACCTACAAAAATGCATCCTTAACAACAGATAACAATTTTTAGTTTCGTTTTTTAGTCAATTAATAAAGCACGAATTAAAGTAATAAAACTGGCTATAATTCTATGAGGAGTCGTATTAAGAGGAATATTTACACCAACTATTTTTATTATTTTTAGTACTAGAACAAGAATATAAATTTATTTTGTGTAATTTTTAACATCCGTATTGAGTTAAATTCTGCAAAACTATCTTACACATCGTATTTCTCGTAAACGGTTGATCTTATGACAACTTAACAAAGTATATTTATGTGTATTTTGTATCATATGACCTTATAAAAATACCAAACATAAGAAAAAACTAAAGAACAAAAAAATACTCGATAATAATCAGAGGGCCCACAGGCCTCATACATCCCTGGTCTAAATAAACATTGTTTGATACTGGAAATCGATGACATGTATTATTACTAATCCAGGTATTAATTTTCATTGCTGTATCTCAATGGGTTCTCCAGATATTAAATAAAAATCAATTTTAGTCAAAATCTTTGGGAGTATGTAGCTCCCTCATGAAGAGTTTCCGGACACATGTTTATATGAACTTTTTTGCTTGAAATATTTTTCTCAATCAACGGTTTAAGTTTGTTCCACCTGATATGACTCACCCGTATATCTGCGGTTATTCTATTTTTTCAATCAGTTAACTGTCACTGATTTTCTATTCACTGATTTAAAAAGTTATAAATATGCAGTCATTGAAAAATGTAAAATATAGTTAGTGACATCCTACGATGGGTTAGTTAAAAAACATTATTTATTTCAGTATTTATTATTCGATCAACAAAGATTCGTTAATATTTAATTTGGATATACATTTCATCAAATCACTGATCCATCTATCTATGTATTTTTTTGTATTTAATATTTCAGCTAGAGACCATAGATTTTATTTTGCAGTTATAAATGTTAAAAATATACTTACAGCATCAATACAAATAAATAAAATATATAAAAGCAAGTATTCAGATTTATTAAATTTGACACTGTGAATCCTCTATTATTTTAACAGTGTTGAAATAACACAGCTTCCAAAAGTTTAGACAGTGTAAAAATGTTTTAACGAAAATTGATTGACAGGTACAAACGTGTGTATACACATTTACAAAAAATATATATGAATTAAAATTAGTACAAAATTAAAAGCGACATTAGAGATTTAAATAATCTGTGTATGTTTTTGCATATCGAGTAAGTGACGCGTTCACTTAATACAGACCGGTATTAAGTTGGCATTGTTTGACAATATATAATATATGTATATACTTAGTTTATTTGAGGTTGGTATCGAGAAAAATATTACCTTATGGAGTATAAGAATTTTATGTCCAGTATCATAGAGGGGCTAGCAAATTTGCAAGCTAGCAAGCACTCTCAAATGAGATGTCACACTTATATGACAGTCCTTTTGGAGTTTTCTGAAGATTTTTACAGCTTTCGCACACGCTTTGTATATGTAAACACCAACGGTATTAAAACATATTATGAAAATTATTTTATGTGGTCAGAGTCGCCAACTGTGTTACAAAACGTTGAAGTATCACTGCTCTGAATTCCAAAGCAAATCCATAGATACTATCACAAAATTAATACCTCATTTGTGAGTGCTTGCTAAAGTTTGCAAATTTGCTAGTCCCTTTATGATACCAGTCTGGTACATATTGTTTTGTAAGCCCACAGCATGATAGCTTTCTTATTTTCAAATAGTAATTTAATTTATTTTTTTTATTTGAACCCGAACCTGAACTTGAAAGAAATAACGGTTTTTGAACCCAAAAACTTTGCACTATGCTGAACCTTAACCTAAACCCGAACCGAAATTTATTATTGAACCCGAACAATAAATAAATTTCGGTTAAAGTCCCTGGTTTGAAGTGTACTGTTTTGTTCAGATATTAATAAATTATCAACCTAGCCTACTCTTCGGAAGAATACATACATCATATGAATATACCAAACGAAGAACCCCCCAAAAACTATGTAAATCGAAATATGTAAAACTTTATCAGAAAATAACGAAAATGTCAGAAGATGAGACCAAAATAAACAAACCGAAGTTAACATACATAGTTACTATATTTCTACTCATTTCAACAATGCTGTTTAGGAACAAATTAGCGCGCGCCGTGAAGATAGCGCGGATGCAGGTACACTGTTAACAATAAATATCTCGCGTCGCGGCGTCACATATCTGTCCGCGGCGCGACTGCGACGGGAAGTGATAAATAACCGTCAACGAGCGTCTGACGTCCATACATTAGTGGAGACCGATGCGCCACCCGCCGCGCGCGACCCGCCTCTATTGCGGTCGTGCTTGTGCGAGCTTGTACGAGATGTAACTCGTAATGAGTGAACTTACTTCGCTCACGATTTCGCACGCTCACGAAATAAATGCACGTCCGTGGCAAGATTTTATGAATCATGTGTCACGAAAATTTACGGCCGGTATATACATGTGTAGGTATACTAGTAGCTATATACAGTGACTACAAAAATAATACTTATTACTATCAGTTTAAGCGGTCGTACTCGTGCGAAAGTATATAGTATTATTATTTATAAAATTGACTTAAGAAAATGCTGACGTACTATAATAATATGAATATAGAATCTTTTGATGTATACTATGCTTAATATTCTAGTGCTAAGTAAGTGTGACTTAAAAATAATTACTTTCATTCCTTACAACAATTATTTCATCGGGTTCCATAGTGTAGCGGTTATCACGTCTGCTTTACACGCAGAAGGTCGCCAGTTCGATCCTGGCTGGAACCACTTATTTTTTTTAAATTTAAGTTTGTTTTAATATAATTTATATATGAATGTTTTGTATAAAAAAAGATCCCCATCCTTAAAATTTATAATAAAAATAATAAAATAATTAATAATAATCAATTTATAATTATCTACATATTGTTATATAATTGCTAATTTACAGGCTGAGCAGGTGCCAGCTTATAAGTTATAACGCTAAATGGAAAAAGGGCATCAAAACGATTATCGGATATCGGTCACATGCGCATGCACGAGATGAGACAACTTATTTTTTTACGAGGCGATATGCTTTAATTTTCACCGAAACAAGATCAAGTCGAGTCCGTTACTACTGTCAGTTGTATTTGAGTCAGATACGAGATTTTTATTACAAAAACCAATACACGCACCACTCTATATAACGACCCATTAAATACAACGACCGCTCCATATAACGACTGGTAAATTGCTCTATATGGTGACCGTTTTCCTAGTGTGAAATTTAAATTAAATTTAAGTTGGCACGGTGAACGGGACGACGACGTGTCATTATATAGAGCGGTTGAAAACCCGATGCCGACGATGTATAGACCGGTGAGTGTACTCACTACTTACTTAACTCTCGTATCATGTGTAGTACTTTGCAGCCATTGCCGTGACTTTTAGGTTGAAAGTTGAGATTTAAACTTATGTAAACATTAGACAACATTTCACTTCTTATATTTTTACAAACACCGAGAATCTTTTTCTCACGGTTGGTCCAAGCATTGAGCTGGTATTTGTCATAGGTTGATTACAGTAAACGTACGTTATTTTTTACAATGTACACACGGATCTGACAGCAGCCCGTTCGAATGAAACTCAATATACAGCTTTTAGTTGTGAAAACAAACACCACTGCATGTAAAATCTGTAACATAAATAATAGCAGGTTTTTATTAACTGTCCTTTCCTCAAAATATCTTTAATATATGTATACTATCAGTGGTAGTAAATGAGTTTAAAATATGTAATAGAAACTAAAAATGGAAATTCGAATGCATTGGGGCCATCACAGTAAAAAGTAATAATACATTCATTTTTGATAATAGATTATTCTTTACAACTTTTATTTTTTATTTTACAAACCATTTCGAAATATTTTCATAAAATTGATTATATTCGTTAAAATAATTAACTCCCATTTTGTGAATTTAGCACGAAGAAGTACTGTGCAAATGTTTTTTTGTTTATTTTTCCTACCATTTTTTGTTAACGCCAAAATATTTTTTGATGTTATTATAAAACATCCCGAAAGAGGGATGGCATATCGTCTTTGCTCAGGGAGTTCAAAAATATATCACCGCCTAAACTTCGTACTCCAAGAATAGGAGCAAGATGGGTTATGTTTTTTTTACATTTTTTACATCAAATTGATATACTTAACAACTCTTTATATAGTTTTAATAGAAAAATTTGAAGAGGATTGTAAGCGGATAATTTAAATTTAAAAATTTTGAGAACTACTAGTTTATGCGTATATACAGCGCCAAGAAAACACCGTTCTTTAACATTGTGTTTGTTTATACACTCTTTTTATGTGCGCCTTTGTTTAATATATATCGAGCTACTGTTTTGTGGTGTTTTTATATTTAAAATATAAATAATCTCCTATGATTGTTTTAGTTGTGTGTATAAAACATTATTTTTCTGTTTATTAAAGTGTGATTTTCTTTTATCACAAGGTTTAAAAGAGTAAGTATACAAATTTTTGTATAAAATTTATATTATAAATTCATATTTACACTACCGGTAAAAGTTATCGAGACACTTTTCAATGTAACACAGTTCTGTCTGTTAACTCAGCGCTGTAATTCAAAAAGGTATCTACTAGAAATCGTAGAAGGGTAAAATTTTATATTTAAAATTATTTTTTGCCTGGGAAGAAAACCTCCTATTTTTGAAAATGATCTTTCAACAGAATACGGATTTTTGAATTTTTCGAATTACAACAGTGCGAATTAGAAAAATTGGTCTATACTTACCAATTACTTCTATAGTTTAATTAATCTTTTATTAGTTTATTAGAAATAAAATAAAATAAAAACCACGACTAAGAAAATCCCCTGGCACACATGGCAGCTTTTTTAACAAACACATATACTATGTAGGCGTTGTATACAAATTTTATTATCCATTTTGTAAATTTCAAAAATTAATCTTTACCTATGTCTTTCGAATTAATTTTAATATACAATGGGTGTGGAATAATATAAAGAGTACTTATACAAGAAGTTGAAAATAACTAGAACATTTTCCCATATTTCAGTTGATCTAAACATAAGGGATGCTACCAAAAGGTAAATAGAATAAAATGATAATAAATTACATTTGCCATTTTCCATTTTTCACCACCCTAATGCACTTCCCCTTTTTATGATCGGACAAAGTTGTTGCTCTTCGGGCTTTACTTTTTAATTTTCATAGAAATATATACAATATGTACAGCCAGTAAAACATTACAATACTATCACTAGACAAGGTTTACTGGTGGGAAAGGAGATTGTCCTGAGGTAATCAGGGCTGAAGACACTTTTGAGACTTATAGGTCTAATGGGTTGGTGGCTTCTAGGATTACACACGTGGTACTTAAATTACCATATTCTGTACTGAATACTTATATGTACCATCACCGCTTTTATAACGACCTTCCATACAATGACTGGAAAACCGCTCTATATAGCAACCGTTTTCCTAGCGCGAAATTTAAATTCACCAATTGACGTTAAAGTTGGCACGGTGGGCGGGACGGCGATGTATCGTTATATAGAATGGTTGAAAACCCGATGCCATTATATAGAGCGGTGAGTGTATTATGTATGTCTGTATATTTAATAGTTTTTCAAATGACCAGTTAAAAATAATATAGATCTTAATTTAAAAATATGAAAAGTTACATTACAAAAATAAGTAATTAGTTATCGTATAAGTTTGTATTACATACGACGTGTAGGTATATTTTTAATACTATTTTTATGACAGTTGGAACATCTTTATGAATTAATTTAAAAGTATAACAGCTTAAAATGCTTTACCGCTAAATATGAAAGTAACATAAATTGGATCGGATTCATGAGATATTACTATGCCATCACGTCAAAAATAATATAGAAATCTGTATAAATAACTTAAACAGTTGAGATCAAACAACATATCAGTAAATACTTGGAAACGCAACAAACGATAATAATAAAAAAAAAACGTGAAAAGAAAAAGATATTTCGATTTAACGTTAAATCAATGGCAGCTTATATACAAAACAACGGAGATATTTAATTATTTTATTGTTTCTAATCTGTCCTATTACCAATAATTATAATAATAATTAAGAACATTTAATACCAGAAAATGGCAAGAGTGCATGATGTATTCGCAATTTTTTATAATGACATAAGAAGGTATAAAAAACCCGACTGAATTTCGTATAGGTACCTACTTATAGTATAAGAGTACAAGCGCCCGCCATCATAGGTATATGTAGTATGTATATGTCGCAGCCAGATTGTTTTAGTCGCTTTACAAAGTGACTAACCGTTTTATAAAGCGGCTAACTAACATCTAGCCACATTACAAAGTGGCTGAACTATCATCCACCAGATTAAATGACCATACGTTCTACAATACGGTTGCCAAACGTTTATATACTCTTTACAAAATTGAACCGCCATGCGCCAGTTTTCAAAATGTAGTATATATGTATATGTCGCAGCCGGATTGTAAATTAAGCCGCTTTACAAAGCGGCTAGCTGTTTTGTAAAATGTTGATGCTCTAATAATATATACATATGTTAACTGTCCTTGGTTAGGGCAATCTTTTGGGATGAAATAGGCAGGTTCAATCTCCGCTTTGATTAGGGCAATCTATTGGAGCGAAACGAGATTAATAAAGTATAAAAACGGGGATTCGAACCTCGCTGCAATGAACTGTTTTTTTTAATAATTCTGTCAAATAAAATAAAAGTTAAAATTCCTACAATTCGTTGCAGCGGAGATTGAATCCCCGTTTTTATACTATATTAATCCCCTTATAAATACCAAAAAAAGATTAGTCGTCACAATAACTTGGCCACTCATTATATATTAAGTTAGAAAGCGTCTCATGTTGGCAGTGGATGTGTTAAGTAACAACAGAAATACACAGGCGCCACTGTTCGAGATATGACATAAATATGAAACGAATTCGTGTGTCGTCTTCGGACCGGAACTGAAGAGTTGGCTGCTTTGATATGGCCGCCGCCGTTTCCGCTGGATTCGGTTTCCATCAAACAAACCGTTAAATGTCCGCATGTCAAAAAACACATTTTTAATTTTCACGCTGGTTGCTTTTCAAAAGAATGGCTGCCGGGATTTGATCTCTGAAACGTTAATATGATGTATGGCTTGTCATTTTTAACTCGCGATAAAGTAAGTAATATGAAATAGTGTATTTTTATTATCTTTCTTTACGGATACCAAGTTAAATGTTTTAAGTTTTTCATTTAACAATTGCGCGCTATTATTGATGTCTAGAGAAAATATAGCATAATTGTTTAGGTATATTGTTTTAAGTTTATTTATTTAGTAAATATTAAGTTTGTAGAAAATTTGCTATTGTTGCGACAATATGTTAATAAAAGCAATATAATATTTTGTCGTAGCTTTTATACGAAGTAAATTTAAAACTGGTCTATAATTAAAATTTCATCTACCATCGATAAAATAATTTCGTTGGTTGATCTCCTTCACATCATTTTATTATTAATATAGGAAAATAATATATGTACTAAAATTCTTACATGTATCATGCTATTATAAATGTATTTGTATCCTACTATCCCACCCTTAAAGACAACATAGTAGCTATTGACATAAATAAAAACGTAAAGGCTAAAAATATAACGTACTCGTTAAAATATCTCGATTTTCCACGAGGTATAAAAAATAATTAATAAAATATATAATATCCTAAATTCGTGTATATTTCAAAGCGGTGTTAAAAATAGTCCTAGACTGTAAGCGAGGGGCGTGCAGGGACGGGCAAAGGGGGAAACTGTCGCTCGTAAAGTTTGCATAATTGGTTAGTTTGGTCGTAACATAGACATTTATTGCTTTCTTGCTTTGACAATGTTCATCAAAATATGTTTTAAATTTACGTTTGTCCGATAGACGACGCTAGTATCGTTACCATAAAACTTTAAAGGCACTTTAAATTTAATTGTTAGCCATGTTTTATAAATATTTCCAATGAATCGTAAACTGCAAGTGATGAAAATTTATCTACACTTCATAAGCAGTAATGCGTGGAAATTTCAGTATTTTTTATATTTTTTAACGAATCATAATTAGCTATTATTATTTATGTAGGCATAGGTGGGTAATCCTCTTATTGAAAATGTCTATTGGACTTCTCATATAAAAAAATATTACCTGTAAATACAAATAATAAAAATCTAGAAACTAATATTCACAATTTATCCATAATTGACCAGGTCGCTAAGAAACTAGGGCTGCACGCAGAAAGAAACTTTTCTTGATCTCGAAACAAAATTCAATACCGAGATGAAAATATCTGAATTTTTTACGAAACGAGATCGAGAAGATATTAACTTTATTTATAAATTTTGTCGACAGTTTCAAGTCAATAGTAGACTAAGGTGGGAGGGTAGTTTGCCCCGGACCTTGGTGCTATGAGAACCCTGGTGTAAAGCAAAAAAAAACGTCTTATAGATATTCCAAAAAAATAATTGAAAAAAAAAAACAAATTCTTTCGTTTTTTCATAACGTGACACTAGGGGGACCCATATTAACTAACATCTCTGACCGTATAAAATAACTTTCATAATATCACCACTGTTTTAATACCGTTGTTGGTGTTTACATACAACGCGTGCGTGAAACATGTCAGTCTTCATAAAACTCCAAGAGAACTATCATATAAGTTTGATACCTCATTTGAAAGTACTTGCTAGTTTTCAAATTTGCTAGCCTCTTTATGATACCGGACATTAGTTTAAAAAAAATCAATATATCAAACTGTAGTAAAAAAATTTAAAATCTCGATCTGTCACGTGTACGAGAAAAATTAACTCGAGATGGATTCAATTTTCACGAGATGAGACTGTCACTTGTAAAATTCGAAATCGAGACGAGACTTACCTGACTTTCATTTCGTCTCACATGCAGTCCAATAAGAAATAAGCTTAATTGTATTATTTTTTATTTTAATCTTATTTTAATTTTAATTATTTAATTTGCTTGGGCGAAGCCAAGAAAACAGCTAGATAGGGTTCTACTCCGGCGCGGCTAGTCAACAAGTTTTTTTTGTCGTCGACAGCAAAAATGTCTTAGCGGGAAGGGGCCCGCAATAGGTCCCCACGGTCGTACAGTTAATAGAATATAAATATTTAAAATATCTTTATTTTAATACACAATTACATTTAGTGGACAAGATAAAAATAAAACATGATTGTATAAATGTTACTGTTAATGCACAAAACAAACGGAAAAAATGTTAAGATCTACCACAAAGTTGTTGTGTTTGTTTTAGTTGGTTGTCTTTTCTCACTTGTTGCATATCCTTCACCTGTGAGTGGGTTGCCATCTGTGAATATACATATAAATTAATTACATTACTAATGGTTTGTTTCTGTAATATAAAGTAGGTACCTTTCTTTCTTGAAACGACTTTAATCGAACAATAATCTACCGTCGGTTCTTGTTGTTTCAACCTTTCAGCATCTAAATATACATACAGAATTATCATTTTAAAATATTATTTAAAATATTGTCGATAAAACAGATATTACCTTCGTTTGAATTTTCACTGGTTTGTTTCTTGGGAGTTGGTTCACTTTTATTACAATTGGTGGCGCCAAATATTCTTGAATGCGTATCTTGGAATTTTAAACTATTTGCCTTTTCCTTTGATATATTTACAGCTACAATCTCTTCTTTTCTATAATTGAAGCCAAATTTTGTCGATATATCTTAAATATTTTTGTCAAAATAAAAACTAAAACAGTACTTACACTTCGATAGTTTTTGAAACTACATTTTCTTTTACGATTAAGTCATCAGCTGGTTCAGATTTTTCAATGTTATGTTTAAATTTGTCACCTAAAAATTCAGGAATGCTATTATCCATTTTAATTTGACACTGTAGATAAGTTCCAAAATATAAATTATTGAAATTTTATTCTTTTGTTCATAATATTGCATACACAGGCAACTAATATTGATCTGTGATTTTGATGTAATATTAAAATGTCAAATTGTTATTTTTAAACTTGAGACTTTTTAAAAAATATTTCTAGTAAATACAAAACCTCTGTAATAATAATAGGGCTAATAATTTGAAAGGCTTTGCAAACAACCAAATTGTAGCAACTCGCATTTCCGCTTTAACTTGACCGAAGCTTTAAACCATAGGTGTCCAACCTTTTGTCCTTCGTGGGCCGCATAATGCAAAGTCAGTTTGTCAAGGGCCGCATATAAATTATCGAAAAAAAAGTGGAGACCTTTTTTTTTAATACATAAATAAAATAAGGAAATAAACAAAAAATTAATATATCTTTATTAATAAAAAGTACGCAAATAAAACTAAACATATACCTACATAATTTTTTATATTATAAATGTTTATTTATTTATTTTTAAACAAAAATTCATAGATACTATCTATAATTAATACTCCATTTGAAAGTGCTTGTAAGCTTCTTTTCTTAGCTCCTTTATAATTCCGGACACTTACGTATTTATTTTATAATATCTGTTTTTATGACAGTAACACATTTAATGCGAACTTTGAACCTGAATATTGGATACCAGCGCATCAATATCTATTTTTATAGATGTAGTTGCGATCCGAAGAGAATTTTCCAGATGTTCATCAGAGATTTTTGTTCTCAATTTACTTTTTGTGTGCTTCATACGTGAAAAAAATTGTTCGCATATATATGTGCTTCCAAACAGAGATATCATTACCAAGGCATGTTCATGTAATGCTGGATATTTTTGTTTAGGCACATATAATTTATAAAAGTCTAATATGGATGCCGATTGAAAGAACTTTTCTTTTAATTGCATATCTGATTGCAACTCTATACATTCCATCTGCAAGCTTACAGGTAAATTGTTGATGTCCACTGAAAATGGTGTTGCAAATATCTTGAAACACACTTCATTTTTACGGAAATCTGCAAACCTTTTCTTAAACTCTTCTGACAAAATGATAATTAATTCAACATATTTCTCAGTGTTTCCGTGGTTTTGTTCAGACAGGGTTGTGAAATGACTTAAATTATTATTCTCAATCTGAGATTTCCATAGTTTTAGTTTTAATTCAAACGCAGTGACTGTTTGAAACATATCGCTTATTAGTTGATTCTCACCTTGAAGTCGTATATTCAAATCATTAAAGTGACCAGTTATATCAACTAAAAAAGCTAAATCTGCTAACCAACTCGGATCTCCCAATTCTGGTAATGGGTTTCCTTTTGATTCAAAAAAACTTTTTATTTCTTTTTTCAAATCGTAGAATCTTTTTAGCATTTTGCCACGACTTAACCATCTTACTGACGTGAAGTATACAACATCTCCATAAGTAGCATCCAAAGCTTTGAGGAATTCTTGGAATTGGCGATGATTTAATCCTCTTGATCGAATGAAATTTATTGCTTTGATGACGACATTTATAACATTGTCCATTTGTAAAGCCTTTGCACACAAGTTTTCTTGATGTATGATGCAGTAATATTTCATGAAACGGCAGTTTCCAATTGTTTTTGCATCTTCTTCGATTAATTTTGTTAATCCTTCGTTCTTTCCAACCATAGCAGCTGCGCCATCAGTCGCTATACCTGACATGTTTTCGACGGTTAAAGAAAATCTCCCTAATGTTGCTTTCACTGCTTCATATACATCAACAGACTTGGTTGTATCTTTTAATGGAACTAGAGAGGCCAGTTCTTCTGTAACATTAAATTCATCGTCAATTCCCCGAATAAATATGGCAAGTTGAGCAGTGTCTGTAACATCAGTACTTTCATCCAAAGCTAAGGAATAAAATTTAAAATTTGCACATTCAGATGCTACATTTTTTTCAATTGATTGTGCTATTTCTTCAATGCGCCTCGCCATGGTTTGATGTGACAAACTTATTTTTGAAAACACCGATTTCTTTTCGGGACAAATTACATCTGCTACGCTTTCTAAACATTCTTGGAACTGTCTCCTATGCCGGCGCCGGCAACGTGAATATAATGTGAATCGTTGCCGGCACTCGCTTATGTCACAGGTATCTGGGTTTCCAAATTTTATATTTGATTATTATTTATTGTGTTTTGTTTTTTGTAAACAAAGTTGAATAAAATTTTCTTTTGAATAAAAACGACGTACATTTTCTACTGAAAATTAACTAGAATTCTAATAATTTCGAGGTATGTGAATTTAAAATAAAACTAGCTGTCGGATCCAATTTTACCCGGGGATATAAAATTAAACTATATAACGTATAATGCTGTGGGGTGCGATCCTTTAGGTCCACACAATCAACTTCCCAACATGGTATGACTTACAATACTTGAATACTGATTACTTATTGTTTCCATAATTAATATTACTATGTTATAGTTTGTAAATATTTTTTTTTAATACGTATATGAAAAATTTTAATGGAATTTATCAGAAATAAAACTCACCCTTTGTATTATGAATATTAGTTTTCTAATATCCTAATACTGTCAATAATATAATGCACATTTTTAGAAAAACTAATCTGACAGTTTGAATTTTGAATTGTGTTGTTTCCAAGGCAACATGAATTATTAGATGTATTTATTAGTATGAAATTCAAATTTTTATGGTGGTTTTCATCCCTTTAATGGCTGTTTGGACCCATATAAAAAATAAATACTGAAATACACGTTTCATTATTTGTATTGTATAGTATTTATTCTAAGTTCCGACTAAATTCGACCAAGAAAAAAAATAAAAATGAAAAAAACACCCTTTTTACCCTCGTAGGGGTTGAATTTCGAAAAATCCTTTCTTTCAGATCATATTCACGTCAAGACGCTTCGATTAGCACCTCAACGAAGTCAATAGCATTTTTTGTTCGCGAGATTTCGTCCCGGAAAAAAATGACACGTACGTACGTACGTACGTACGTACATACACACACACACACACACACACAGACATTTTTCTAAAAATAGTGTCAATATACTCTAATGCCCTTGAAACATGAAAATATGCTAAAATTTTTGATTTCGATTTTCGGACCAATTACAATAACTCCCTATTGGGAAGTTAAAAATCAGTATAATCTCGTTATGATTTATTTGTAGATGTTAATAATTGGAAATAGATTCAATAACTTTGAATATCTCAATTTAAAGCTAAGAATATGAGCAATTGGTTTTTAACAATTACTGGATACGAGACAGCAGAACATTAAAAATTCAATCTCGTAGATTTGCAGATAGTGTAACAGCACATGTTTGGGTTGATATGGAGAACAGGGGTACAAGCTGTCACTACTGTCAAAAATCACGTACTTACTTAGATGTATACCACGTAAGACCAGATTCATTTATTCAAAAATGTTATTTGACGTTTATTGATGTTATATCTATGTAATTCAAATTATTTTTTGTATTTTTATATTAAATTCATAAAATGTTGAAAAGTAGTATTTTTAATTTATTTGCATATTATTTTAGATCATTTAAAATAAAACTTAAAACATAATAGTACGTGTCTTTGAAAGAAGGTGTATATGGGGCGAAGCCTCAAACATGATAGTAAACACAACGTTCTAACTCGACAATTATAATTAATATACTGTTTTTAAGGAATTTAGGGGGCAGAGCACCCCTTCATAAGATATAATTCAATTGATATAATGTTCATATAGAGGGATGTGGTAACAACAGTCTAATTAAATATTAAAAAGAAATATTAATAAAAAATTACAAATATTATTATTTAATTAGATTACTGTTAGGTTAGTTTAGAGGAGATTAGGTTAATTTCGGTTAGGTTAAGTTATAGTAAATTAGGTTAGTCCCGGTTAGGTTAGGATATTTATTATCATTGAATGCTAACAAAATTAGAGAATCTAGAAAAAAATATTTAAGAAGGTTTTTATTCCTTCAATGCACAACAGTAGGTAAGTACACATGTACCTCATTAAATATAAATTCGAAAATTTCATTATTTGTAAAGTCATCTAGCGGCAAAAATTCATATCAACTGCCGGCAACGTGAATCGTTGCCGGCGCCGGCAACGTAGTACGTCCCAACATTCTTTGATAAATTCACCTTCAGTAAATGGCTTCGATTTTTTTGCAATTAAATTTGCCACCACATAACTTGCCTTGACTAGTGAAACAGGTTGTGAAGATAATTTTCGAAATTGTTGTTGTTGAGACATAAGTTTTATTTTTAAATCTAGAATTTTTTGTTGACGAGACGCTCCTGTAAATTCGTTATATTTCGAATGCATCTGAACAAAGTGTCTTTTTAAATTATAATCTTTGAAAACTGATACAACATCGCTGCAGATCAAACAAAGTGCTTTATTTCTAGATTCCACAAAAAAATAATCATTGGTCCATTTTTCTTTGAACACTCTATTTTCATCTAAAATTTTTCTTTTTTTCCCAGCAGTAGTTTTATTTTGAGATGTTGTTGCAGCCATGCTATAAAAATTATCAGAAAACATGGTTTTAATACGTTTTATTACTCGAAAGTCAATCCATATCAACTGGTCCAGCACTAGTTACTTGACTATTCTTAAAGAAAATTGATTTTTTGAGTGAATCAATCCCGAGTCCAACGAGGTACATGAAGCTATATATAAAAAATTTTGAGGGGGGGATCATGACTCGAAAAATTCCTAAAATTGGCTAAACTAGTACCACATACCTACAATTTAGCGAAAACCCAAGGTGGTCAGGGAGCCGAGATCTCGCGGTGGAAGAAAGACGGACGGACGGACGGATATAAAATAGAGTATATAAGCGCTACCACTTCGTGGGTTGCGCTAAAAAATGTTTAGATTGAGATTTAACTACAAGAAAAATGTATTTTTCAATGAGCGTATACCTATACATGTTGTGACTTTAAAGTGCAAAAAACGCTGCACCTTGTTAAACAAATATGGCCACTACGCGAAAACAAAATTATTGAAAAAACAATAAAATTAAAATTATGGTCATTTTGAACTACATGTTAGGGTAACTGCACACAAAAAATCATTTTTTTAAGAAAAGTCAAGCAACCAGTGCTGGACCAGTTCATATGGATTGACCCTCGTATAACATAAAATAACATAAAACAACAATAAAATACTTACCTTTCAAAATAATATATATATAGATGATGGTTCTTGTATAATTTTAATTTGGCAGCTTAATCCTGAAGTTTTTTTGTTTCACTAATTTTTCTTTCTAAAGATTAGTTTATTTAACACAACTTAATACTCTTTATGCAGAACTGATAATACTCTTTAGGCAGAACTGATAATTTTAAGTACGCAAACATGCAAACGACAGCTCACAATCGTTTTGTTATTGTTGAATTTTCAAATTTCAAATTTGAATTGTCGGTTTAGGTGGTTCTATCAGTACCACATAAGATACCACACAAATGGAAGATTAGGAAGATACAAAAATTGTTTTATATAGGAAATATAAAATAATTTTTAACAATTATAATATTTAAATATTTAAAAAGTTCATTATTGACTTGATTTCATTTCGAAACAAATCTGTTAACATTGTACCGTTTTGCAAACAATAAAGAAATGCTTTGCTGTCTGTTTTTGTTTATAAATGTTGGAATTATTTTGAAAAATCTGTCGAGGGCAAATAAATGTGAAGACTTTTTTTGCATTCTAACCTATTAATTAATTTCATTAATTAATTAATTAATTATTTTTAATTTTATATTTATTTTGATATTGATGCGCGGGCCGCATGCGGCCCGCGGGCCGCGGGTTGGACAAGCCTGCTTTAAACTACGGTTGGCCAACCTACGGCCAGCCGCGTCGATATGTCTTGCGGTCACATACGAACAAATTTTTTTTTTTAATTTTCGGGTATATTAGAATGTCTAAAACTAGTTTTAATTTCCCGTTGACTTTAAATTATTGTATTATTTATGTAGGTAACTTACCTTATACCTAATAACATTAATTAATTATTGTAAACTATTTTTAAAATACGAAATAAGAATTTAAAGTATTTTTAATCCTTTTAGACCAATATTTACGGTTTTGTATAATAGTAAATAAATGTTATTTTTTTTCTAAAGGTGAAATAAGACCACCAATAAGATATTACCATAACTATTCCTTATTACAGTTAAAACTTTAATTTTGGCGAGCCGAAATCTTCTCAAAATCCTAATTAAGTAGGGTTCCGGTACCGGTTCTTAAAATTTTAATTTTAATGTTCCGGTTTTGTAATTTCAGTAAGTTTTTCTTGGTTCAGTTTTCCGGATGATTTGGTTTGGTTTTTAGAGCAGGCAATCTAATTTATAATAAAAAAATAACATTTTTTTTCTCAATAAGAGAGGCACCTGGGGGAAAAACCGAATTAGAGTACGCTGAATTCAATGGTGCTAGATGTTTTTCAAAGATAGATCGTGATTTTTAGAAATCTTAAATTCAATTTTTGAAGATTTGAGGCCCCAAGAAGGACTATTTAATCGGGTACGCGTCAACTCGGCGCATCCAACTCGGCGATGGTCAACTCGGCGACGGTCAACTCGGCGCAGGTCAACTCGGCGCAGGCCAACTCGGCGACGGTCAACTCGGCGATAATAATAATTATCAGTAAAATTATTTTAAACTAGAATTTGCCCGCGGCTTCACCCGCGTGTATTATGTATACATTTTTTAATTAATCGGTCCCTATTTGAACGGGAGGGATGGGGTATGGATAAAAAAAGTTAATCCTTATTTTTTTCATTTACAATTTGTGACGATTTCTTTAAATTTGAAATCTGAATATTATAATTTGCAACAATCATTTTTTGAAATTAAACTCATATTTCAGATTATACAAAATTCTGTTAAATAATGAATATAGCATATAATTTAATAATAGTTTCAAAACATTTAGGTTTTAAGAAATTTGGTGGCAAATTTTCTCATTGTCATAAAATAACAAATAACAAATGAAAAATGATTATCCGTTGTTTCTTATTCAAATCAAACAATAAACTATTCCAGCTGCTTAATGTTTAATTGTTGACAACTCATCTGTAAAAAAATGACATTCAGATATAACAAACATTATAAAAATTGATAATTCTACCAATATATTTCTATTTTTTGGCAGAATTGCTGTGTCTAATTTTTTTTTATTTAAAAAATAAACATTCATTTTTTCCATTCATACCCCCATTCCCCTTGTTAAAATACGAGCCGATAAAACTATTTTATACATAATACACGCGGGTGAAGCCGCGTGTAAATTCTAGTTAAAATATATATGTATTTACTAATTATTATTATTTCGCCGAGTTGACCGTCGCCGAGTTGGCCTGCGCCGAGTTGACCTGCGCCGAGTTGACCGTCGCCGAGTTGACCATCGCCGAGTTGACCTGTCCCGATTTAATCAGAGTTAGTCGATTGGAAACTTCTGTAATTAATGTATTGAAAAATGCACTAGAAATTTTTTTTTCTCGATTTAGTTATTTTTCATCAATTGTTGTGAATTAATGACACCATCTGTTGCCAAATGGGTCAAACTGAGTTTGAAATTTTGAAAATAATTCGTTAAATTTTTTTGTCGAATAATGTTTGATACATTCCCCTTTATTTAATTAGATTTAAAACTATAAAATCGATATAATGCACATGTCGATTTTTGGTTAAAATTTTATGAAAAATTGAATTTAATATTTCTAAAAATTGCGATCTAAATAAAAAACGACTAGCACCATTGAAATCAACATACTCGAATTTGGTTTTACCTCCCGGTGCGCCGCTTATTGAGATTGACGATTTGCACAGTGTAATCAATCTGTTAAAAAATTCAGGATTTAAATAACAATATTTGACGCTGTATATAATTTATTAATTTATATAAACAACCACAGGCACAATATACAAATATGGATTATTATTATTATTTGTTAAAAATAATAATATAGTCTAGAGTATCATAAAAAAAAATATACAAAATAGTTTTTTTTGAGCAATTTAACTTTATTTTTTCCGAATGCATAAAATAGGAACAAAATAATATTAAAATATTGTTTAATACAAAAATATTAATCATTAAAATATTTTCATATCATATTAATATTACAACTATGGTAAATCTATAACAGTAAATATCATAAAATATATAATATAAAGTATTTTATATATATTTTTATCAATGATAACATTGTATATGATATATGTAATAATATAAAATAATATTAATAAAATAAAGTAATATTACATTTCTAAAATATAAATATTATGACTTTTATATAACCTAGATGTGGGAATGTTAATATTTATTAACATTACATATTTTGTTTATTTATAAATGATCACAAAAAGGGGCGGATTAAAGATATGGGGAAACACTATGAATTATATATAATATGGTACAAAAATAGAATTATTGAATAAATTATATTTCTAATTTGAAAAATTAAAAATACTTTTTTTCATTTTCGTATCCCCTCCCCCTCCATTCTACCTCAAAATAACATAGTTATAAGCAATACATACAAGGCACCATACTAAATATTCAGATAGTTTTTTTTTAATTATTTTATTACTGCACCCTTAATCACATTTGTATACTACGTGTATTGCTTACAATTATTATTATTGTTATGAAGAAAAATTATGTATTAAAGTATTCATATGTATGTGAGCAGGACCGGCTCAAGGTTCTGATACTTTCTCAAGTAGCCTTGTCAAATGTCTGACACTAGATTTTGTATTTTATAGTTTTTATTTCTAGTGAATCAGCAATGACCTTAGAGCCAACCCTATATATGTAATTTGACTAATTATTTGTTATTAATTTAATCCACGATTACCCAATTTTGAGAATATCGCGGAAAAAATTATTATATATTAACTAACCAGATTTATTGGTGCTGGACTAGTTTTAGAATTATGTGAAAAAAGCTTACATGCAATGAAGAATCAAAATATTCTAACTTACTTATGTTTTAATGAAGACTTTTATATGTCAAAAATTTAAATGGAAATTATATATAATGCATGTATATTGGCGTTACAGTACACAACCATGTACTAAAAATCGTTACATCCCCACTTCATATATATAGCAATTAAGAACTGTGAGAAATAGTTATAATATATAAAATACCCTTAAAAAATATACGTAATAATAATACGCAATAAAATACTATTCCCACAGGACCCATCGCATGAACCATTAAAACAGGCAAATATAAAAAAATATATGAACTACTTATATATTCTCTCGATTGTTAAAAGATATTAATAAATTTACAACAACTACACTATTTTTTTATCTTTATCAAGAACGAAATTTTTTCATGATAATAATAAACTGAAATATATATTATTATTATTACACAAGTAGCAAAAACAGAATAATATGTCCATGCTACACTTTAATACCGCAAAGAATTCCTGAATACAAACAACTAATTGATCCGAGTATACGCTGAGCGAGCTATAACCGGATTACAATAATGGATTCAATCACGGGTTTTTCCAGAAGTCTGAGCAGAATCCTCCGGGCGGTACGTTACTGTGCTGACGAAGAGCCCCGATTCCCATGTAATCTTTAGGCCCATATCCTTCACCTGTTAAAGGATTCTTGTAATCTAGAAGGAAAGAACATGTGGTTTGGTATAATCTTACATTGTTATATTGTTAATGATACCTATGGCGTAGTAAAAAAAATCGGGGGGGGGGGTAGAGGGGGGTTGTCCCCAAAACTCCTCCCGTTACAACGCCACTGTACTTATTGATATGATTTAATTAAATAAATAATAAATAAGTAAAATAATTTTAACTTGCAGATAGTTACACAATTTGATGTAGATGTTGCAGCCTGATTATAAAAGCCATATTACGGCTAGCCCCTTTGTAAAATGTTGATGCCCTAATAATATACACGTTTACTCTCCTTGGTTAGGGCAATATATTTGGAATGAAACAAGCAGGTTAGTCTCTTTTTTAGGTTAAATACGAGAATTCAATCTCCGCCTTTGTTAGGGCAATCTATTGGGGCGAAAGGAGATTAATATAGTATAAAAACGGGAATTCAATCTCCGCTGCAATGAAATGTTTTTTTTAATAATTCTGTCAAATAAAATAAATGTTAAAATTCCTACAGTTCGTTGCAGCGGAGATTGATTTCCCGTTTTTATACTATATTAATCCTCTTTCACTCCAATATATTGCACTAACCAAGGCGGAGATTGAATCCTCGTTTTTAAACTAAACTATTTAAAAAAACGGCTAGTCGCTTTGTAAAATGGCTTTTACAATCCAGCTGCGACATAGACATACCACTGTTTTTAGTAGAATATTTTTTCTCTAAGGAACATTGTACCTTTTCTATATAAAATAGGCATTGACCGATATTCTTCAAACGTTAATAATTCGATGTAACATTAAGTAAATGAACCAAAAAAAAATAATTTTTAATAATAAAGCAGAGAAAGTTTTATGCGATAAACAAGACTGAAGAGCAGAAAGAGAACGAATGTATACTGAAAATAAGATAATACATACTCTAAAACGCGTTTAAGAATTGTTTTGATTTATCTAATTAATGATACCTACGTCTAATTTATTACGAAAATTGAAGAAATTCGGTCGTGATTTAATTTATGTAAAAAAATGCGTACAAAAGAAAAATGGGACGCAATTCAACGGAAGTAAAACTAGTAAATTTTAATTCATAATAAAAAACATAATTATTATGATTTAATTAACAAAACTATGAATGAAAACAAAGCCACTTTTGTAATTATAGCAGAAGCGCAGACTATAGTACGAAGTATAGGTCATATTGTTATTTAAAAAAAATGTACATATATAACATCGCGATTGCTTTAACACTTTCGCGATGGTCTCGAAATAATTCTTGGTTTCTGGGTGTAAGATAGAAATCACACCATAATTGAAATTTCCACTAAAAGTTTTAATGACATTTTACTAGTGTTAATCGGGGCCGCAACTATAAATTTCTATCATAAAAAAAAGATAATTAATTGATTTTTTCAGTCAAACTCACAAAAAACTAATTGATAAAATATAAAACTGCTTCTGCATTGGTATTCAAAAGAAATTCTTGTCCTAATATACAAATAAAGAAACAAAAGTAGTCGTCTTGTAATTAATATCGAAAATGTTAGGCTCACAGCACAACGTTTATAAAGCATATAAAATAATTTAGTACATATTCCATGGTTATATGCATCGACCTAAATATTTAAATGGAATCTAACCATTTTTATTCGGCGAATAATGACCTCTACTGCTTCCATTGCTCTGAATGTTGCTCTGAATGTTCGTGTTCACATTACCATTGTTGGTGATTGGCGCATCGGGTTTGTCATCGCCGACCACGAACTGCGAGGAATTGTCGGCTCTGTTGTACCCTCCACGTCTTCGTGAGTTCTCCACTGGTGGTGCCATAACTCCGTCGAATATGCTCGAGGATGTGTTTTTGAACCGGTTTTGTTCCATGCTGGTTGACTCATTGTTATGTTGGCCGTTGTTGGTAACTGTGTTCCCGTTCTGAATTGTCGTTTTGCTGTATAAGAATAAAAGTTAATTTATATATAACAGCAGGGGTGGGTTAATTAAACGAAGAATCAATATGGGCGATCCTTACGATTAACCATGAAAGAATATAAAGTATACTCCCTAAAAGTATGACCCTCTCATAAAGTATACAATTATATATCTAAACGTATAATATTTGAGGTTATGTTTAACTTTGTAACAACGAGTGTAAATGTAAATAGAACTTTATAGCTTAATTTAACGTGGAATGAGTTTTTATCAAGTATGTGGAAGTAGAGTAGAAATATCCTTTTAGAGAGGTTGTCAGGTTCTAAGTGAATGCGTTTCTGGGAGACGCAGATCTAGATTTACAATTCGAGGGGGGGGGGGTCATGTGACTCGAGATCAGGAAATGAGCAAGAAACTATCCTACATGTATGGTTTCGGTTTCGGCTGTCAATAATCAATTACTTCGGAGGTAAGAATAGATTCGGATTCAGATACGGAGTTACGTAACATTCCTAATATACAAGTACTTGATTTGTATTTATTTATCCTTTTAAAAATAATTAATAAACGGCAATTATTTTGATTTCTTATAATCAAAGGAAACATATGATCGAATATAAAAATAATTTCTTGAATTTATTATAAATAAATTAATGGCTGCAGGTTAATAATAAAAAGTTTCGGTTCAGGTTTAGGTTGATAAAAAATACGGTTTTTAGGGTTCATGTTTAGGTTGGGATCAAAATGGATTGCTAACTCGGAGGCCATTGTAGCTAATTTAACCATCATATGATTAATTATAACAAAATATTTAAAACCTCTAAGGTGTAATAAGCATAGGTAGTGTATAATGAGAGAAATATTGCAGTTTCCAAAATCTTCCAAAATTATGTTCGGTACCATAAAAGGGCTAGCTTTACAAGCTAGCAAGCACTCACAAATGAGGTTATTAATTTTGTGATAGTATCGATGGATTTGCTATGGAATTTAGAGCAGTGATACTTCAACATATTGTAACACAGTCGGCGACTCATGACCGTATAAAATATCATAATATCACCACCGGTTTTAATAATACCGTTGATATTTACATACAATGCGTACGCGAAACTTGTCAAAGTCTTCAGAAAACCCCATGAAAACTGCCAGATAAGTTTTATATCTCAGTTGAGAGTGCTAGCTAGTTAGCTAGCTTCTTTATGATACCGGACATAAGAATGATAAAAAACATCAGTTATCCTTTTTAATATTAAATATCTTTAATATTAAACTTTTAATTGTAACTAAAATACATTAATGATCATTAATCATTGAAACTGGCGTGGTGTTAATTAGATGCAATATTTAAGCTTTAAAAAATGTATGCTCAAATTAAAAGTACATAAATCATTTCTAATATAAAAAATGTAAATCATATCTACCATTAACGAACAATTAGTTTTACACAACTCAACCACTAGTATAATATAACAGGAATGGTTAACTGATTTCTTTAGTAACTTAAAATAAAATAATTTTTTTCCCAATATTTTCGAAAATCTACCATTGCATAACCTACCAATTTTGCAACTTAGTATATATCCGATATAGGCGGTATCGTAAAGAAAACAAGCACTGAGCGGGGTTTTAATTTTGTCGTTTTCTCTATGAATTTGTTTTAGAATTTACATAGTTGGTATCTTTGATATTTTTCATATAATCCATACTAAAATTATAAAAGCAAAAGTGTGTCTGACTATTTGTTAATTTTTCACGGCTAAACCGCTGAACCGGTCTTAATGAAATTTGGTAGGGAGATAGCTTGCATTCTGAGCAAAGGACATAGGCTACTTCGAATTCCGGAAAAATAACTCCCTAAGGGATTGTAAAGGGGTGGAAATGTTTGTAAGATAAAAAATAGAATTTGGTTATTAAAACATATTTCACGGCGAAATCGCTGAACCGATCTTCATGAAATTTTGCTGGGAGACAGCTTGCATTCTGAAGGACATAAGCTACTTTGTATCCTGAAAAATATATTAGAAAAAAATGGGTGTTTAACATTTGACCTGTTTTATCGATTATCATACAAAAATCTGTATTATCTATCTGTATTATTTACCTAACCGAACTTAATGTATTTTCAGTTTTTCACTAACCTAAATTCCACGCGAACGAAGCCACGGGTAGCAGCTAGTATATATTAGTTGATACCCCGTTCAAAGTGCTTATTACCGAACAAATTTTATAACCTTTTGTATAATACCGAGCACTAATAAAGTTAAAGCAAATTGTTCATTGTTAAAATATAAAATGTTTAATTTATTATAATACGAGTGTAGGTATTTTTTTAACAAAAAAATAATATTTTTTAACCTGTAATATTTCACTCATTGTAAGTTAATAAATAATAAATTATAAAAAATATAGAGGCAGAAAAGAACTCGAAAACAAAATATTCCTCTCATCATCGACCTTTTGTCCATGCCTGCCTTTTGTTCAGATCCCGTTATAGAGTATGCTATTATATACATAAAAAATATTCTTTACCTAATAAAGCATCATGAAATCGAAACTGTAATACACCTCTGAGATTTTTGTTAATTCTTTTATCATATTTCGCGAGGTCGGATAATTAGCGCCCCCACAGAAATTAAAAGAAAAATAAACATTATCCGTGTACAATAACAAAACTTCGAATTCAAGGTTCCTTTTTTTGCAGAACCTTGGGCTCTATATGCTTGTTTGTCGATGTATCTGATAACTCTATTTTGAAATCATTTGTCAACACAATTGAGTTAGGTTTTGATTAAAGCTGTAGGATGATTGAGAAAAAAACATTTATGATATTAATAAGTAGTTATGTATCTATTTAATAATCGATAGTTTTAGTTACATTTTCAATGAAATAATGTTTTGCTTTATATTTTATAAGTTTTTAGTCAGTCACGAGCCACAACTTTTCATAAAATAACAGCTCAAATATCAAATGTAATACTAATTAAAAGATTGACGTGCCATAATTAATAAAACATTAAAGTTGTAAAAAAAAAATATTTTTCACCCACGATTTTGATGATTTTTCTAAAGGATTATCAACTAGCCAGATCTAATTAAGCAACCAAGTTTTCTCAGTGGTGTATATGTGTTATAAGGATTCAGGGAACATCGCAGACAGACACGGAATGAAAAGTATTTGTCTTGACTAATCATGATTTGAAACGGAAAGATCAAATAGATTTTGTTTCTGCTTTTAAAAATGATCACACAGCTTCCCCTATTATTCGGATTTGGTGAGGAAGCAATAATATTCTAGGTATTGTGACTTTTTAATGTATTATTTATGCATATTCGTAGACTTTTGTTTACTGTTCGATATTATAAAGAACAGAAGTTAACAAAAATTTGTTGACAAACATATACAGGGTTACTGGTAATTCGATACATTACTTGTAAAGCGTAATAATAGAGATAACAAGTAACCATTTGAACCCAATATTGCCTTATACAAATGAACCATTGCTGAGATATTTAGAATTTTAGAAATTTAATAAGTTTTTTTCAATTTTCAATTTAAATTCTCAAAAAAATCACGAACTAATATTGTACAAAGTCTTCCTTATTTTTATAGCTATAATCTAACTAGATATAAAAGTTATTTAAAAAAAAACTCTAATTTGAATTGAAAATTGAAAAAAACATCGAAGTGATAGAGTTTCGAGGCACTATATAAAAGTTTAAGTAAATTGTATTAATTTTGTTGTTCCCAAAAAGTATCGGCATGTTGTCTATGTATCAGAAACAAAATAAAAAGTTACATTGTGAATTAAAAAAAAATTGGGTTTACAGTTGAAAGGACCCCGCAGAATCCTTATGGGAAAGGGGTTTCGGTCAAACTCTTTGAAACTTTGGATTCTGGTAGTCCTTGATGAGTAGATTAAAAGTGTCAATGGGCACTAAGTCTTAAAAACTCAAACTTTTAAGATATAGCCCTCTAAAGTTGGGGATCATGCTCACCTTTAATTTACAATAAAAAAAATTATAGAACCTTAATTTTCGCACAACTATTTGTATGTGTTCCCAAAGACTTATATAATCGATTGTCACCATAAAAAAGTAAACTTTTCAATTCTTTAGCCAATAGCAGTACTTAAATCTTATTAATATGTTTTTTTTATTATAAACCAATTTTTATTATAAAACAATATTGGATTTGTTTATAATTAAAAAAACGTAACAATAAGATTTAAGTGTTGTCATTTCTCAATGAATTGAAAAGTTGACTTTTTATGGTGGCAATCGATTATAGATGTCTTTGGGAACACATACAAAAAGTTGAGCGAAATTTAAGGTTCTATAGAAAAAAAATATTGTAAATCATGATTCCCAACTTTAGAGGGCTATATCTTAAAAGTTTGAGTTTTTAGGACTTAGTGCTCATTGACGCTTTTGATCTACTCATCAAGGACTATCATAATTCAAAGTTTCAAAGAGTTTGACTGAAACCCCTTTTCCATAAAGATTCTGCGGGGTCCTTTTAGATATTTTTGAAAAATTCTAAAATTCTAAATATTTCAGTAATGGTTAACATTTTTTTGTATAAGGCAATATTAGGTTACTAGTTATCTCTACTATTACGCTTTACAAGGAATGTATCGAATTACCAGTAACTCTGTATAAAATAATTTTATTAAAATTAGATTAATATAGTTATTATTACTTACATTATAGTTTCTTGTGATCTGACTCCATTCATTTTTGACCCTCCGTTTGTGCGATGTACTTCCATTTTATTATAATTTTATAAATTATTTATCTGAAACAAAGAAAAATTCATATTAATTTATATTGATTTTATAAACATAAAGATCTTGTATAATATAATTTTATAAGTTTATATAATATGCAATAATTTACATAACCCTATAACGTATTTTTATCAAAAACAAGTGTAATTAAGCACACGTTTAAGTAACAGACAACACTACAAACGAGGTAGTAAATGTTTTAAAAATTGTAAACATCTTCCGCCATGCAGTGTTAACATACACCAGTATATGTTAAAAATGATCAGTATAATATTTATGATACACGTAATGGTGACAAAATTATTGATTATAATATTTTAATTGTTATTGCGGTAAATTGGCTGAGTAACTAATTTTTTCGTCTTATGAAAATTATATGTAATGCATTTACTGTTATTATACAGGATGTGTCATATCAGGTGGAACAAACTTGGACAGTTGATTGAGAAAAATATTTCAAGCAAAAAAGTCGCCCAGTCTTCCTCCCTAAAACCAGTATTGCTATTTTACATTAACAAAATAAACAACGAATTTTAACAAATATAAAAATTTCAAACATCAACCATTCTTTTTTCCAAAGCTTACTTGACTTGAATTTAATATTGCACTCGAGTGAATGTTCTAGTTTTAGCTGACGTATTTTATAAGTTTTTCATGGCAATTGTGATTTTTATTCAATAATGAATAAAATACATTGTATCTTTGTTATGAGTTGTTTTATTATCGAAGATACGAGAATTTTTGCGATCGTATTTTAAATAAAATTTTTTTTCTCTAATTTCTAAAATTTCTCGATCTTTCTGTTTCAGGTCAATAATCGTTTAAATTCTAAGAATATTGAAGAAAAACTAGGCTAAATCTTTGGCGGTTTGTAACTCCCTCATGAAGAATTTCCGGACACATGTTATTTATATGAATTTTTTTTCTTAAAATATTTTTCTCAATATACTGTTCAAGTTTGTTCCACCTGATATGACTCATCCTGTATGTGTATAAAATAATAATAATTAGTCATATTTAATTTAAATTTCTACACTCTACATGGTACCTATAATTTTTTTTCGAAGTATATTTATGACTTAAATTTATGTTTGTACAGTATTTCGTTGAATCGTTAATTAAAAAATCTATACATTTTATTTTTCGTACTCTTTTCTTACATCTATACTAATACATATTATAAATGCAAAAGTAACTCTGTCTGCCTGTTTGTTACATTTTTACGACTAAACTGTTGAACCGATCATGATGACATTTGGCAGGGAAATAACTTGCATCATGAAGAAGGATATAGTCTACTTTGTATCTAGAAAATTGAATAGATAAAAAAATACAAATCCCACGAAGATGAAGTCGCGGGTAGCTTGTATAAAATATTTTATAAAACTTAAAAGTTGTGAACCGCTATATATTTTTTCGCATTAAAGTAGAATACAAAAACAAAATAAAATTTTAAGTTAGAACCTGAGTCTTAAAATGGTATTAAAGTCTGTCAATCTTTTTAACCCCATACACACTGTACACTAAAAAACCGATAAAGAATATTTACCCTAGGAAATGAAATTTTGAACTATAAAACTACAGGTTCACACCGAGATGAGACTTATATCTAAACCTAGTCTCGTGTGAAACCCTACACAAAACTTAAATATTGTCATTTTTATGGTAAAGCTGTTGATCCTAAATTGTGTTATGTAAATCGTTGATCTTAATAAAAATAATTTATATGCATTCATTGCATTAATAATATTAATATTATCACATAAATCGCATCGCACTGTAAATTTGATTGTCAGGTAAAATAAGATAGTAAAAACATCAAATACAAATCGAATCAGATTGTTAATATTTATTTATTTCGATTATGAATTTTAAGATGATTACGTACCCTTCAATACTGTTGCACGTCTCTCTGAGAGCACACGCACCCAATAAAGTGGACTGCTCTAACCTCTAACGGGTAAAACAGTTCATACAAAAATCGCACGAAACGTTGGAAATATAGGTCACACACCGGCCGGGGTGCATGTACTCGTTTTAAACTTACTGCCCACAGACTCAAGTCATGTATAGTGTATATATATGTATATTAGCCGATCGGAAGGGGGCCAACTAGCTGGCCGGTCTACCAGCCAACACATCGGCACAAGTTCCAGCGGCTGACAATCTGTGTCCCTTCTCCCCCCAGCACTCCTTACCTAAGGTTCTACACCGGACAAAACAGTCGAGATACCGGTCATACGCAATTTTTAGGTGATTCTGTGACGAAACATTGTACGTTCTTGTGTGTGTGTGTGTATGTGTGTGTGTGTGTGTGTGTGTGTGTGTATGTGTGTTAGTGTGTGTGTATGTGTGTGCAGTTAAGAGTTACTTAGACCTTGAACTTACTGCGTGCAGTTGTTGTCGTGATGCAGTACGACTTACAGACCGCGAGTTCGATTCTCGATCGTTGCGCCAATCGATGTGCCGGTTATTGTTTGATTTTGTTAATCTTTTATGTTTGTGATTATTTATATATATTAAAAAAAAATGTGTTACTGATTTAATTTTAAAATTATTTATAAATAGCGATGTGATATCTGTATTAATGTAGCTTTTATACTTAAAAATCATATACATCTTACAATTTTTTTTATTAATTATTGAAAATTGCATACGTATATTTTTAATTTTGTCATTTTAGTTTATTTCCAATTCTTACTCAATAGAAATATATAGTCATTTGTTAAATTAAAGTAATTATATAGCATTACATTTAAGTCTTGGCATTTTAGGACGCCGCGCCGACCGCGCTGGCCGCTTCGGCCACCAGACACGCAATACTGATGTGCGTATATTATTTTCAAGGTTAAAAAAACACACATCAGTATTGCGTGTCTGGCGGTCGAAGCGGCCAGCGCGGTCGGTGCGGCGTCCTAAAATGCCAAGACTTTAATTATACATAAATTAAATAATCTTTCATTTAACTAAAAATATTTCAACATGATTTATTATTACAGTATTAATAAAAAGATTAATGTTTAATAAACAGCTAATATTTTATAGTCATGTGTCTGGTAAATTTAAAAGAACCTAATTTGATAATTAACACTAAAATATAGTGTGTTATGTTAAAGTGGCATGAGCTGTAAAAACACGAATTTAATCATGTGTTGTTTAGTGTAATGACCATCGTGACGTCATCGGGTAAGTAACGACATCTATGATTCTTAGAAAGAACTAAGTGTTTGTATGAACATGGATACAGGATAGTTCTGAGAAAAATGCAATAATAAAAAATACAATGCGTCAAAATTTTTCGGTTAATTTTAAAATTACTTTAGTAAACATCGTGTGTCTGTGTATCCAAGATAAATATGATACCAATTATTTAGCATTAGGAGATAATAGTTTATTTTTACATACTTTTTATTTTTTACAATTTGCAAAATATTTTCTTTTTAATTTTTAATGAATTATTTAAAAAATTAAATTGTATCAGAAAATGAAGAATTTATTAATTAAATAATTATGTACATACTCGTAAATCATTAAATTGGACCGCACTCGATTTTTTATATATTTTTTTAAACGTAGGTACTTATTAGGGTGACCATTAATTTACTTATTTTCGAATTTCTTTAAGGTCACCCCCCAAATTTCTTACATCAAAATCTATAAAATTTTCATAAAGATACAGCTGTTTAAAGAAAAATTGAAAAAATCAAATGCACATAACGTGTTAATATTCGATCGCTCGGAGGCACGTGTTAATAATATCCACTTTAAAATTTTGTATACATTATTTTTTTCTTACCTTTAAGAAATTTGTGGGGTGACATTAAAGAAATTAAAAATAAGAAAAATAAAGGCCATCCTAGTACTTATCTATATTATAAAAAAATCGTACACAGGTTGAAACTTGGTTTCGAAACTATTTTTCACCGGTAAGTTAGAATATTGTTTGACAATAATAATTCGATCTTATTAATTGGAGACCAAATATTTCCGATTTGAATAGTTCGAATTAAAATGTATTAGAACATTTATTTGTGTTCAGCATAAAATCAGTTTTCTAACGAAGTATAAAAAAATACAATTAATCCTGTTGTTGACTCTATGCTAAACGACAAAAAAAATTGTATCACTAAAGGGAGGGAAAAATCCATCAAAAACAGAGTTCGTTTAAGCTCTCCATGTAAAGCCGTTTTAGAAAAATTGCCTAGTCCTTTGAAGTTGAGACAACATAAAATAAATATATATGAAAGAAATGAGTTCACTATAGAATTATCACGAATTAGCATAGCTATAAAACACGTCAACAAATTCCTTTTTACATAAAAATATGTATAATTGATAAGTAATTATAGACTTGTATTAGCGACATTCCTTTTGTCGTAACACTTTTAATTTTTATACATATTTAATAACATACAAACAGATATACATATACGAGATGTATGTTTATAAGTATATAATAATTCATTGAGGAATTTCTAGAATGTAATACGAGTTACGTGAATTATTGTTTAAACAATTATTGGAATATAAATTGTAGATACTATTTGACAATTGAGATGTCATATAAACAGTTTTTTATTACCTTTTTTATACAAACAGCAAAAGAACTGTATAAGATAATCAAGAAAAAAATCAAACTCGAGATTTTAACGGAAATACACGTTTTGATCGTTCCAGAATCACGCACGACTATTATCTCAATGACGTACGTATGTATAGTATGTATGCATGTCTGTCTGTGAACGCTGTACAATCAACTAAAATTTTTTATATTATGTAGAAGTAGATGTATTTTTTTCTATTTTTAAAGACAAACACTAAACCGGGAACGGATGTCAATTTTTGAATTCTTCTAAATTATGTTTATGATTGTCAATAGAAAAAAATGTTTCATGTACAAGTTGTAGAGAATATTATCCAGAGGGGGAGGTGTTGCAATGTTTATTAAAAATTTTCCATCAAGATATTAGGTTAGGTTTGGTTACCATAATAATATTTTTTGCTTTTCACAAATAAGACTACCTACATTATGTATATACATTATACAGTGACAAGGCAAAAAATACATTTATTGTCATTTTTTTAAAAACACTTTACAGTTACGTTAGCTTACATTACGTTAGGTTAACCCTATCTGCCTTGGCGGATATTTGTAGAGTTGATTTGCAATTTAATTTTTTATAAAGTATATCGTTTCAATAAATGAAAAATATACTTGCTTTTATTTAATTTTTATTAATTAAGACCTGGTGATTTTCTAGTTTTTACACTTAAAAAAAATTTAGTTCAAAATTAATGAGGATGTTTCTGCAGGTACTCCCATGAATAATTAATGCAAAAAATATTTTATTTTGCTTAATAAAAATCCAGAGCTAATAGGATTAAGTCATATTGCAGGAGAGGAGTATGTGTGCCTTATTTGTCGTCCTCAACCTGCGGACGTTCATGATAGTAAAGGATTTTGTAGAAAACCAAGTCATAGAGCTTCGTAACATTTAATTTGTCAAATAGTTATTATTTCTCATTTCATTTCCAATAATAAACATTGATATGCTTTTAAGTGGAGTCAATTGTTTGTTTTATACACGACTCATATAAGCTTAATATAATTTTCAAACTGAAAAACACAAAATGAATTTAACTTCGAGCGTGGTTTGGCGGGTGAAAAAACAACCAACCGGGATGATTTTTTTAAATACTGGAAATTTAGTCTACTTCAAATAGTAAACTGTCGAAGGGGGTCTCAGATACACTGGAAAAGTTCTTCCAACTTTGGACGCTAATAACTTTTTTCCAGGCTATCAGAGAATTTAATTTGATATATTAAATAATAAAATGCACTATAATTAAATAGTAAAATGCACTGGACTAGTGTAATAATATAATATTTTAATTTTGAATCATATTGCTAAGCCTACAGATTTAATATAGATATTAACATTGATAGTGGTGTTACGAAATTTTTTAATCCTGAAAAAGTTTCCTATGAACTAGTGAAGACTTAATAAACATAAATGTATGTACATACATGTGGGTGTGTGCGGTAACCAACAAAGTTATGAAATCTCGCCGATAACATCTTCCGTTTTGTACATATAATACATAACAGTGTTAATAATACACATGTCGGACATTATATGTCAGGCTGTTATAGTAAATGATCAACTTCATATTTCAAGTAGTTCAAATATTTTGTTATACATATGAGCATGTAATATAAGTGGCTGGCATTGGACACATATACACTTGTCACTAATGTATTCTGTTTAATTTTTATAAATTTTGATTTTTTTTAAATACATTTTTTTAAATTTAATCATCATAGCATATTCAGTATATTATAGGTATCGTTTTACCGTATTTTTACGAATAATTAATTAACACTGATTTCTATTTTTAAATGTACAAATATAAATAATGCATTTAAATGTTTAAAACAATAGTTGTTCGCTATAAAATGTCCTACAACCTCCATTTAAAAAATAAAAAATAATTTTTTTATCCGCTACGTTAAAATAGTGACTAAAACACACTTTTTAAACTTGTAATAACTATTCATGTTTAAAGTTTTTTAAAGTGATACCCCTCGAAAATAAAAATTTTGCATTACAAAATATTACCTGAAAATTTGGACCTGATATCTTCAATTGTTATTGTTGTATTAAATTGTTAATAGTGGAATCATGCTTATCTTTGATTAAGAATAAAAGTTTTGTGGAACCTTTATTTTTGTATATCCCCCAAAAACTTACATAATCGATTGCCACCATAAAAATGTAAATTTTTCAAATCTTTGGCAAATGGTAGCACTCAAATCTTATTAATGCCCGGTATTATAAACGACCTAGCAAATTTGCAAGCTAAGCAAGCACTCTCAAATGGGGTATCAAACTTATATGACAGTTCTCAGTAAGTTGGTTTTTACCGTTTTAGATAGATAGTTTCATACATAGGAAGTAAAAAAGAAGGTATGTAAAGTATATTTACTAACCTTGCGTAAAAAACGGTAAAAACCAACTTACTGAGAACTGTCATATAAGTTTGACATCTCATTTGAGAGTGCTTGCTACCTAGCAAATTTGCTAGGTCGTTTATAATACCGGACATAAGTTTTTTATTATAACCCAATTCAATAGTTTCATAGAATCAGTAATATTAAAAAATAATAATAGCCAAAAGTCTACTCTATGCTTCCAACACTGCGGAGGGTGGCATCCCCCTAGCTCACACGATGGTTACGCAACTGTAGATTTAAGCCGCTAAAGAGATGTAACATCAAAGCAAACATAATTTTTAAAATAATTTAAAAAGAGGTATACATAGGTACATTTAAATTGTGGCAATGAGAGTAAAGATAAAAATATAACTGTAAGTAATAATTAATTTATAACCTAAAGTTATCTAAATTATTGTATTAATTTTAATTTTTAATTGATGTAATAATTGAAAATATATTCAATTTAATGTGTATTTATGTAAAAATTTTAATTACTTGTTATCAGTTAATTACATCTATGACTATATTTACTGTTTATGTTCATTAATACACGATTCCCTTACAATACATAAATAACATTGATATTTATTTTTAGGTCAACATCCTGTTAACAGTTTACTTAATTTAAATGTGTAGATATAAAAAAATAGAATATAAAAACATAAAATATACTATAGAAAAATAGTTATAAATATAGATACTTAATAGTATTTCTTATATGACGTTATAATGTGTATATTAGTTTGTACAGCTATTAAAAATGTTAAAACGCGATCGTATTATTTATTAGTTGTTGTTTGTAATGGATTTCATCTTTTACTTTATTATAGTCCAGAGCATTTAGACGAAAAATAGCTGTATCTAGGAAAAAATTCGCATAGAGCTGAATTTTTGTATACACTTTCTTTTTGTCTTTATACATAATATGCCAAAAGTCCCCATCGATCCCTTGTGAGCATACTTTTTTATAGCCCTCAAAAGGTGCTAATAATTAGTTTTATGTAAATATCTCTGTATTTATAGATTTTACGATAGTGAAAGTCATATAACAATGGGAAGAATAGAAAATTCTCTACAAAAAAGGTTATTCATAGTTTTTCTTACGAACTATAATTTTCACGGAAACTGGATGCAAAGGAGACGACTCAAGCAAATACTACAACACAAGAAATGTAGAATTTTTGACTAATGTAAATATTATGCCGAATGTTCGAGGTTCCAAATTTTGTCAATAGTTAGAGTATACCGACATGTGTATTTCCTGAAAACTCCCTATCAAAGTAGGCCCCGGAACATCCCCATCGAAGGCCCCAAATTTTCGTTATATACGGATTTTGTGAACAGCTGTATCTAGTGAACGGAATGTCCGATCAACATCTTTTTTCACATTTTAGACAGATAATTTAATCTTCTACAACCTTTTTATTAATATTTTATCTAAATTAAATTGTATGCCTTTCAAAATTGCGGTGAAACTAAAAAAAATATTTTATTTTAAGAAAAATTTAAAGTTTGGCCGCCATTTTGAAAACAATTCGTTAATTTTTAGTTAAAATACTATCAAAATGTTTGTAAAAAATAATTAACTGTCTTATATGTGAAAGACGATATTGATCGGACATTCCGTTTATTAGATACAGTCTGTTTATAAAATCCTTATACAACGATATTTTGGGTTATTCGATGAGGGTGTTCCGGGGCCTACTTTACTAGGGAGTTTGCAGAAAATATACATCTTTGTATGTTCTAACTACTGACAAAATTTGGCACCTCACACATTTGTCATAATATTTACAATAGCCAAAAAGTATATGTTATATTAATATAATATAGAAATGAATTTTGATTAAGATTTTTTTGGGAATTTTTTGACAAAAAAGTATATAACTTTTTACTATAGATTTTTTGTATTTACTTTTATATAAGTTTAGAGAAGCTATACAAATTAAAAAAAATAATAATAATAAGTAATTATTACGCTTGTACAGAAACCACGTACAACGTGAAAAAAACGTCTCCAAATGATTGCCATGATTATAGCATTTCTGTTCATCCGAAAAAACTAAACTAATAAATTTCTTTATCTATATAAGTGTGGCTATAGCGGGTGGCAAAAAATTTAAAAAAAAATTGAAAATTAAAAAAATGGCGGTGTTTTGAAAAGTGTCTATAGAATTTTCGTTACTATTTTCTCAATCTTTCATTGGCCGTAAAACAAAAATATTTGATTTACTTAATTCTGTTACAGATAGTAATAGCTTGTGTACACAGAAAATTTGAAGTCAATCGGTTCAGTAGATCCTGAGTTATTATGGCAGCCAATTTCAGTTTTTAGTTTCGAGAAAAACGCGTTCAAAGTTTACGTATAGTTGGCTATTCAATGTTACATATATCTTTCAATTCACTATAACTTCGTCAATTTTGGGAATTTGGGTATAGGATTTTGTACATATCTTTTTTGAACTCATATTTATTAAAAAAATGCAAAAAAATAAAATCGATATTTTACATTTTTAGACTAAAATACCCCCATACTATGTGAAAACAATTACTTGTACGAAAAAAGGTATTAGATCTTTGTTGTAGATAATTTTCTAATCTTTCTATTTGATAATAACTATTTTAGTCATAGAGACAATATATACAGAGATATCTAGCTAAAACTAATTGTTAGCACCTTGTGTGGGCTGTAAAAAAGTATGCTCACAGGGGATCGATGGGGACTTTTGGTAACTTATTTATAAAGGCAAAACGAAGGTGTATACAAAAATTCAGCTCTATGCGAATTTATTCCTAGTGAAAACCTAAAGTTACTGGACTATTAGTGTTTCGTACCGAAATTGAAAAAGCACTTATATTACGGAATTAACATTGTGTCTGTCTGTCACAGCCTTCTAGTTACTGAACCGTTTAATCTAGAAAGCTGGGATTTGGTATAATCATAGTAAATAAAGTACCAATAAATACAAGGTTAGTAAATACACAGGTTGTACCATAACTCTGGCGGGGTGAGGCATGAAAGGGGAGACCGCGTCATCATGAGGAATCCTCTAACGTTAAAAATAGTTGCCAAACTTTTTTTACTATATAAAGGTTCCTCAGGATGACGTGTTACGCGCGGCCGCTGATTGGTCAAAAGTTATGGGACAACCTGTTCATTTACTAACCTTGCAATAAATAGACCTGATTGAAGGGGGGCAAATGGGTTACCAATTTTTTAAAATTTAATCTCAGCGAGTGGAGTATCATACAAGAGTTGAGATTTTAAGAAAATAAAATATGTAAATGTTTTGTTATTATTAAACTCTTCGTTTAACATATTTAAAATAAAAATCTTAAAAAATTGCCTATTGCCTATAATTTCGAAGAAAATACGAAACAAATGGGAACATGGTGGCAAGATCAAATGAAAATTATCAGCGCATTTACCGCACTTACGTAACCCCAAAACATCATGGTAAAATCAACCTAGTTCCCTGTTATCACATTTGGTAACTGTTACTTTCTTGACTATTAGTTATTTTTTTTCTGCTCACTATGTAAATATATGGTAAAAAATTAATAACACGGGCAAGTGCGTCTTAGGCACGAACATGATAGGGTTCCGTAGTAATTCTCACTACGATTTATAAAAAAATATTTTTGTATGTTGAAAAATGAAATAACGAAAAACGAACTATACTACTCATATTTTGATATTTTACATAAAACTAGCTGACCCGGCCACGCGTTGCTGTGGTTAACCTATACTTTAATTGTAGGTTATATGAAACGTTTCGAAGTTTGACATAGCGCCATCTATTGAATACTTACTCAATCCAGTCAACAGATGTCGTTTGGAGCTAACAGATAAAGACAAATAATTTGCGATAAAATAATATTGCGATCATAAATTGAGATGTAAGCTATCCTATCTTTCAAGTTGGATCAAACTGCACACGGTGTACAAATTTGATTAAAATCGGTTAAGTAGTTTAGGAGTCCATCGCGGAGAAAACAATGTGACACGTAATTTATATATATTAAGATTAAGATATCACATAGGTATTCATGAATAGGCACATTTTAAATATTTAATAATTTATATTACAATCTACCATATTTCAATATAATCACATTACACTCGTAGATAAGATAAATATGTGAATATACATAACTACATATAAATCAATATTTGTATTGATTTTATAGCATATGTGCATGTTTATTCCATAAAAATTTCCCTCTCAACAGTAACGCATTAATAAAATGGGGAGCTTCAGGTACATAAACTATTCAGACCCCATATTTTTGGGAAAAAAATTAAAAATTTTATCCATCTAATAAAAAAATAATAATTTTATTTCATAATGCCTGAATACCTTGTATTTTTCTTCAGGCATTTGGGAGAGCAAAAAAAGTTTTTCAAAAATTATCCCCCCCCCCCCCAATAACTTCAAGTACTTGGAAATTGTACTTTCACTGAGTAGTTGTGACAGATCTTCATACACCGTATGTTAACCATTTCAGGGTTAAAATAAAATAATAATGTTGCACACAATTACGTAATAAATATATCTATATTTGCTTTAGAGTTTTATCTATAATCTATATTGACATTAAGATTAAATTACTTTCCAACTTTATAACAAAAAGTTTAGGTATAATTAATCCCGAAAACTGCATTCACTAAAAGCATTTGATATGCAAAATCACTTATTTAAATTAATCAATTCCATTATCTGCATAGAATCAAAAAGCAGTATGAAAGGATTAGGATTAAGCTAATGCATAAGACTTTATTATTTCTGCACTCGAAGCTGGATGCAAACTGTGAAATGAAATTGCTTAATACGTTAATTTTAATCTTTCCGTATATGAATCTTTATAAAGTACCTATAGGTAAATGTTTCGCAGATTTCATTATAAAATATTTATCAACATATTCTCAAAACATTAATTTTTATTATAATTCCTTCGTATATTTAAAAAATGCGGGTGTACATTACAGTAAAAACCGGTTATAACGACATCGAAGGGACCGGTCAAAATGCCGATAGTCGTAATAACCGGCTAAAATATAATTTTATGGGATTCAGTTGGATTTTTATTTTGAATCGTGAAAACTGGTACGTCGTATTAACCGGAGCCGTTATAATCCGTTTTCTACTGTATATCTATTAAGCCCGACCGTCCTCAGAAAGGGGCCCATACATGCTTTATTTTATTTTATGATAAATATTTTATCAAAAATTAAATACGTTGAAGTTGAAGTCGCTTTTAAAAAATAAATCAAATGATATAACTATTTTATTTTAAATTTTGTATTAACTGAAATATAACTTTTAAAAGTTATTTTCTATGATAGCGAATTACAAAAAATGGCAGACTGCAGAGTACTAAGTTTATTTATTAACGATTTTTTTGAAAAATATGAATGCTAATTAACGCTTAAAAGTTACCAAAAAGAGACCCATAGGCAGTGGTGAGCTATAAAATTTATAACAAAGGGTTCACTCATAGTTAAATAATTTTTTTTTAAATTATATAGTTTATAAAAAGAGTAGGGGAAGGTGGGGTAAGACGGGGTAGTGAGGTAAGATGGGGATCGTAACAAAACTGATGATACAATGTAGCTAGAAATGTTCTTCTATGGCCATGTGACATTATTTAGCAGAAGTTATTAATGTCACAAATAGTTTGGTCGAAGGTGTGCACGTTGTGATTTTGTAAATATTTGTTTAAATTTTTAGTGGTTACATCTAATTTTTGAGGTATATAAAGTGCGTGACTGTTCAAAATGTATGGTGTACAAGATGTATGTCATATTTTTTTATTGATATGTGTTTATTTTACTATTATAATGACATTAACTCGTTCCGGTTTGCTTCGATTTATAACCTCAAAAAAAAATACAACTTGGGAATCCAGTTTGGGAAAGATGGGGTACCTACTTGCGGGTAAGATGGGGTAGGTATAATTCTTTGGATAACACAAATTCGATCTAGTTAGCCCGAAACAGTTAATGCCGTATCCACGAATTTCCGAAAAAAGGCCAAGACAAGTTCGAAGAAGAGGAAAAACAGCTATTATTACTGCGTCTCCGTATAAAACAGAGTTAGAGGAAAGACAAAACAGTAAGAAACCAAACCACAGGTAACAAATAAAAAGAAATTGAAAAAAAAAACAAATAAAAGATCTAAAAGAACCAAGAAAGCTGATGAGTTCTGAGGACGAAGATACAGAATGTCTGTACTGCCTCGGCTTGTATTATGAGTCTGTACCCCATCTTACCCAAGGGGGTACCCCATCTTGCCCTATAGGTGGGGCAAGATGGTGCAAATTAGTTATTTTTTTCAAGTTGATATTTCTATAAGAAGAATTGTATTTTTTTGTTTTCACTGATTAGAATTTAAGGAAGAAAAGCTGATTATTTTCTTAATAAAAGTTCCTACAATGTGCAATCAAAAATAAAGGGTTTTATTTATGAAATACCTTAAGGTCCCCGTCATACCCCACCTTCCCCATGTACATATATATCTAAAAGTAACCCATTTTTTAGATAGTTCACTATTTCAAGAACATCAAATTTTGGTAGCCCAAGGCGCTAAAATGCATTAAGACGACCCTGAATAAGACTACTGGTCCGCGAATAAGTAAAACTATTTTATTCGGTATTTATCCACCCCTGGCCTAATGTGCCTATAGTTTATTATGAATTTACAAGAGTGGGGACTTCAAATCTCAGCGGGGGGTATTTCAAATATAAATAAACAATATTGACACATACAATTTGAAACAGTACCGTAACTATTGAATTTATTTGAACTTCTACCTCACAGCAAAATAAGACGGTATATAATAAAATAGTAATGGGATTTAGAAACTTTAAATTGTTATTATTTTCTGTCATATACAATATATAAAAACTCGAGAAAATAATATAGATATATATATTTGGAAATTATAAACGTACGTTGAAGGTATGACATGTGCATTGTGCATGCATTTCAATATAGCACAAATAGAAGAGAGAAGATGACGCATTTAGTTTATTTTTCATTCCTAAACAGCTGGCAATCACATATTTTACAAGAATTTTTGACGTTGTTTAACTATTGCGTGTTAGCCTGAAATTTGATAGCACAGGTGTGGTTTTGTGAAATTAAAATTTTCTTTTGTTGTATGGTTAGTTAAATATAAGTACTTTCTAGGTTGGTCATTATTACAAATAAAACCTGATATAAAAACCTAATACACTCACCGCTCGATATAACGATGGTGTTGGTAATACTACCACTTGATACAACAACGGCTAGAGGGGGGCCCACCACCATGCTGACATTAACGTTAATTGGTGAATTTAAATTTCGCGCAGAAATATAGCAGTCGGTGGTATTATGGAAAGGATAGGGGAAGGTCGCTATATCAAGCGGCCGTAAAATTAAAGGTCGTTATATCAAGTGGTGAGTGTATAATATGTAAAATGTTAATATTGGTATTAATAAACTATTTTCATATAACAACTTTTTGTAGATAAATTTTAATTGGAATTATCAGTTTTGAATTTTAAATTTCAAATATTAATTATGTATGGAATTGCGTAGTAGTTTTATAAAAATTAATTCTTTAATCATATTTTTTGATACCTATAAACGTACTATTGAAGTATACAATAAATAACATGCACGTTGAAATTCTTCGGGTTAGGTGTAATATATATCGAATTTGATAATAAAGTAAGATGCAAGGGTGGATTACTGTCATACAATCAGTTTTAAATAGTAATAAGAAATATATTAGTTACTTAATATCATACAAACACGCAATGTAAAAAAGCATCAAAATAATCTAAATTCAAAACCCTGAATTCGACTCCTTCTATTTAGGCAGTATAGAAATAGGTTTTCAAGGTCAGTTTGGCCGTTACAGCGACCCTAAAACCACCTGGTTAAAGACTGCACAGAATACATAAGGGGTCCACAAACAAATGATTTTAGTACAGTCAATCCAGTGTAAAAAAAAAAACGGCAACGCTGTATTTTGGGAATGCAGCGACTTTATTATTATTATTTTTTTAAAAGGGAGGGGAGTGTAGGAGTTTGGTCGTGAATCTAAACACTGAGTTTTTGGGACTCGATTTTTTGTGACTTTCTATGTTAGCGATTGGCATTACAATAATAAAAAAAAATGAACTAAAAGAAGTTAAAAAAAAACGAGATAATTATTGTATTTTTAGTTCTGTAAAAAAATGCATAATTCGATTAACCACTAATAAATGATCATAATATGTAATAAATATAAATATAAATAATAATGTAATAATAAATAATTGTAAAATTATTTAATCCAAACTGATTGATCGCGAGAACAGAAAATGCATGATTAGCATGACAGCATAAGATTATAATCTATTTATTCAAACAATAAATATTTGGATAATCATGCCCGTCCTGAGCATGTTATTGTTAGTCAAGAAGTCAAGATCAATTTTATTACCTCATAAATTCTTTATGAGAAATTGTTTGAATTAAATATCGTTTCTCTACATTAATTTTGTCGCTTCTGAAATCTACAAGCAGGGTAACATTTGTTTAATATAAAGATTTTATGAACAATAAAGAAAACTAATGAAATTTTAAAATTGTTATTTGAGATTCAAATAAATAGTTTGACTATAACAGAAAAGGATATAGGTATTAATTTATTCAAACTAAAATCCCTGACCTTGATGAGTATGACAATTTAGGTAACCTAGTTATATTTTTAAATACTGTCCTAATAATATTAATTATTAATTACGTACATGCATACACATACAAATAGAAAATACATATATATACACGATTACAAAATTTTTATATGGAATCGATACACAGCCGCTTTGTTCTAAATTTTATTTTTAGAACGACCTTGAATATTTTATCTTATTGACTTTACCAAATTTAATAAACGATTCGCGATATTTGTACCACGTTACTGCCGTATATTAATAGAGAAAACATCAAAATAATTCCGATATAATCGGTTTAAAACCGTTTCATTTAATTCCGGCGCGTACTAATCTCTATTTCATAAATATAATATATAAAATATTCATAGGCGTAGCCAGGATTTTTTCATATTAAAATTATGGTCCTCATAAGTCGAAAATCTTGGCCTAGGGACCCGTGATAGGAGGTGTAAATAACTAATTATCGACCCAATAATTTATTTTTGGCTATGGAAGCCAAGTACCTTGGAAGCGTAAGAAGTACCTCCTTATATCATTAATATTAATTTATTTAATATTCCTTTAATATGTATTATTAATATAATATGTTGCATTTATTATTTCACATAGTGCTTCTTTATTTCTTTATCATCAATTACTGTTTGTTATGAATTTCCGCTGTTAATCACCTGACGTAAGATGTAATCATCAACGACTACAGAAATATCATAAAAATACTATTTTTTCCCAGAGGCGCGGAACTGAAGTTTACTTTTTCTACGTGAGACTTTTATGGAAAACAATTAAACCGACTCCATAAACGGAAAATAAAATCATTACAGAGATTTATCGTAACGATGCAGTGAAAGTAAATAACAACAATTAATTATTATTGGTAACAAGGTATTTTATAACTAACTACTCAAGCTGCAAATAATTAATTTCAAATGAATCATGTTATTTTCAGTTTTCGTCTGTTACAATTATCATCAATGAATCACCAATTTATCTTGATGATCATTTAATAAATAGCAACCTTGCAATTATTTAATTTTTATTTACTTGAAATTTTAGCTAGACAATATAATAATTGTACGCTGTGTATTCTTTACTCTGATAATCTCGGAGGTCAAGTATAATAAAAACAATCAGATGTTTTTATAAAAGTAAGCAAATGACGTACACAGACTCATAACAATCAACAGTTCTATAATTAAATGTAATCTTATTTATAATATAGCCGTTTTCTTCTTGAGGTCTTCGATCAATTAGACAATACTGTAATCTTTAATCTCGAGTTGTTTCCTTGCAAATTATAATAACTGAATACCTTGTATTAGTTTTTTCTAATAATTTATATATGAACGTTATGGGAATAGCAACAATTTAAATATATGTATTTATTATAAAATATTTAATGTATACAGTACAAGTAAGATAACTCAGTCAAAATCAATAACAATAATGTATATTTTAAATTATGACATTCCATTTATAAAAATGTAAACAACCTTCAAATTAATTACACAAAAAACCGTTCCACACGAGTATATTTGAGTCACAGAAAATTGGAGTCGTACGATATTCCATCTAGTACGCATTTGTTTCGAGTAGAAAATCAATATTAACAAACAAAAATAAATTTTGCGATTTGGCATACATATTTTAAATTTAATGCTAAATTCCTTATTTGGGGTCAACTTTCATGTATAAAAACATTATTAATAGCAGTTGATATATGCATTTTATAGTTTCATGCTCCTTTCAAATCTTGTTTATAAATAATTTAAACTTGAATAATTTAATATGTAGCCTGTAGAAAAATGGTAATCTATTTTATTTTAATATATTTATGAAGAAGCTGTTTTTTGTTTGTTTGTTTGGGGTACATTTTAAGAATCACTGGTGTATTTCGTCTCAAAATAGAGGGATAACAAAGCCGGGAATCTTTTTATAGAAATTTTGTTAGGTTATGACAGCTGAAATATTTATTTTGAGTTTGATATTTCTTAAGTTCTTAACTCTATTTTATAGCATCGATAATCGCAGCTATTGAATTTTGATGAAAACGATTGTATTATATATTTTTCCATAATCTTTAAGTTTAAGAGAAGACAATTGTAGATGGGAACGATAATCGATTTTCTCGTGGAAAATGGTTCCAGCTGTATTCAAGTAAATGTTTTACATTGAATGGAATTTATTATATTATTATTTCAGCATTTACACACATTTTTACTTTTAGGAAATCAATAATTCGTTATATTTTTCAGAACTTTGAACATAACGTCTTTTAAATAAACTTATTGTTGTTTAAAATATTAAAATAATTAATTTATAAACTGTAACTACTTAACAATATACTTTTATATCTAAAGGTTATAATTTATCTGACTTACATTATATACGAAATCCAATAAAATCAAAAATAAACAAATGTAACAATAAAATCTGCTTTGTTTTTAGGTTATGTATCCGCAACGTACGCGTTTCACTACACACAATCGTATTAAATCAAATAATTACACTGAACTACTGAACAACGTTACTGGTTATATTTTAATTGTTGATTGGTAAAATATTTCTCGAACCATGTGATTAGCAACAACTGATAGAGAAGATGACGCGGTACAGAGATGGTCACGTCGGCCGGTAGGTGTCGAGCGGCGTAACTATGTATACTCGTAGACAACTTGTTTCACTCGCCTGCCGGTCGGTGTAGTGGTGACAGCGGCGGGGCCACGTGGGCGAAGCCCTACATGGTGATGTTGCAGCGCTGTGTACAGGGACGGATTCAGAGGAATTTAGTGCCCCGTTTTGATAATTGCATTGTTTTTATGTCTGATTAGCGGAGGATTTTATTGCGGGTTTGGAATGTTGGATATGTAAGTGTATATTTTGAACTGTGTACAATTTTAATTTTAATTGATTTTGTTATGGATAAATGCAGAAACCAGGGAATCAGTATTGTAATTTTTTTATTAAACTTAGATGAAATATCTTTAGGGGTAAATGTAGACCTGTGCACAAGTATAAAAATGGGTTATTTATCGTTTTAGTGCTCCAAATTATTTCATTGTAAATCTATGTTTTTTTTAACTGCTCAACTTATAGCCTATGGATTCAATAATAATTAAAAAATGTTTGAATGTCAAGATATATTGTATTAGAGATGATCTTAAAGTCTATTTACGAAAATTTATTTATTTCTTTATTATTATAAATAAACAAATATTAATATAAATAATAGGTATCAAACTGCCTGTTATGCATATACAATTTTTTTTCTAAATTTTGGCACTCCAAACAGCTGCCTAAATTGCTTAAAATCTGTAAAAAAACAATTCAATTAAAATGAAAAGTCTTTTCGACCGCTTTATAATAACAGCTTTAAGCATCTGTTTGCATAGAATCCATAGATTAAAACTTTCTAAGAAGTTGAAAAAATTATGAAATAATTTGGAGCACTAAAACGATAAATAACCCAAAAATGTATTTAGTACAAGTTACAAGTACAATTAATTTACAAATAAGTATACCGATATACGGTTGGTGTTCCGATTTTTTTCACCCCATTCTGCTTTCAGTCGTCAAAAATCCTTCATTTAATGCAGAATGAAGTATCTGGTAAAAATTTGAATTAAGTACTTACATTGCAATTACAGCAATTATTTAAAAAAAAGTTATTAAATACATGTAATTAATAATAATAGAATAAAGTATATTTACAGCAGGATCCACAAGGGTGGGTGGGGTACAGGGTACAGGGCTGTAGCCAAAAGACCCGGAGATAAGGGGTGCTCGGCGCGGCTAGCCAACTAGTTTTTTTTTGTAGCCGTAATATAATGTTCTAAGCTTCTTAGTAGGCGGGGGCCCGCTGAAAATCCTGGCCCGCTATGAGATGTGAGACATGTCCATGATGTGAGAGCCATGGCTCTGGGTAAAAGTACCTACATATAACTTTAATTGAATAACGGATAGATATACTATTTTTGACCATTTTTCCATTCATTTTTTTTCGATTACATACCTGGGTGATTTCACATAAAGTATTTCCCAATATTTCATTCTTTTACATATATAGGTAACTCGGTGACTTTGTTTATGATATTATTATTTAACAGCGGCGGGGAGGAATAACTAGCAGACCAGTGCGAGCGTTTATATGCCTACTCCACATTTAGTATCGTACTGTATCAGCCCACGTACAGCAACAGATAATAATTGTTGGATTTACATTTCAATACTTATACACTTGAGGATTTCAATTTACATGTGCATGTTTTTATATATAAATAAGAAAAAAGTAGTTGTGATTCATTCTTTTGTTTTATGTAATAATTTGCATAGTACAGAGCTGTAATAACAATAAGAAGTTGAAGTGGAATATATAAATGTATTATTTTCACTTAACAGCATGTCTTAAACTGGATTTACAAACTATTCAAAATGCCTAATCAACCCACGAGCAGACCTAGGTCGCTTATGAACAGGGTTGGCCTTTACTAAAGAGCCCAAGAGCAAGTAGGGCAGTTTATGTTAACCACTTTTTACTAGCTTTTATTTAACTTCACTTGGTAGTTAGTTAGTTAGTATGTTAGGGTCAAATATTGCAATCAACATTTCGACTAGTTCTAATTAAGCTAGAGCTTCGAAATTTTGTGATAGCTAAGAATTTATTTTTTAGTTTTTAGTGCATTTTTAATAAAACCGTGTTTTAAAAAATATTTTATTTCATATTATGACAATGGAAAATTAATATCAAGAATTTGTTTAAAATAGAAATATGTTGTTGAATTTGCTCTATATATGAAAGTGGCTGTGTTGTGGTCGGTAATTAAATAACATCTATTAATAAATATAGAGACATCACACACACACACACACAAGACACGAAAGAGCTGTCACAAATAGACAATATCCAATCCAGAAAAAACAATCATCATTATAGAAACATGAACTGCACATTCGATATTAACATAAAATGGGTAAAATTCAGTTAATAAAAGTGAAGACTCAAAGTTCGAATCAGATGCACGGACTCTAAAAAACACTGGAATAAAACAAATAAACCAATCCAGTTATTATCAAGAGAATTGGAAAATATATGTAATTGTTGTCAAACCTGAATTGTTGTACTGAAACAAACCATTGCGCTCACGGGGGATATTGTTATCTTCGTCCAACGAAGGGTGGGTCTTCAAACTTCAGTTTCCCCGCTTGGGAAACGAAGTTGGGAGCCTAGTTCGGATCTACTGCGGAGCAAGGATGCTGAAGTTGGATTGTTCAAGCACTGATTAAGAAAGTTAACGGATGATTGAGTATTAAGGATAATTATCTGTTGAAGATCTTAATTTGATTACACAGAAAAACGGATATATGGATAATATTTGTTATATAAGATATTTAGAAATTTTTAATTTACTTTTAGTTTTACTTTAAACGTTTTCTAGCTTCTAGTCAAAGAAAAATAAAAAAACAAAAATAAAGGAGTAAAGAGAAATAGATAGTTATTTCATGTTATCATATATACAGAATCAGTGGCGTAGTTAGGCGGGGGATTAAGGAGATCAATCCCCCCCCCCCATGAGTCTACAAAAATTATATACGAGCATTTTATCAATAATTAATATATCTAAGTAAAGAATACAACTAATTTTTGTACTTTGCATCACATAAAAGATAATTTTCATAATGAAAAATATAACTTTATGAGATTTAATACTGTCTTCCCCCCCATCGCAAAAAGCTATCTACGCCACTGTTCTGAATGTTTTTAGGGTAATAAGTAAATATTTTAAGAAGGTATGGTTATGGTAGTATGGACTATTTCATGTAAAAATGGGTGTGGAGATAGAGTTGAATTATACCATAAAGTGTAAAGAGGTTACGGAACGTATTGAGGAAAGACAAATTAACTTATTGATTATTTAATGAATTAATGATATAAAACACGAATAATTTTCAATATAGTTCAAAGATTGTTCAAAAATTGCACCACCGACTTTCAACTCTGCTGACAATAGTACCTATGTACATATGTCAATGTGTAACTATTACATATTGGTGTTCCCAAGACTTTATTGCTTAAAAAAAAAAACAAATTTAAAAGTGACACTGAAGTCTTGGCATCTTAGGACGCCGCGCCGACCGCGCTGGCCGCACCGTCCGCCAGACACGCAATACTGATGTGTGTATATTATTTTCAAGGTTAAAATTATTGCGTGTCTGGCGGCCGGAGCGGCCAGCGCGGTCGGCGCGGCGTCCTAAGATGCCAAGACTTGAAACAATCATTTATGAAAAAAAACATAATGGCTAAAAATGGACGGTATAATAAAGTTTGTCAATTCGATATATAAAGTATTTAATGCGCTTTCTTCTTTTGTATGACAGAAAACGAATTTAGTTCTTATGTTTGGATTTATATTATTTAAGGCAAGATCAAACTGGCTCAACAAATTTTTGAAAGGCCTCCTTGTTTGATTTTGCCTCATTTAAGTAAGGATGTGAGTTAAAATTGAGTTCCTTACGAGTACTCATAAGGCATTCATAATTTTGAAATTTAATGACGGAAAAAAGAATTTTGAACTATTTTTAATATCTTGATGAAATCTTTCAACGTTTATTCATTATAAAAATACAGTAGAAACCGGTTATAACGACATCGGTTAATACGACGTATCGGTTATAACGACTCAAAATAAAAGTCTAACTGAATCCCATATAATTGTATTTTTACCGGTGATTACGACTATCCGCTTTTTTCGACCAATATGACCGGTCCCTTCAATGTCATTAAAACCGGTTTCTACTGCAGTTCCTAAGCTTTCAGAAAGTATATCACATTTATTGTCATCAATATCGCATCATGGAATGATAATCCAGATACCTTTTTCAAATAAAAACTCGGTGGTCATAAATTCATCACTTGGTCAAACTATACATTTTTAACTTTATTAAAAATTGTAGTTATGCAGTTGTGCAATATCACTGACTTATCTCTCGGGGGAATTGTTGCAATATTGACTGTCCTCAAATGGCAAAATTATGCTTGAGAACCATTGTGAATAAAGTATATAATGTACCAATATAAATATAGTAATTCCAAGAATATTTGTTCCCCAGTAAAAATTTGTTGTTTTTAATACTGGTCCTTTTCAAGCTAACTTATATACCTTCTTGTCGTTTTTTAGATCTCCCAGGCAAGTAAAATGTTTTAATTTTCCTTCCACTAATGTTTTATAGCCGACAATTTCATTAAACTTATTTCAATTGAATATTAAATATCATCAAACTGAATGAAATGAAAACATTCCAACTAGCACAAAAATCTATCAGACATAATATATAGTATGTAGGTATGTATGTACAGTACATATGTAGAATACAGATGCATACGTATTATGTGAAAGCGATTCAATATAACTTGATATCCAAACATCGTTAAAAGGTAAATATGTCAATAGTCATTTCAATTCAATCTTTTGGAATTCATATATGCAACTTTATACGACTTTGAAAAGAAAAACATTTCAATGCACCGATGACCTATATATAATCATAATCATCTGTCGGTAGACATACAAAAAGGAATGGACTTGTTTCTGATGCTACTTGTATTTGTTTCATACAGACAGAGACACACTGTTTACGTTTAAGTGGTTTCAATACGTCTGTCTTTGTTTTGACGTGTGTCTGTATCACATGTCTCGTGTGTGTTTTGTTGTTTTTGTTGCATGTTATTGTGTAACGGAATTACGAGTTTTGTTGATAACGCGTGTATAATTTACAATAAATATTAATCACGTAATGTTGGTGGTATTTCGCTATCTGGGGATTCTTAGCGAGGATTCTGGAAATGGGACTTGGCAGTGCCGTATCTTCGAGTTTTGAATTTTCTTCTTCATTGGTTTTTTATACATATTATGTATGTTTTTGATCTTTTTAATAGAAAAACTATGGTAGGTATTACATTTTTCGTTATTTTTGAATGATAACTACTGTTTGGTTAGGCCAATTTATTGGGACGAATCCGAGTTTTGTTTTGGGTTGGTTAGTTTTTGTTAGGTTAAAAACGAGGACTAATTCAGTTTTTAGCAACAATCGTGACCCGGACATAAAAAAAGAAATTTGGAAAACATAAATACTCTACAATAATAATTAACATTTTGTTAGTACAAGTAGTAAGCAAAAAAAGGTAATTACAAATTTCTAAGAAAACTGGATAATAGATCTAAAAACCGGCTTGTCCGGGTGAAAACCAGCCTGGTGGCAACACTAGTACTAATCTCAAAACTATTTATGTTTATTAATGGTTATAAAAGATGACAATTATATTTTAAATTATAAATGGGATGGGATGTGAAATATTAATATCCGTTCTGAAATACGACAATTAGAATTTTAAATTCGAATTTCATAGCTATATATTTATATTTACCTAACACTTCTACTCTTGATGTTATATAAATTAATAAACACAACTATACCCCGGCCCTCCTTCGAAACGATTAAATATTCACCTTTTCATAATGTAATTAACAACAGAATACCTATATGTATAATAATTACCCATTAATTACCTATTTAAAAATTGAAATTAATAGTACACACTTTACTCATATTGGCACTGATTTTATCATTAATATAATCATGAAGAATATAATCGTGTGTAAATTAGAGATAGATTGAATTATTTTAGTTTTAAATCGAACCTATTTATGTTAAAATTCTTATTCAATTAAAATACATTTAAATGTCAAAAAATATAAGAATCTATATCAATCACATGTTGAGAACTACTGTTAAAGTGCTACTGGTGCAACCTATATATTTACTGAAGGAAGTAGATTTAACCATTCTTTTGTAGTCAGGATATATGTATGTTTTGCACAGTTTTTTTTTGTCAAATAGAAAAGTATTAGTGACTTTTTTTGACTTGGGTTGATCAGATCAAAAGCATTTATGGTATGAAATAATTCTTTGAGTGTCACGGAATTGAAAACTTTTACAAAGTTGCCATTCCTTTTTCTGTGAACTTTTCATTTATTTTAGTTCTTTTACTGCAAGGTTAGTTTAATGGAAAAGTTATTTTTTTAAAAATAACGTAAGATAAATGGATTTATAAAAAAATTTTAATTGAGTTAAATATTTTTTATAAAAGTGGATTTTAATTTAGAATTGAAAAGCGGTAAACAGGGATCGTCTATATTAAAGTATGAGATTCAATTACCATTACCAACTGCTCAGTAATAATTTTTTTATTGAAAATATTGGACATTGGTTAGATAAAATTATTTACTTACATAGATGTCATGAAAGTCTGTGTATATGAATTCAACATTCTTAATTAATTATTTAAAAACAGAATATAGAAAAACTTTACACACAACCGCATTATTGTGAATGTCCGGGAAAAATTATAGACATCATATTTTTCACTGGTTTTTGATCTGTGGAGACTTGCAAAGATCTACAACGGTTTACATAGATGTAAAACTATCTACAAAGATCTACATTGATCTCGGAAGATTATGGAACGTTGAAAATTAATGAATTTTTAACATTTAAATTTTCAACGTTTTAATATCTACCATCTCAACGATCTTTAGAGATCTTTGTAGATCTTTGCAAGTCTCAGTAGATCAAAAACCAGTGAAAAATATGATGTCTCAAAATGCAGATCTGTCGAGATCTACTTTCATCACTGCAGATCTACAATTTTTTCCCAGGTGTCCTATAGAAATTTGATATCGATTTCTCTATTTAGGTTTTAGTCGTTGACCTTTAAAACGAAATATGTTTTGCAGTTTGAAAGAGTATAGTTTCATCTTTACAATGTTTTCTTTTTACTCAAAACTAAACAAAAATTAATATTTTTTGTTTAATATCATATTGATATGCTTCATAAAAAGTATCTACTTAATGAAATATTTTAACTTTAATTAATTTTAGTAAACATAGTTTTACTTTATTACTGCTTATATTTATTCTACTAGCTTCCTAGATACACAGATATACTTACATACGTCTGCTAATATTGTGTATTACAACAAACCATATCTACGTAGTGAAATTTCGTCAGTAGGCTGTACTTCCTTGAATTTACCTAACTTAATCAAGAACAATTCAATATAATAGGAATTACGATATTCCATGAGAGTAACTCTTGCAACAACGGGGTTAATTCATTGTTCATATCGTGATAATAAACCTGACCCAATACATAAATTCTATACAGATCCATATCATTGTAGGCATTGTTTTGTGTTCACTGGTTTACACTATTTACTTTCTATCTATGGTAAGCTTCATCATTCATCAATGAAGATCAACTTTGTTTAACATTGATCGATTTTGAAGCAACCTATTTTAACTCCAAGTTACGTTGGAGTAAATATATGGACCTATGATTAACCCCAAGTTTAAATGAATGTTGCGATTAATATTTATCTTGAAGAAATTTCACTTGATGCGGTTTTATTTGAAGACGAGTAGAATAGCTTCACTTGGTTGATTAAAATTCTTATGCTGCGCGTTTTTAAATTGATTCTAGATGTATAATAGCGGTTGGCTTCAATGGTTTTATAATTGGAATTTTGGAACCTACCTTTATTGAATGACCTATTTTAATTAATTAATATGCGACTTATGAACATTTAAGGATTTTATTCTATAAAACTATTTTCTTTATACTCAGCTGTATTTTCTGATTTTGAAGTAGTCATCGATTTGTATGTTAAAAATTCAAATGAACCAAAAAATGGACTAAAAACATTTTCTTTTAATTACTGAGACAAAAAAGGTTGAGAAGCTTCCGGTCAAAGATATACTAGTTTTTTATAATATAAAATAACTGAAATAAGCGTTGAGAAATTACAGATCTGTAATCTGGTAAATTGAGAATTTTTATTCGTGAAATTTGTATTTATTTAGCTGAATATCCTCGTTACGTGTCCCAAATAAGTGGAAGAATAAATATTTTTATTTCACTTTAGCTGTCGGATTGTTAAAATATTTGATAAAAAGTTAATTACAAGCAAAAATTGTCCCTTACTTCAAACAGCTTTATTTAATTATATCAGGCCGGAATGCAATACAAGTATACTGTTACGGTAAAATATTACTTACGAATATTAAAGAAAACATTTTTTTATAATAATATGTACGGTTAAGGTTGGATATGCTATTTGAATTGCCATAAGAATAAATATAGAGAAATTACGGTTTTTTATTTTAAGTTCAGCTCTAACCAGTATTAATAAATCATTTAGGAAAAAATGCAGTGATAAACTAGATTAATTTTTCTATGTTATGACATACTTAATTTTTCAATTTATTTTTTTTATATATTAATAAAAAAAATCTGAAAATGTTTGTATTTTTCTTGATATGATAGCACTCAATATATAACAAAAATCATTGAAAATTACGAAGAAAAAAATATACCACGCCATAGATATTTGTTTAAGCTTTCTAATTTTATAATAATTCTACAATTTTCATTTGAAAATATTGAATGTAAGCCTAAAAATATAAGAACTAGTTCTAGCCTTTGTAGCTTCATCTCTGTTTAATTTCGAGAATATCCCATTTTTCATTCGATCGTCAATTGTCACTGAATTACTTGTATCTATCATTTCCCCTCAGGGCTAGACTTGTGCAAATAATTTTTGTTTTCTACGGTGGCGACATCTCGTAGAATTTAGTTTCGGAAAAATCGGCATGAACAGCCTTGATACAAAGGAATCTGAACTTGAATTTATTTATTAAACTCCCTTATATGTAGGGTAGACCGAGTCAAATCGGATCAATTTGACTTTGAGGTTAAAAAATACAACTTCTGTCAACGAAACATTATATTTATTAATTGAATATAATCAGTCTTTACTCTACTTTACGTTGTACAAACTGAAAATTATACAGTACTTACATCTTCTTTTTCTGTAAACAAAAAACTGAACATCGAGAATTATTCGATTCAACCCAAATCTAGGGGCTAATCGGACCTAACATTTGTCAATCATAATAATATAGAAAATTCTCACAGTAACAAAGCTTATTATAATCATACATAAAACTAAATAATATCTTAATTATGAGATTAGACATCACATAAATCATGACACATAAGTGCATGGTCCTTTGTTACCTCTTCTATCAGCACAGTTTTCGTGCACTATACACTAAATCCAGTCCTCTGTTGGCGGGTGTACACATTTTCTGAATAAAAACGCAGTGCTAATCTCCCTGCCCTTATTTTTTATTCCTTCTTTATTAAATTGTTTTTAAATTCTCTACTATTTTTATTTTGATCCGATTCGCCTCGCAGTACTCTGTAGGCTTTCGTGGCCGTTCTGTATATAAACATTAATTTTGAGCTGTTGTCCACGTTGTCGTATTTTGTTACGTGACGTTTCTATATACTCATATATCGGAGTCTTCTTCAGAAGTATTTATGTAAATTTGATATGACACTGGCCAAAATGTGTAATGCACAAGTATATGTTAAATTCCATTTAATTCAGCTAGAATATGCACATTTTTAGGAAGATAGAAGTATAGGCAATCGAATTTGATAAATTTCAACTGTTAAAATTTTAACAAATACCTAAAATACATATTTATAAGTAATATGTTTTGGTCATGTTTTAGCGTGTTTTCGCCAGATATGAGCTGTGGAACTGATTTTTATTTGGATGCAAAGTTTTTAATTTTGTATTAAAATTTAAATTCATTTAACCAGTAGTATATTGAAATGAGTATCTATTGAAAAATAAAGCAGCAAGAAATCGTCAATTAATTCAACCTTATCATTAAAAACTTCTAGATTTAAATATTTGACTTTAAAATTATGTAATGCATACCTACTATATATTTTGTTCAGATGTTTAAATATTTTTGTTAACATTTGACATATACAATATACAAACATAGATAACCAAGGTTGAAATCTGTATATGTGAAAAAAATTTGAATAATAGTGTACTCTCATAAATAACTGTTTAATAGGCGTAGATTATAATGACTCACTGTATTAATATAATACTTATACTATTTGCTTTTAATAATTGACAAATATTTATCATTTCAATTGTATGATATGTTCCCAACACGATTTTTTCATTTATTTTTTTATATTTAAGTAAAACGACACAATAATATGTAATTATCTATAAACTAACGTTTCTGTTAATAAGGGGAATTAAAGAACGCAATTTCGAGTTGAAAAATTAATTATTCAACATTTAACAAATAGATTGAACTAAAAACAAATTATATCACTTTAAATAAATAGTTTCCACTATAAATAAATACTTTGCACTAAAAAAATAATACTTTGCACTTGACTAAAATTTGGCCCTGTGTTTAAAAATTACATATTTTCAATGCATTTATTGTGACTTTTGTGATTTTCTATATTTTTATCTAACATTCCTACTAACTTTTTCCTTTAACCCAAATATAATTGATATTTTTAATGTGATTTTAGCGTTTTTATATATTTTAACCTAACGTAAAAACTAACCTCCCTTCTTTCGCCCCAATAGATTTGATATTTTCAATGTGATTTTTGTGATTTTCTATATTTTAAAACGATTAAATATTCGCCTTACGCATTAAGAAAATAAAAATAATTAAAAATGTTAACGTATTTAAAGTGGATAAAATTTTAAGTTCAAAGTATTAAATTTTATGTTCGATGTACAAAGTGAATACTATCTAATATATAGTGCAATTAAATATAACTATTCAATAAGTTATCATTATGATTATTTATATTGTACGAAAAATATTCAAAAAGTTTCCATAATTTTTTATGTGGTTATTAATAAAAAAAATATTAAAAAAACAATTTCTAGGTTTTTTTTTTCGAAATTGATTTAGAAACTAAATCGAGAATTATTATTATTTGAACCCTAATCGAATCTTAACTGTAAATAAATTTAGATTCAGGTCCCTGATCCGTGATTCCTAACAGTTATATTTTAAATAGTACAAAATAAAACTAATAATAAGAAGCTAGTAAATGCGAGTCATATTATCCTTTGTTTTCATCGTATAAATATATTCCATCGAAAAATTTTAACTGAAAAGTTGAATTATTACTCATATTAAAATTAAAATAATAAATGAAATAAGTATATCTAAGCTTTAATTCATCTGATAACTGTATGTTTCAGGTTGTGCGATGAAGGACCCCGACGTGAGGAATACTAGTGACAGTGCAGGGGAAGGGAGTAGCATCACGTCCGACTTTTACACGGACTACGAGACAGACGACGATGTGACCGGGGAAGGTCCCTTGATAGACCTCCAGCTGGTTTCTATCAAACGTTTAGATGCTCTAATCAATGGTGGTAAGTTTGATATATAGCTTAATCTTATTTCTTATCAGTGTTGAAATAGAATTAGGTTTTGCAGTCGAATGGCTTGATTAGCTTATAGAAATGTCATCACCACCTTTACTACAAATAGATATATTTATACATGGGATATAATCTAACTTTGGATTCAAAAGATTAATACATAGTTGTTTATTTTTTTATAATACATATGTAAATTGAACTTTTTAAAATTTATTTTCAATTATTAATTACTATAAAATATCTGTATTTATTACTAAATTTATTTTGCTTGCAAATTTAAGAAATCAAGGTTTTATGTCATAATAATTGTTATGCATTTTTTACCTTTAAAATCAAAGTAGCTAAGGCTGCGCTCGAGATGAAAGTTATTTAAGTCTCGTCTCGTCTCGATTTAGAATATTTCGATCTCGTCTCTTAAAAACTGAAGCCGTTTCGTTTTTTGTACACGTGGCTGATTACCAAGACGATTATATAATATGTGGCTGTATATTTATATATAATACTAATTATTATGGAGAGGGTCCTTGAGTTTAAATGCTATGATTTTGGAGCACATTCAATGTATTGAATCCTGTTGAGTACTGTTAATCCTATTTGTAATGGATGTAGAGATATAAACACATTAACAACATAACAAAAGATGTATAAACTGAAATCCTTATCTGTAGAAAATCTGAGTAAATAATATTTACCCAGAGATCTATATATTATAGAGATTTACCTATGCCTTATTATTTCTTCCTTGTAAATATGAAAATTTATTTTTAATATGTTAGAAAAACACTTATATTTGCATATAATTTTTTAAAATGATTTTCAAATTTGATAAGTAGATCATAATAATAAACTGTTGTCTTAAATCTTAAATATATGGGACATTTATGTACATTACCTATAGGTACAACAATATGTGGAATGGGTCGCATGGGGAATCTACAAAATGAAAATTCACAATGACATTTTTTACTGACGTATATAGCAAGAATGTATTTGACAAAACTTATGTTAAAATTAATATTGTATATACACGACAACTACATGTCTCTGACATGTCATATAATTTCCAGCACTCGGTCGTTTATGACGACTTGTACACCAAGCAAACACGTCGCAGAGCTGTGTAGTACACAAGCACAATAAATACAGAGTTACTCTACAAAAATATTAGTACAAGTACATATACTGCCAAAAAATGTTAATAAATACTTTTATAAAAATACCTGAATACATTAAAAATGTAATTAGGTCTATATTTAAGTACAAGTCAATTAATTTTTAATAAATATGTTTAAGTATGTAGTTTGTGTTTGGTAAAGTAAGTATATATACTTAAGTACTTATATGCACAACTCTGTGTACATTTGTTTTTGGCTAAAATTATTATACTTGTGCACAGTTCTGAATTTAATAAAATAAAAATAATTTTCATAATATCACCACTGTTATAATACCGTTGATGTTTATATACATAAATGCGTGCGCTAAATATGTCAAAATCTTCAGAAAACTCCAAGAGAACAGTTACATAAGTTTGATATCTCATTTGAGAGTGCTTGCTAACTTGCAAATTTGTTAGCCCCTGTATGATACTGGACAACATATTTATTAATTTACACGATGGATATCTGGTTTCTACAAAATAATTATGTACAGTTTACCCTGATTTTTTTGGTGACTACTGATTTAATTAATCGGCCCTAACGATAATTCAAATAAATACTTGACTTGTGAAATAACAACTCTGATTTGTCGGTGTTGTAATTCATTTAAAATTGCAAAATGTCGATAATTTTAAAATTTGTTCAAATCTGTTTTACAAAGTAATATATTCAGTAGCTATTTTAAGCAGATGTGGTGTGATTTAGCAATCGCAGGGTTAACACCTTATCACTGTTAATATACGAGTAGTTATACAAGGTTGTTTCGCAATCAGTTTTATAGATTATCAAGCGAGCACGCAATCACTAAATCCATCATCCTAATACATAACGCCAACTTGTAAAACTGTAGAGTTGTAATGTAAATATATTAAATATATCTACAATACAAAATATGACAGGTCTGTATTTATTTTAATTTATTGGGTGCAGACCAACCAAAGACTGAATGCGAACCGAAAACTTATTCCGGAACGAATAATTTTGTCGAACCGGAACTATACCTAGCATTTTTAATTATTTATAATTGATTTAATAAAATCTCCGATTCATGGAATAAAATTATATTTTTTTAAACTGCACCCAAAATTGTCTGATGATTACACAACATTATATATAGGTAACTCATGTTATTGCTTATTACTGTGATAAGTCATAGTAAAAATTACCTATAGCTCAAGAAAATAAGGCGAAAAAATGACTTGTGCGAAAAATATCCAAGTGAATTTTTCTCACCGAGATTTTTTTTTTATTTGAGCATAATAAATAACGTGAAAAGTCCATTGCGAAATCATGTGCGCAAAAAAAGTTATTCAAGATCAAAGATCGCGAAAATTGTTTTTGTTTTTATAAATATCTCGAGAACTGTTGGTTTTGTGGCAATTTTAATTAATTTAGAATTTGTTCTTTAGCTAATTTTACACAAAAAAGGTCCTGTACAAAATTTCCGTATAGGACCAATATTTCTTAGCCGTATATCTCGAGAATAAATTGCAATTATAAACAACCAAAAACCACCTCATACAAACTAAACTTCAAATATGATACAAAAACTTAATCTTGAACAGACGTAATCTTTAGATCTAATCAATTTATTTTTAATAGATTGAATTATCGTTCAACTGAGAACGTATTTTTTGATTAAAGGGGCATTAAATCCAAGGATGAATAAAAAGTAATTGGTTGTAATTTGAACAAATAAAATAAACTCTTGTGCCAACCCTGTTAAACAAAAAATATTCATATCTGTCATCGAAAGTAGGGTAAAATCCATGATAAATGATATTTGTTTCAGTTTTATTCCACGCGTTTTCGAAAAAAAGATGCGGTTCTGGGACATAATCCTGTAGATAAAATACACTTCTTATTTGAAAATGAATACAAATATATTCAAAATAAAATTATTTTCAATGCATAGCAAAAATTATAAAAAATATGAAATGTAAGCAAATGTTATTTAAATTCAAGATAGGTACATTCAAATAAAACAAACAGACTATGTTACTATTAATTCGAATTATTGTAAAAAAATAATTCAGAATGTTGACTAGACTTTTCTATAATTCCTTCACTCGCAAATAAGATTTAAAAATAAAAAATTGCATGAATTTTATTTAACTTTAATACCTTTGTGATTTAAAATTTCTTTAGAATTTTGTATCAAATTATACCTGTATAAGAGTGTATAGTAAAGCTGCGATAACATTAATTAGAATATATTAATAAATATATTTAGAAAATATATTGGTTTCCAACAGAAGCATTTATAGCTTAATGTTATTTGAAGTTTGATATTTATGTAAGGGAAAGTAGCCATAATCGTACTACTTATTGATTTCAACTCTTCAGTCACAATATATTTGCTTTTCAACGTCGTTATCAGAGTGACCCCCCTCTATTTTCTTTTATTTATTTTTTGTTTTATTTGGTTTTATATATTACTATAGTCAGTTGTGAACCAAAGGGCGAGGAGGGGGGGGGGGAGGCTGTGCGCCTCGGGCCGAAGGTGCGCATTCATTTAAAAAAGTACAAGTATTGTAATTTGGAATCAAGGTAAGCTATTAGTTTTTCATACAAAGATCAGAAATTTTATTATCATTGAGGTACCTACCGTAAATATGTATGTAGTACCAACTTATTAAAAATATTAATAAATAAGTATTTGATCATTTATATTTTTATAAACTTCTTGTAATATTTAATTTATTTATTTTTAAATTGACTATAGAGTGAAGAAACATATATTTAATGACTGACTTTAAAGTAATTGTCGTCCTTGAGGGAGAAGGGCGAAAAAAATTCTCATTAAGGACGCCATAGTCTTTCTAAGGTAGAACCTGATGTTGTATCTCATCGATTAAAACGCAGCAAGGTACCAAAAGTAAGATGCTGTGACTTATTTGATATCATTCCGTGTTTTAAGATATTAAATAAATTAAGTCCAGAAAGTTAGCCTGGCCTTTTTTGAAAAATATAAAAATGTATTATGCTAAAATATGAGGCTTCAAAAAATTCGTCAATGCCAATATAAATAAATAATTTATTTGTATTAGTCTGACAATTATTGTCAGACTAATATAATTTTTGGAATAGATACTATTTAACTCCGCCGTTTTTATTAAAAATTTAGAGCTCCGATCTAATGTATGTATTAATGAAGCTATTTCCTAATGTTTTATTAAAAATTGCTGGGGCTAACTTGTACTCCAAAAATTATAACAATCTGCAATTTTTTTTATTGGCGATGTAGAATACAAATTTTTTGAAACAGTACATTTGAACACAATACAAAAGCACAATACAGCATAACTTAAAATATTTTTTTTCAAGGCGGGGATAAGTTACTGGACATGATAAATATAAGCACATATGTACGTCACAGCATTACAACGACAGTGGAAACGCGGTTTATATTCCAGGTCTTAAAGGAAAATTGTAATTATAATATTTATTTACACATTATTCAAATTTTATTGTTCAGCCTATTAATATATGGCCTTAAATATTTCCTCAAAAAGTTAATGTATTCAATATTAAATCGGCTACAATTAAACAGCATCAATCATTATTATACAATACAAAAGAAATAGCGGTGATCTAATAACCTTTGACCATTTAATCTTTCGCGATTAATTATATCACCTGCTACCCCTTGTTCTATATTTTACTCTTATTGCTTTTTGCAAAGGTATTGTCGTCAAAATAGTACCATAGCGTGTAAATATTCTTAGTTAATAATATAAATCAAATAGCAATATACGAAATATAAAATAAATAGGTACAAAATATTGACTAGAAAATAAAATTAAGACTGAATATAAAACATAATTTGCCTACAAATGATAAGTAATATATTTTTCAATTTGTATCTTTATGAAGGTTTATACAGGATGTTAAAAAGTAACGGGAACTTGAAGGATGTATTATATTGACCTAAAATGAGCAATATAATATTTGTGCAGCACGCAAATGAATCGTTATAGAATGTACCAATTTTGACATATTCTAACTCGAGGATCGTCATTTATAACCAGGGACAATAGTTGCTTGAAGTTACTACAGATGTCACTGAATACGTATATTCTATGTTTAAAAAATATTATTTAATGTTTTAATAAAAAACACTGAATTTCAAATAAAAAACAAGTCTTGAGGCTTCCGCGGTGATCTTGATATGAATCTTGGTTTCTGGGTGTAAACCGCGTCGATTTGGTCGTGTTATCGGCCAACGTTTCGTCACACATTGCAGTGAACATCTTCAGGGCTCTTCTAAAACTACATCAGAGGCTAGCGTGTGCATCCGGTAAATACTATTTAACGAATGCACGATAATACGACCAAATCGATGCGGTTTACGTCCAGAAACTAAGATACCTGCTTACTTGAATGCATTAAAGACGGCTTCGTTCAAAGTTATATATCTCCATAAATAACGGTCCGATTTGTCTGAAATTTTCAGAGAATACTTTTGAAATATTCTACTTTGAGAAAAAGCAAAAAATTGATTTTTTCAAAATTCTATCTGGGTCTGTCCCCTTAATCACTCTAAAAACTAATCGTGGTTAATGCGTTGTATAAAAGAAAATGTCATGCCACTTTGGCAATATCGTGAATATTCAAAGGACCTTAAACAAAACCAATGTAAATGAAGGTGCAGTTAAATTGACTAAAACTGAAGTATGATGAATTTCGTAACTTGCTGATCAAAAGTTTTCATGGGTTCTAGGTCTGAAAATGGCCAGTTTAAAAAAAAGTTATTTAAGGTTAAAAGTTAAGAATTCAAATATCTAAAAAATAAGGATATAGTAAAATTGGCTGAAACTGCAAATTATGTTTAATATAATACCTGAGCTGGTCGGTTTTTACAGATTTCTTCATCAATATTCCCAAATCTTTCACGTTTTTTTTTTGTTTTTATATTCGTAATTTTGAAAAACCCAATTTACACAAATATGATGTCGAAAACTGTAGCAAAATTGTCAGTGCTTTTATAGAAAGGATAGAGTACTTAGCATGCACAAAAGTTCAATATTCCTGAAGAACCAGTTAAGAAAATGTCAATTTTAGAGGACGATCTGTTGACAACCTTACCAGTTGTTCCTCTTCTTGTAACAAAACATTCGTTTTTCGTAATTTTTATTTAAGAAAGGAAAATATATCTACAATATTTTGTTCTAATAATTGTTTTGTGAAACGATTGCAACAAGATTGATCAGGATTACTTAATCTAACGCAGTTCCTTAAATGAATCTTAAGTGGTAGGAATGAAAATCGCACTCGGTAGCACTGTTTGTGAATTATTTTGCTATTTTGCGGAACACTAGTTAAGAACCACTGTGTTAGAGCGTAGTTAGGGAAAAGTTAGGATGAACAAAAACCTCTAATGTGTGTGTCAAAATAAAAACAGTTCGAAACACTTACCATATTTATCAAATTTTTTAGATCTTAAATGGCCATTTGTGCCTCGTTGTGATTTTTGGCATTTTAACACCGATAAACGAAAGATTTTTATGCAACGGAAAGATAGATATTTACGGATACTATGTTTTGATTTAATTTTATGATTTACAAGATAAATAAGTAAAATATTTATTTTATTTTCTAAAGAAAAACTTTGTATATTTAATATGACGAGGAAGCAATATGTTAAGTGCGTATCCAACTTTATCTTAAAATGATATTGACGAGTGCTGTTAATATTATGTATGTACAGGAGCTCTCTACTAGTATTTGGTGAACTATATACGCCATAATTCAGTGCATAGTGGAGCGATCTAAGTATTTCGTGTTCGTCGGGGGTTAATGCCTTTTTCAATAGCAGCTCGGATTCGTATCGGTATATTTTTAGACGTGGAGTTAGCGTGATTCTTATTTGGCCGAACAACCCGTTATTTTGTGTTGGCCGATAGCGATCGAGCCACCGGTGATGTAAAAAATACCCACCGGACATTGTTTGTTTTTACCACCTTGTGCGGATTCGGAACAACACTGGTACCTTTTTGTATTTAATAATAGTCTGCCGGTGGATTAATATTACTATATTTAGATTTTGCTTATATACATGTATATTTATTTTATACATCGTATTATATTATTAATGGATGTTAATATTTGTTATTTATGAGTTTTTTCTGTTATATTATACTTCTATAACCTATTTGTTAAGAGGTATAATATCGGTGGTGTTAGGTTATAAACGGGGACTTGAACCGGAATTTATTTATGGTTCGGATACGGTTCAATAATAAATTTCGGGTTGAGTTTAGGTTGAGGTTCAGCACGGTGCAAAGTTTTTGGGTTCGAAAACCGTTATTTTTTCAGGTTCAGGTTCGATTTAAAATTAAAAAATAAAAATTAATTACTATTTGAAAATAAAAATGCTATCCTGCTGTGGGCTCACAAAACATTATGTATGTTTTTTATGCGGTGTGTATATCTTCAATAGCAAAATAAAAATCCATTAAAAACGGTATATTTTTAGTTTTCTACCACCCTGGCTCATATTACCCGCACATTTTTTAAGAGGCTGATTTATCGATTGTTTTAGATTTTTTTATTTTGTTTTAATTTAATGTCCGGTATAATAAAGGAGCTAGCAAATTTGCAAGCTAGCTAGCACTCACAAATGAGGTTATTAATTTTGTGATAGTATATCTATGGATTTGCTTCGGAATTTAAAGCAGTGATACTTCAGCGTATTGTAACACAGTTGGTGACTGTATAAAATAATTTTCATAATATCACCAGTTTTAATACCGTTGGTGTTCACATACAACGCGTGCGCGAAATCTGTCATACAAGTTTGATATCTCATTTGAGAGTGCTAGCTAGCTTGTAAATTTTCTAGGTCCTTTATGATACCGGACATAAGAATTCTATTTTTGCCTCCTCGATCTCGTTAAAAGATTAAATTTTCTGTCCAATGAAATGATAAGGGCTGATTTAAAATAATATTATCATAGTTTTATTACCTAAAATATGAATGGTTCCATAAACACCGACTTTACTCTATATACAAAAGTCAAGTACCATATCGATACAGTATATTATGAGTAGTAGTTACATAACTAATGAAGACGTTTTAACAGGAAGTTACCAAACCACTAGCGCTGCTTCCCGTTGATATCGCGTAACGCCGTTTGAGATATGTACTACATATATAGTACATAGTGTTACGTAATAACTAACTAATTTAACGATACCATATCTACATATCTGTAAATGGTCTTGTACGATTCTTCGACATGCACTTTAATGACTTGCTAACAAATATATTATAACAGATTAACGTTTTACTTCTTGTTATGCTACATACATATATACGAGTAGATATATTAATATCGTGATATACAAATATAAATAAAAAGATTATTACACAGGTTTACACGGTTTTGGACTCGAACAGTCAAAATATGTTTTTGGGGTAATTTTAGGCACTGATTACGAATTTGCAGTCCGTTTTTCATCATCAATTCAGGTTTTTGAGATAACCTATCCTACAAGTGACAAAAATGGCGATTTAGACAATGTTTATTAATTTATTACCGGGAAGGTATATTTTTTTCTACAGTTTTCGTTCACGGTAAAAAATATAACTATATTTCGACTTTAATATAACAACATCTTCAAACTAGTATATTTTGGTGAAAAAAAATCGCACAGTAAAAAGTAAAAATTTATTTTAAAGTGGAAAAGTATCAATATATGTATATTATTGTATATACAGTAGAAACCGGTTAAAACGACATCGAAGGGACTGGTCATATTGGTCGTAAAAAGCGGATAGTCGTAATAACTGGTAAAAATTCAATTATATGGGATTCAGTAAGATTTTTATTTTGAGTCGTTAAAACCGATACGTCGTATTAACCGATGTCATTATAACCGGTTACTACTGTATTTTGAGTAAAAAATAAACATTTTGTTAAGAAAATTTATGTTCGGTGTACAAAGTGAATACTATCTAATGTATAGTGTAATTAAATATAACCCTATTATTTATATTGAATTCTCGGCTTCATTTCCACGTCCCTGTTGTTAATAAAATTTTATGGTGGCAACTTTTAAAACAACATCCAATGGGATACAAAAATAGATATGCGGTACGTTTGCCTTACAATTTGTTTGATGTTAATTTAAATTTATTAATTTAGTTTTTAATATATTTTACGTCAGTTTTGCGTGTGTATGTGTGAATTTGGAAACACAATACAGTATGTTACCCCTAAACTACCCACCACGGAAGGTTGATATGCCCCCCCTATGTCATAAATCGCCCTCGCATTTGACAGGTTGCTCTAAATTGTATAACAACCGCTTATATGTTACATAAGTGTGGTGCGCTGTACTGTCAGCCTTGTACTGGAACACTATTTGTAATGATTATGTAATGTTTTATTTTTAAATGTAACAGATTTTATATTTGAGGATGCACGCCTAAATGTTTTTATATGCCTCATTGTAAGTCTCGAAACGAGATCGATACGATATTGACATAGATTCAGACGAGATATGACGGTTATTTTTTTGGTTTCGGTCTTGGGTTTTGGTCATGTGGACGAGACCGAGACGAGCCAATTTTGGTTTCAATTTTCATGAGACGAAACGAGAGTTACGAGAGTTGCTAAAATATCATCTTATTTCGTGTGTAAGCGTTTTAATCTTATTGGGAATTTGAAATTTGTAAAAGAGTTTTAAAAATAAGTGTGTTAAGTAAGAGAGTGTACGGCATTATTTGCAGTCGGTAAGTTATATAAACCTAAATCTTTTTTATCAGGTTCAGAAAACTCCCATCTTTGGCGCTTTCTATGTCGATCTTTTGTGAGAGAAACACAGAAACGGCTCCATATCTCTGGCACCCTCTTTTTTGAAATAACATGTAAAGGGTTAAAGCACAAACGATGAAAATTTCTGCACAAACGTGCACAAACGAAGTACAAACGAACTACATATAATAAATTTCGATTTTCGAAAAAGGGGGGGCTCGCATGTCTACGGCCCCCCATTTGATTTTTTTGAATATCTCCTAAAGGGTTAAAGCACACACGAAAGGATTTCCTGCACAAACGTGCACACACGAAACACAAACGAACTGCATATAATAAAATTCGAATTTCAAAAAAGGGGGTGCCAGAGACATGGAGCTCACAGAAACGGCGATGTGATGTACACGAAACGTTTGAAGTCGTGTTTCTTTGCACGCACCCAAGAGGGCCAAAAATGTCTTATGCTGTGGCGACCAAGTGCATTAAAAAGTCGATGGCATTTGTTCAGAAGCGGATGAATCGATATAAAGAGTCGAAAAATGTCAACGACTTTCCAGATCGTGTTTCAATAGAGAAAGTAACCAAAAAGGAGGAAAAACAGATCGTGCCATTGTTTTAAAAAAATCTACATATAGCCAAAGGCGGGGTTCCCTGAACCTGATGAAAAATTATTTAGGTTTGTATAACTTACCGACTGCGAGTAATGCCGTACACGCTTTTAATACTTAACACACAGTAGCATTTCACAGGGTGGCCAGTTTTGGAAAACCGGGAAAAGTCAGGGAATTTTGATATTTCCTGGAAAACCGGGAAAAGTCTGGGAATTTGGTTGGAAGTCAGGGAAAAATGCAAATTCTGCAAAAATATACAATTTTTATCTATAAGACCTTTTTTTTTTTTAGCTTTTTTATCTAAATTTTAATTATAAAAAACAGGGAAAAACGGTAAAAATTCTCCTGGAAAACCGGGAAAAGTCAGGGAAATGTGTTCCAGAGAAATACTGGCCACCCCGTTTCATTTAAATATTATGTAAAATTTTGAGATTAAAGGACCCCGCACAAAAGCAATGTGGAAAAAAACTCTCGGTGGGTTTTGACTTGCACCACGGAAATAGATTCTACATAATACAGTGATCAAAGTTGTCAATAAAACGTGGGTCCGCAAAAATGATCTTCAATGTCATAGTACCAAATATACTTCTGAGGTTTTCGGGGTCGCTGAATCCGAATGTGAGGTCCGCTTTTCTGTATCGAGTCAAGATCAAGACCGTTTTAAGGTCAAATTAACAAACGAATATCAAAAATATCTTAAAAAATTTATTGCCTATTATACACAATAGTACATATAATATATTTTAAAGCCTTTCTGACATGGCTTAATATTTTTTAATAGAGCTGAAATATTAGACAGTTGAAACCTGAAATCATCTCCGCGGGTGAGATAAATGAAATTCATTTTTTTATTGAATAAGGACCACTCTAATAAATACATTCAAATTCAGGTCCCTGGTGAGTACTGTCTACTTCGACGCTATTTTGTCAACAATACTTTTGCACAAACATACAACTGAGTTTAGTTCAGATTTATTACAAGTGTGTACAGATAACTTTTATAGAACGCTGAATGGACAATTTACATGACAATTGCATTTCGGAAATAAAGAACATTGCTTTTTATTACGTCTGCATCATTTTACACTCATAATATTATGATTTATTATGTATTATGTGAAATTATATAACTTATGAGGAGTTTCCGTTTTTGTAAATGTAGGTCAACGACAAAATTATACAAAGTACTTGTACCTCTGGTTATTTTTTAAATACAATGTTATTTTAATAATATAATGCGACACAAAGTTTTAATCTTCGCTATAGTAAAACACCCACTTAAAATAATAAAAATGATAACTTTAATCATATTTTAAAATCAGGTATTTAAAGGAGAAAATCACAACATAGAATATTATTTTTATTTTATGACGAGTTGTTTCCAAAAGAATTAAATTTATTTCAATCGATTAACTGGAGTTCTGTATGAATTTCACCTCATAATGTGACTTATTAAGTCCACTATTTAAATTTAAATTTTATTTGATTGCTTTATATCTTTGGAAAAATAAATTATATATTGATTTGCAAAAAAATCTGAAAAGTAAATGTATTTTTATTTTTTTCTAAGCAATATTTTCGTATTTCGTCCCTTAATAGTTTTCAGGCCCCTCTTTCCCACTGGGCACTCTGGGCATTAATGAACTACAATACCTACTTGCTTATTAGCTTTTGCATGCGCGAAGCTACTCTACTCTCGCCCGAAAATCAGGCATTCCGATTTCAGCATGTTTAGGATAAATTTAAATATATAAAAATACAATTTAATGGTATACTAATTACCTATACTTTTTTAAAGAAAAATCATCAGTGAACTAGTTTTTCATATACTTAATTTTTGAAATGAAAACTTCTTTAGCTCTGTCCAGGTCAAAGGGGCCCCATTATCCTAATGTACCCAAGGCCTCCAATAGGTTATTATGTATATTATTATATTTATAATATGATTAACGAAAATAATTTTTATTTCAAGACATGGAGATCAAATATCTCTGGTTTAAATAGCTATATTTAAATTCATTTATCCAAAACACACACAGCTATTTGGAAACTAATTGTAAGTGTGCTAATATGTCGACATGATAAAAAAAACACGCGGAACGGCTATTTTCAAATTAATAAAAATAAAGATGATATTAATTCTGGTAATGTCTACAAATGCATTATTTAATTTTTAATCTTATTACTCCTCTATTATTTTCATTCGGAAGACGGTATTAAAACGACTTCCTTTAAGTATAATAATAATAACGAATGGCATTCATTGTCTAAAGCATACGGAATATGTTTGCTAACAAAGTAGACATATTTGATATAAACACGGGTTGAAAAGATCATTGCCATTTAATATCAAACAAAACAAAAGACATAAATGCGTTTGTATCGAAACTTATATAAATAACTGAGTCTTACTTTGTACAAAATCAACAAAAGAAAAATCATTCTAGATGCGTACCCGTGGGATGTTTAACCTCCGCCAATCGAAACACAAAAACTACCTCGCGCGCGGCACCCTTTTGTGATCCACGATATACTAAGGTATATATGTATAATGTATCTGTGAGCTAACTTTATGATTTTCTCATGACTCGCGAGGGTTGGTAATTGTATTTTGAGTATGAACTTTGATAACATTAAATATAATGTGATATCCATTGTGAACTTTACGGTTTCGGTAGTTTAAAAGTTATTTGTATAAGGTACCAATTTAAAGTTGCAATCTGCAATTAAAAAAAAGTAATGCTAAAATAAATACTTTTTGTACCTACTAGATAAATAATGTTTATCGCTTTTTAATTAATTAATTGAATAATATCCATGGCGCGTTGTAGTTTCATGAGGTCTTATAGACAAATTTGAATTTGAAGTACCAGCATTTTTTTCGGGATATTTTTTATGGGGGGGATGGGTGGCATATAACTGATATAATATATATTTTACATTTATATTATATGGTACAACCATTTGGTTACAGCACTGTGGAGGCAAGCCTCCTTCCCCTCGCTGGTTACACCATTGCATTGAGACCATGTGTTTATACTTTCACTGGTAATCTTCCTCAGGTATGGCGCCAAATTATTTCGATATTTTATTACAGCAATGAGTTTATAAATGATAGGTTTGAGCTTTCCTGATAGTGGGGCCTCTAGGTAATTACCCTTTTTACCCATTGGATAACGCGCAACTGACTAATACAGTCCTAATATTGAAGTTTGTAACTAATGTTTGAGATAAAGTTAATTAAAAACCACGAAGGTATAATTTCATACAAGGAATTATTTATTTATTATTATACATAATGTATTTGTGTTATGAATAACTATTCAACTTTTAAGGATGATTTAATATTAATGATATTTTCCTTAAATAAAGTGGGTCGGCAAAGACATCAAAGTAATGATTGTTTTGATATGGATGAATGTATTCAATATTTTATTATAATCAATATCACAGACATGCGCAAAGTTTGTTATTATTTTTACTTATTGTTAATCAACGAACTTACGTATTTTTATAATAAATTGAAAATTAGTATTAGTATAGGCTAATAATGTTTTAATATTTTCTATATAAAATATATTAAATGTAGTATGAAATTAAAGCGAATAAGCTGGCGATTCCAGAAATATATAGTTTTTTTATAATTTAAATAAAAAATTAGTAAAATTAATTACGACGTTACTTTTTATAGAAATATTGTTTCAATAGTTCAAAGCTCTGATAAAAAAATCAGCCTATTTTTCAAAATAACGAACCCCAGGACTAGAGTTCTGTTGCCCCCCCCCCCTCCATTGGGAGGGGAGGAGGGTGTTTAGAATACTTTTTTTAAATTCTACATGTTAAATGATGAAAACTATTAGAGGAATCAGGGCTCTTCCTACAGGAAGATAATAAAATAAAAATTAAATGCCGTTTTTAAGTTTGTGATTTTTATCTTGAAATATTACCACTCAAATTACCACTTCAAATTGAAATAGTGGGATCCTTTTCTTTGGGATTTACGTATTTAGTATTTACTATAAAGGAATATAAAAATCAGGATAATAAAAAAAATATAAAAAAATAAAAAGATCGAAGCTCGAAAAGAGTACATGTTCTCTTTAAAAGAGATATTCTGGCAACCCTATATAGATATATGAATACAGTGAAAATGATATTTGCAAAAATGGCAGCCATCATGTTTTGGTAATAGTTTCGTATAATAGACTAGGTTACTTATGTTAGGTTATGCGTTCATAAACTTTTTTAATCTAAAGTTCCTAATTTGAAAAACATTTGTCTCCGTCTATAGTTTCTATAAAATAAAATAAAAATAGTGTCCTATTACACTGAAAAATAGGTACTCTAATAAATACAGTAACGATTGATAACCCTGTCCCCTGAAGATACCGAAAGTTTAGTGTTGAGCCTAAATATTTACAAAATACCACTAACAGTTCGCTAAAGTCGTACACGAACCCAACCCCTATTGTATAGACGTGTTATGTTTACATAAGAATACTTGAGATCGATTTAGGTGATTGATGAAAACATTTTTTGTTTTGTTTTTCTTTCCCACATATGGTCTAGTGATGTAATACGAAATTCTTTTTCTATTGATGGATTTTTGTTATAAATATTTTCACTTTTATTGAAAGAGTCTGTTTTGTATATAATGGAATATACCTACTCCTTTGTCAAGAAATTACATGAAAACAATATAAAATTTATTGTGTACAACATACTAGTTCTTTATGTGGCATCATTTTTTTCGATTATTGTTTGAGTGGGTATTGTTTGAGTAAGATAATTGATTGTATTTTTTATACAGGGTGAGTCATTTATTTTTTTATGAAAAAAGTGTGTTGATATAAGATGTAGGGTTCAATTAATTGAATTATTTTTGAAGTGGTGTACAATAAAAAAAATGGTTTAAATAAAATATGTACAGAATATTATTATCTGTAACTTATGTTCTATTTATTTTTTGCTAATTCATTTTTTTAAATAATAAATTGCAGTGTAACTTGATTAAGTGCGACTTGGATAAGTGGGAAAATTCTACAACTAGAATTAATTCTGAGGTCTCGTCACTTCTACATTAATTAGCATCTCTATAACTGGGTAAATGGGACACCTCTTTAAGTTGAATAAAATAACTGGTCCCTTGAGATTCCAGTTATCTAGGTTTCATTTTATTTAAAATTCTATTCCAATTAATATTTCAGGAGTTACTGAAATTTTTTTTTCAATACCAAAATATTGTAAAATGTCCCTGCCATCTAATAAAAATTGAACAGTTAAAACAAACCAAAAACATCGTTGCTATAAGGAATTTTTAAATTTGATTGGATTATGTAGAGCTGGATAAAGAAGATTACGTGTTGTCTACACGGTTCTGATGACGTCACAAAATGACATATTATTTAATAGCGTGGTGATCATTTATAAGAATTTTTTTTAAAATAAGATAGATGGAGTGTAAGGCTTTATTTAATTATATTGTAATTGTAAAATAATTTAATTCTTGATTTCTTATTAAAATCTGTTTTATAAAATGTTAAAAGTATTAGTGGAGTCATATAACCGGAATTTTGTCTTAGTTATAAGTCGAATTTTTAATGCTGAAAGCATAAACTATTTTAATTATTTACTTAGTAATGAAAATTGGGCGAATGTTTATAATATCGCTGATCCCAACCTATGTTACAACAATTTCATCGATATATTTTCCTTTTATTTTAACATTGCTTTCCCTAAAAGAACATTTTGCAAAAAAAACACTCGTTATAAAAATACCTGGATTACTGACGAGATTAGAATGTTGTCTAAAAAAAAAACATGATTTATATATTTTAATAAGAGATTTAATAAATATTAATATAGACACAAATATTCTAAAAGCAGAGTATAAAACTATTTGTAAACAAATACAAAAATCTGTTGCTGACAGTAAGAAATCTTTTTATGATAATTTAATAAATAATTCCTCCAACAAATCCAAAGAAATTTGGAATATAATTAATACATTTAGAGCAAATAGTGACTTCAATAGTAATCAAATATCATCTATCTTCATTAGAAATAAAAATGTATATAATCCCAAGGTCATTGCAAATGAATTCAATAATTATTTTTCTTCGGTAGTTAATAAACTCAACATGCCTGAGCTGGATTTGCAAATAAACTTTAAACACGTTAATAATTCCCAAAGCATGTATTTTTTTCCTACAGACTATTATGAAATAATGAAAATTTGTCAAAATTTTAAAAATAAGAAATCATCAGGTTTAGATGAAATACCAAACTTTATTATTAAATCATGTGCTCATAACATAGGTCACGTCCTGAGTTATATAATAAATATTTGCATCATCGACGGTATCTATCCTGATAAACTAAAGTCTGCTATAATAAAACCTCTATACAAAAATGGAGATAAAAAAGACATAGCTAATTACAGACCAATCTCACTTATAAATAATTTTTCTAAAATTTTTGAGAAAGTGATTAATTGTAGACTTGTAAATTATTTACAAAAATATAACCTAATTTCAGATAAACAATTCGCCTTCAAAAAAGGAAGTTCAATAAATAAAGCTCTTTTTTCTCTGCTTAATAACATATTACAATCGTGGAATGCAAAATTATTGTCAGTAGCAGCTTTTTTTGATTTGTCCAAAGCTTTCGATTGTGTCCATCATAACCTACTAAAAGTTAAATTAGAAGAATACGGGATTCGCGGTAATGTTTTAGGGTTACTTAACTCATATTTAAGTAACAGAACGCAAAGTGTCCAAATAGGAATGCAAACGTCCAATTTTAAAACTGTTGACAAGGGTGTGCCCCAGGGTTCAGTCCTGGGTCCTTTACTATTTTTAATTTACATCACTGATCTTTCTATGTTATCTAAAGATAATATTTCACTTTACGCAGATGATACAAGTATTCTTTATAGTGCTAATAATGAACATGAACTAATTAAGTCTATAAATTACTCACTAAATAACTTAAACAAGTGGTTCAAAAATAATAGTTTAAAATTAAATGTAGAAAAAACTAAATTCATTAAATTCGGGGAGTATGGGGAAATAAATAACAACATACAGCTAACTTCAAATTATAAGATCGATCTTGAACCTAATATCAAATTTTTGGGCCTTTACATTGACAAAAATCTGAATTGGAAAACTCATATAAACTATTTAATAAGTAAAGTATCTACATTAAGCTATTTACTCCGCGTATTAAAGAAAAATACAAATACACAAACCGTATTAAATTCATATCACGCTCTTATACAATCAATTTTGAGATACGGGATTATTTTCTGGGGAAATTCCAGTTATACCCAAAGCTTATTCCTCATTCAAAAAAGATGTGTAAGAATTATTTGTGGAAAGAGTCCTTATGAACCTTGTCGACCCCTTTTCAAAGAACTTAAAATATTAACTATAACAGGTCTCTATATATTAGAATGTTCACTATTCATCAAAAAAGAAACACATTTATTTGATAATAATGTGCGTTTACACAATTATAACACTAGAAATAAAGACTACTATGTACAAACTGCCACTTCCTTATCTACAGTTTATAAAGGGCCTCTGAATTATGCTATTAAAATTTACAATAAATTGCCTAAAGAACTAAAATTATTACCTCTAAATAAATTCAATAAAGAGTTAAAGTCACTGTTGTTGGATCGATGTTATTACAACATAGAAGAATTTCTTGAAGAATGAATTTTATTTTTACTTTTTGTAAGTTATTATGATTCCAAATAAACCTATCAAGTTTCATTAAAAAATATTTTCAAATATCGCAAAAATTTAGATTTAGAAAAATAAATTGATTGACGGCGCATCTTTGGGCAAACCATCGTAGAGAAAATAATTTTATCTCAAATTGTAGGGTTTTTTATGCCCTTTTAAATGATGTATATATAATTGCTTTCTACATATTGAAACAATAAAGTTATTTAGGTTTCTCCGAACTGATTTTTTCATTTTCGGATTTTTCTTATTGTTCAGAACAAATTATAAAATTTAAAATCTAGTTAAAAGTCGAATGTTTGAAAGAAATTTAACATTTTTTTATTGTAATAATTAGTTGGTTTACTAAAAAATTCTGAAATTTTCAAATTTCACCCGCACAAATTAGATACTCAAAAATTTCGAGTATCCATTTGTAATTTTATGTTGTTTTAATAAATAACTTTAAATTTGATTACATTTATTTTTTAAATCTTTCTAGTTACTAAAAATAATGATTTATGGTATACGAACGGATATTTAACAAACAAAAATGATTAATTTGAGCGGGTGAAATTTGAATTTTTCAGAATTTTTGGGTTAACCAACTAATTATTACAAAAAGATATGCTAAATTTGTTTCAAATACTCATCTTTCAACTAAATTTTAAATTTTATAATTTTTTCCGAACAATAAAAAAGTTAATCGGGAAAAAATGTATTTAATGCAACAATCCGAAAATTACAAAATCAATTCAGAGAAACCTAAATAACTTTTTTGTTTCAATATGTAGAAAGCAATTATATATACATCATTTAAAAGGGCATAAAAAACCCTACAATTTGAGATAAAATTATTTTCTCTACGATGGTTTATTTGGAATCATAATAAGAATATTGTTTCCAATTTTCGTCAAGATATTTTTATTTTTTGCAAAGTTATTGAAAAAAAATAAAAAATCTGTAATAACCGCAGTATATAATTTTTTTTGAGGTTATAAATTAAGTCACAGTATTCCGCACCTCACAGATCGATAGAGGGGTTCCTTACGCGTAACCACATATTTTTTTTGTCAAAATACATTAAGTAGAAGCCGAGATATAAGCAAAAAACAAACAAAAAAATGGAAAAAATGATGATTTTCTGGAAAAGCCCTGAAAAAAGTACCGCGCGGAAAACGGACAAATCCACAAAATCAGTTATGAACTCCTATAGATCTCTAGAACATTTTAAAATCATAAAATCGCTGTAAGGAGAGATTGTTTTATTCAAGGCAAAATTCCGGTTATATGACTCCACTATATATATGTACTTCAATTGGCTGTAATTTAAATATTATTTTTGTTTTTATACACTAACCGGACTCAACTTGGTTTCGCATGGGAGTTAATATTTCAGCCCCTGTCATGTATGGTGGGTTGTAATTAGTATCATAAGATTCGGTGGAAAAAAATCCATAAGTGGTTCTTGAGTTATAAAACAGAAACGGGCAGACAGACATATAGACGTTGAGTTTTATTATATATATGTATATGAGTACGTTGATACGTACCTTACATATACCTACCAATATAATAAAATAAAAATACTAAAACAGTCAGGTTAAATATATAATGTAAATCTCTAATTTATAAATTAGAATCAGAAAATCGATTTTTATGTAATTGACCTTTCAAACAAGACAGAGTACCTAATCACTATATTGAGATTTGTATAAATACCTTCGTATAGATATTTATAAACTTTATTCAAAAATCCATTTTGTTTGTTCCGCAATTTATTCAACAAATGAAACTCGTAAGGATTTGTACAAAATCCTAACACAGGTTGACATTTGAATGTTTATACAAGTTTTCTTGAAAAAGCTTTGTGCTTATCAGAATTTTCCCCTATTATGACTGCCATAAATAAAACAAAGGATTTTTATCATGTTTATATAGTATAAAGGATATGTGTTATCTTTACATAATATATTTTATTCTGCTAAAATGATTATTTATTCTATCAAGTCTTATAAATAGAATGAAAACAACATTTTTCTTGTTTTCATAATTTATTAAAATATCACAGAAATGTCAATATTTTATTTATAGATATTTGCTATTATTTTTTTTTGTTTTGAGAATTATTTTATTGGGGATTTTATTTAATTGCACTATACAGGGTGGTCCGGTTGAGTTAGGTTAGGTCAAAACTTTCTGTACGAGAATTTGTAGATAACATTACGACGTACCAAAATAATGATAAAAAATACCCCATATTAGAGGTACTTTTGGAGAAAAATGACATTTTCATAAAAATTTTCAAAAAAATTAGATATTTTTCGAATTTGATGAGCTATAACTCGGAACTAAAAACACGGATAGCAATAACAGTAATACTGAAAAATATGTTAGTTAATTACCTATGAAACTGACTCATTTTGGTTACTTTAGATACGTTACTTTGGAAGTTATGAGATAATCTTTGTTGTAAGAACTACTCTGAAGGAAACTTTTATAACAGCCTGTAGCTTAGGGTGTTGAAGATAGACCCCCCCTTCTCGCACAATTTATTACCCACAATGAGTCAAGGAATCAGCTCCTAAAATATCTGTATCCCAAACCGGACCATCCTGTATATTAGATAATATGCAATTTTATACATCGAACATAAATCTTAATACTTTGTACATATGCACAAATTTTATAGTATACACTTTCTACATGTGAACAAAAATTCTAATATTTTTTTAATGCATACGGCGAATATTTAATCGTTTTCAAATATAGAAAATCACAAATCTATTGGGACGAAAAGAAGTGGGTTAGTTTATAGGTTAGGTGAAAATAAATAAAATCACAAAAACCACATTAAAAATATAAAATATATTGGGGTGAAAGAAGGAAGGTTTATATTGTGGTTATGTTAAAATATAGAAAATCACAAAAATTGCAATAAATACATAAAAAATATGTAATTTTTTAATTTGACAGGTCCAAATTGGTTGTAAAGTATATATTTTAGTGGACACTATTTATTTAAACTGATATAATTTATTTTAAGTTCAATATATTTGTTTAATGTTGAATAATTAATTTTCCGCGCAGTATATTTGTTATAAGTGAAAATGATTAAATAAAAAGTGTTTATTATTAAAAAAAGCATTTAAATACAAACCTTTTATTAGTCTTTTCAATTTTAAGAAACGATTCGATTATTCATTGATTTGTGTTTTTAAATAAAAAAGTGACATTAAAATATCTTTCGCTAATGAATACTTAATTTCAAATTAACATTTTTGTTTAGACGCAACACCCTTTATGTATCAGCGGCTTCTTTATTCATCCAGAACGGAAGTAGTCTATCGCTAAATATCACGGTAAAAATAACTTGTCACCCTCCAGCCCCCACTCTTTATACCAACTTGCTACATGGCCCTGTTATGAAAAAGTCTACTTGAAATCAGAGACGTTATTGATTTTTCTTATTTGAAAATATTTATAAAATGACTTTTCATATCAACATTTTAATAAAACTTTAAAACTGTGTATGGGTATTCGTGTTCGGTTCGGGTTCATTGACGACCATATTATGTATTTGGGATCAAAAACCGGAATTTTGTTGACTCGGCCTCGAAATAAATATTCTTGAAATTGTGTTTTTTTAATATTTTATTAGTACCCGACAGTTTTACAAACTTTTTCTTATATCTAGTTATAATCAAAATCACTTTTAAAATAAACAATCTGACACAATGTATATTAATGCTTATTCAACTCTCTAAAAAATTATTCATTATCTAAAGACTCATTTTCATTTCCTTAACTATGTTTTTTTGATTTCCATAAAATCATGGAATAAAAACCGATTTAAATATTGAAAATAATTTTTGAACCTATTGAAACAAAGTTCAGTTTGGTTCAGGTTTCAATATACCTAACTATATTCGATTCGGATCCAGGTTTAAGTTCTTGATTATAACATTCTGTCAGTTTTGATATTTTTCATAAACATTTTTTTTTCTCCAATACAAGTGTGTCTGACATTGCGCACAGCAGTTATGCTGTGAATGTTTTTTTTATCGCGTGTCATTCTATTTTTGTTTGTCACTCGAATCCCAATTGAACTCGATCCTGCGATGTTCAATAACAAGAACTCTCACACTTTCATATTCGATTTACCGTTTGATTTTCGAATTAGTTATTGCGGATTAAAATCTAACTAACTATACACAGTTTGTAAAAAGCAGGGCGCAAAATGCTAATTATCACAAAATTATCCTGATAAATACTTTGATAATGACATAAAAATTTAGAATATAAAAATATGTTAACGCAACATTTTGTTGAAAAAAAATGTAATTTTTTTAACTTCATGAACAGTTATTTGATTAATATGTTAAGTAATAAAATGCAGAAGAAAAATCAAATTAGTTTTATTTTCTAACCTTGGGAACTAACAATAAGTTAAAATAAGGTTACGTATTTTTCATGATAATAACGAAATAATAAAACTTAAATAAAGTTAAATGGCTTCACATTCGATTCAAAAGGATAATACTTATCGCAAATAGTAATGTGAAAATTTCAGGACGTATTGCCGATTTAAAATGTTTTTCCTTTATCAAGAATAGACGATTTCTTCTACACCACTTGCTTGATCGTTTAAGGTTTGCCGTTAAAAAGTTTGGTGATTGGATATTTTATTTTAGTGTATACGAAGAAATCACAAGTGTCTGAGAATTTTAAGAAGAATTAATTATATTTAAAATATATTTGTTATAAGTGATTACGATTAAACAAAAAGTGTTTATTATTTAAAAAAAGTGCATTTAATCACAAGCTTCAATAAACATCTATACAGTAATATTTTTGGGTATTTATACAACTTGTTTACATAGGCTTATGTTATTTTATATTACGATATGATACCTACATATTTTTCAACTGATTTTTAAAATAAATGATGCACTATCAAAAATTATCAAAAATTGGGAAAAACCTAAAATTATTTAATTTCTTGGTATATTTAATATTCACAATTAATTAATACAAACTGTTCCATTAAAAATGTTATATTTTAAAATATTTAGATTACATTTTTTTTCTTTAGCAACGTCGTTATTCACCTTTGAAAAATGTTGATATTTTTCCCATTTAAGCGATGATTCCTTGATTCACATAGTCACACTGTAATTTAAAATAAAATCAAAGGAAAATAAATACTTAAAATATAATACAATCATACCTGTAATTTATTAGCACAAGACATTTTACACGGTTATTTTGGAATTGCCATACGAGGGAATGTATTTAATTTAATGGAATATCGTATCGTACACATTTAAATGCTATCTGTTTTCCAGTACATTATACTCAATGAATAAATGTACTTATACCTACAATTTTTATAGCGATCAATGATACTACTCGTATGTATAAGACAATATGTATACATTTGTACCGTAAACCGTACATACATATTTATGCTATATATTGTACGGATTGTACCATAATGTATATTTACATGCGTATATAAATATTAAATAAAGAGAATATTTATAAAAAAATCTACAAATAACACCTTTTCTGAAATATCCAGAATGAATTGGAAACATAAAATATCGATAACGTTAAATAAAAAATATGGACTTCTATTACTTAAGATGTCAAAATATTTGAAGACCTCACGATATGAGATTTTTCAATAACCGAGAAATAGATATTGCCTTCAAACTGCAATGGTGATTCACGTTTCTTACATTTATTTGATGTCAAACAATGATGACATTTTGCATTGCTGGGGATTTCTGAAAATAAATAACGTGTATCTACATTTGAGATCAGAAGATGCTGAGATATTAATATACCTGTATTTTCAAAAATATGATTGGAATCTGTAATTTGATTAACAATTGAGTTTTTGTAACGTTAAAAACAATAATATATTTTTTTTTTCAAAATCGTCGAGAAATTATGTATGAGATAGGGGCAGATTCTGATAGTACTATCTTTAACACGTAAAGAAAAGTTGTTTTCCGCATATAGCGGTTTTATGTGTGTGTGTGTGTTTCAAAAATCACCGATTTTGATGAAATTTGGTACACTTGTAATTCAATCGAATCTAAGGGACACGTATTTTTGTACGTGTTCATACGGTCATTGAAGAGGTGAAAACCACCCTAAAAATTTTAGAAATTTTTGGGTTTTTATTAAGAAAGTGTTGTATACATGAAAAATACTATAGTTACTTATACTATATGTATATTTCATATACATGAGTATAAGAAAGTAAAAATCTATACACATTTCGATTCTATAGTCTGTTTATAAAAATACTATTTTTCTTTATATTTAGGAGCATATCAACAACTCTTGATAATCAAATTTTCTGAATTTAAGTGTAAATGACTTAATAAATAATAAAAGTTTTATGTTTTTGCAATTATTTTATTTTATTTGTACTTTTACCCCTTATAATTTTCGTATATATGTTGTAGTCATATCTTCTTAAATACAACCCTGACAAAATAATTGTATTTAAATAATTTATAATAGATACTTAGGTACTATGGGTCTTGTCTCGGCCCCTACATCGTATCACGAGCCCCCATACTAAGAAAGATTTTTTTTTTGTAAGTTTGACCTTGTTCTTTTTTTTATAAAATATTCAATAAAATATAGTCAACTTTATGTTATAAATACAAGTTTTTATACTTTGTTTAGTTCGATGTTCAGAACAGTTAAAATATAATCTTAAATTAATTTTAAAATGATAAAATATCCTTTATTTTATTTTAATCGCATAATATTAGCATAGTTACTAATTTTAAGAAAAGTAAAAATTTGATATTGATTTAATTTTAATAAAAGGAAACAATTTGCGAATTGAAAAAAATATTTCAATCAACTTTATTTACATTGAAAATCCATTTTCTTTTGAATTAACTAACTAGGTTATTTAATAAACAAATCTAAAATCTTTATAAAATCCTTTCGTACAAATTAAAATTGAGATTAGCAAATGTTTTCAAAATTAAATTTTATTAATTATTAGGACATAAATTCTCGACCCAATTACATTAGCCATTAATAGAAAAACATGCAGGCATTTACCTTCCATATTTCTAACGGCCAAATAAATTGCAATCCTACTTAAACACAGGATTAAATTGTACTGGTTTATTTTGTTTGTGAAACCGTCGTCCACAGGATTCACTCATTGCCAGTGGCAGCTCGTATTTTAATATTTCATGGCTAATTTTTTAATATGAATTATTCAGTTAATCTTATAATACATGGGTGTCTTATATACTTTAATATTAAATATTTTATAATTTATCGTTTACGTAGTCCTTTTCCGGGTTCATCTGTACAGTGGCATACATATTACGCAGGACTGGATTAAGGCCAACTGATGTTAAAAATTATGTTTTTTTGTGTGTTTTTCGATAATTTTACAAATGTGTGCATAACATTATGCAGACCCCCATTTAGGAGATTACAGAGGGGCCAGGCTTGGCTCAGGTTTGGCCAATGCTAGCCAATGCTGGGCCAAGCCTCGCACCCAACACGGGGCCAATATGCAAATGATAACTCAATTCAAGGCTCGGCCAAGGTTTGCTGACCAATATAGTACCAATGCTGGCTCAAAGTCTAGCCATGTTCTGACCCAGACCTTAGCCAATGCTAAATCGATTAGTATAGTGCTGAGCAGTTTCGCACACAAGTGGGGGGGGGGGGGGGGGTAAGGGGGTAATTATGTTAAAAACATAATTACGATTTTGATAGCAGTTATATCAATTTAGAAAATTAAAAATGACGCATCTAAATAGCAGAATCTGGGCAAATATCAGTGGGCAAACTGTATAATTGGGAACATTAAAAAGATATAATAATCCTGTCTTCTTAATTTATAAAGATCAATTTCTTAAAATTTTGTGATTTGCTTATTGTTTCCGTTATCTGAAAAAAGGGTGTTAAGAAGTTTGCGACCTCAAAACACATGCAGACAATGAAATTATGATAGAAAAAATTCGTAAAAACTGTAAGAGAATGACACTCATAAGTAGCGTTAGTTAGCATTGTGCTAAATGGGGTTAAACTTTCGAATGTGTTTTCTGCCTTTAAAACGCCTTGTTAGCCAAAATTAAAAAAAAAACACATGCTTAGTGTTTTTTGATGTACTACGTGTGTGCAAAGTTTCAAGAAAATCGGCGAGTGACACTTGGATAGTGTTACTCGTCAGTTTTCTTCAAGATCATTCTCACGTCAGAATACAAAATAATATTAAATATAAACTGTTAGCATAAAATAATAGCAAGCAATACAAGTAGAAAATGCATTTTTTGTAATGTTTTTTAAGGAAATAAGGGCTTTGTAATAATTGTACTGCCCTGACACGTGCTTTAAATTAATCTTTGAGATTCCAGTGCGTCACCTCTAGCGGTTCAGAAGTTATCAGTTTTTGTTGTGTTGTTTTTATGCACTGAGATGAGATGAGTACCTATGTACATTAGGCACTGATTTGTTTGAACCGCCACTGTTTCTCATCCTAATGTTCGGGTGTCCTTGTGTAATGAATCTGTCCTTGTTTGTTACACTATGCAAAATAATCAATATGTAACTCGCTGATATTGCAACCTACTGAATGTTACAAATGTGTAAGATCTAGCAACTGTGGCTGAGGTGAGGAAAAAACGCAAAATTTGCAAATAAATGTATACACACCTGATGTGGATTTTTATTTATAAAACGATGGTTTATTGATTTAGAAAGGTGGTAGACTTGCTTTTATTTCCAAAATGTGGTATATGTATTAATAAAATATGTACATATTAATGTATGTACCTATAGTATAATAATATGCAACATGTGCCAAGTTAGTAATATGTGTGTGTTTTTTTTTATAAAAAACTTATATTTGTCAAAGCAATGAAGAGAAAAAATAATAATAATAATAATATAACGATAAATTGTTTTTTTTTGCATTTTATAGTAAAAATTGATGTACATATTTTTTTTTGTTTTCTATCACGGGGTTATAAACCAAATTTTTAAAATGTAAAAATTTTGTACAAAAATGTTTTTATACCTTTAAAAAACAATTTAAAAATTTAACTGGTATCGTGGGGACCCACTGGCTCTTATCACTGATAATAATAATAATAATTTTGTCTTTGTGAGCTTGTAAAGAGTTAAAGCAGCCATTAAAAATGTCTGTAAAGCTTGAACTTCTCTCTTTGTAAAATGCATTTATTGATTTTCTCATATATTTTTTTTATTTGAAATCAACACATACATTTCTCAAAGAGTATTTTTGCTTTAATTCAATTCATAACGATGAAACCCGATATAAGTGTTGATTCTTCATTTTTTCCACACTAATACACTATTAAAAGGGTTGTACCTTGTGTGATTGTCACTTGTAAAATTTGAAATCGAGATCGTCTTATCTCTATATAGTTATATACGGTACATTATACATACAATCAATTTATTATGGAAAATATAATATTCGATGAAAATTAAAAATGAATATCACACTATAATATAAACGTGTATGAATATATATATATTTACTAGGGGCTGTGCCCCTGGGCGCTTCGCGCCCCAACCCCCTTTGACGCCATATTTTTTACACAAATTTACTCGGGTCTGCGACCCTCGTATGTGTATATATCATACTCGTTCCACAATTTTTTGATAGTTAATTTTTTCATTTGGCGGAGATAATCAATATTACAATTTTCAATAATTTTACATGTACAAATTACCTAATCACAAATTTACTCGGGTCTGCGACCCTCGTATGTGTATAATATAATAATTTTCCAATCTTTTTGCTGATACTCATTTTATTTCTTAAATTGGCGGTGATAATCACATATCAATATTACAATTTTCAATAATATTACATGTATAAATTACCCAACCTAAAATGTACTGTTATTTATTAAATGGTTAACTTTTTATTTTTATATATTCCTGAAGTTTTTAATTTTTGTTCAATTTTAATCAAAATTAATTTGTCTACATCACTTAAAAAAAATAGCAATTTTAATTATTTTCATGCGCGCCCCTGACTTAATTATAATTAAAAAAAAAGATTAATATATCAATCTCAACTTTCAAAAAAATAATAATTCATAAATAATTTTTTTGGGGCGCTACTGATCTATATTATAATTTTCATATTTTTTGAAATTTCTAATTTTTGAACAATTAAAAAAAAAATTTGAGACGCTACTGACTTATTTATTTTTAAATGTGAACTTTTGGATAAATTGCATCAATCACCTACAACAAAACTATTTAAAATTATATTTATATACAATTTCATTAAAAAAACACATTTAAAATTATTTGAAACGCCGTCCCTGATTTAAATGAAACATGTATAAATTACACAACCTAAAATGTACTGTTATTTATTAAATAATTTTAAAAACATTGCACTTTTAAAAAATAACAAATTGAACTATTTTCATGCAACGCCCCTGACTAAATTATAATTAAAAAAAAAATTAATATAACAATCTCAAAACTTTCAAAAAAATAATAATTCATAAACAATTTTTTGTAGGCGCTACTGATCTATATTATAATTTTCATATTTTTATGAAATTTATATTTTTGAACTATAAAAAATGTTTTTTTAAGTTTTTACAAACGTTACGAAATGTGACAGTTTCACAAATTTAATATATTTAAAACGACACCAGCCCCTGACTTAATTATTATTTTTCAATGTGAAATTTTGAATAAATTACATCAACAAAACTATTAAAAATTATATTTTTATACAATTTCATTAAAAAAACACAAATTTAAAAATATTTGAAACACCGTCCCTGATTTAAATGAATAATTTCAACAATTAAAAAAAATTCAACAATTTCACTCAAAATATTTTTTTTACAAACATAAAAAATATGTCACATGTAAAAAACCACGTAATTTTGGAACTATCAAATTTAACGTCATCAAAAATTTTCTCACTCCTAATAGTAAAGGATAGAAAACCTTCTAGAACATTCCCTGTCATCTGTCATCTGTCAAATTTAAACTAATTAGAAAAAAAGATTTTAAATATTTTTTAATTCGCCGCTCCTGACATTATACTTTTTAATATTATCTATAGATAATTATACTAATTACATCAAATTACCAATCAATTTTGGTTAAAATTTAATTTATAAGCAATTTAATCAAAATGTACAAAATAACATTTCTTTCCACGCTCCTGACATATATAAAAAAAAAACAGATAAAAACAGCTGTTTATAATTTCATTGTTTAACAATTTCAATCGAAATCAATTTTACGTAGAAATTATAATTGATTCACAAATCCAACATTTTAAAATTAATCAAGTAATTTATCAGTGTGTTTTTTATGAAAATGTCAATAAAAATCCATGTGTTTTCTTCTTTATAAATGTCATATTTTGACAGATATAAACAAAATACAACAGTGATATCTTGTAATTTAGCAAATTATCGTAAAAATAGTATTTTTCAAACGACAATCACACTGTCTGAAAAACAAAAGCCGACACTCGAACCAGCTAATTCATCGTTTTTTCAGTAAAATTTCGATGTACTTTTTCGGAAAAAAATCACAGTTCACAGACCTTTCATAACTAAGAAATGAAATCTAGCCTATTGACTGGAAAAAGAGTCAAGCTACATGACGAAAAAAAAATTATCAAAATCGGCCGGGTAATTCCAGAGTCTATAAAGCTATAGTTTCGTGCGGACATAGATATATATATCACATTATAATATAAACGTGTATGAATATATATATCACACTATAATATAAACGTGTATGTTTATATATATATTTATTTATATATCCGCACGAAACTATAGCTTTATAGACTCTGGAATTACCCGGCCGATTTTAATAATTTTTTTTTCGTCGTTTAGCTTGACTCTTTTTCCAGTCAATAGGCTAAATTTCATTTCTTAACTATGAAAGGTCTCTGAGCTGTGATTTTTTTCCGAAAAAGTACATCGAATTTTACTAAAAAAACGTTGAATTAGCTGGTTCGAGCATCGGCTTTTGTTTTGTCAGACAGTGTGATGGTCGTTTGAAAAATACTATTTTTACGATAATTTGCTAAATTACAAGATATCACTGTTGTCTTTTGTTTATATCTGTCAAAATATGACATTTATAAAGAAGAAAACACATGGATTTTTATTTACATTTTCATAAAAAACACACTGATAAATTACTTGATTAATTTTAAATTGTTAGATTTGTGAATCAATTATAATTTCTACGTAAAATAGATTTTCATTGAAATTGTTAAACGATGAAATTATAAACAGCTGTTTTTTATCTTATATACGTCAGGAGCGTGTAAAGAAATGTTATTTTGTACATTTTGATTAAATTGCTTATAAATTAAATTTTAACCAAAATTGATTGGTAATTTGATGTAATTAGTATAATTATCTATAGATAATATTAAAAAGTATAATGTCAGGAGCGGCGAATTAAAAAATATTTAAAATCTTTTTTTCTAATTAGTTTAAATTTGACACATGACAGATGACAGGGAATGTTCTAGAAGGTTTTCTATCCTTTTCTATTAGGAGTGAGAAAATTTTTGATGACGTTAAATTTGATAGTTCCAAAATTACGTGGTTTTTTACATGTGACATATTTTTTGTATAAAAAAATTATTTTGAGTGAAATTGTTGAATTTTTTTTAATTGTTGAAATTATTCATTTAAATCAGGGACGGTGTTTCAAATATTTTTAAATTTGTGTTTTTTTAATGAAATTGTATAAAAATATAATTTTTAATAGTTTTGTTGATGTAATTTATTCAAAATTTCACATTTAAAAATAATAATTAAGTCAGGGGCTGGTGTCGTTTTAAATATATGAAATTTTTGGGAACTGTCACATTTCGTAACGTTTGTAAAAACTTAAAAAAACATTTTTTATAGTTCAAAAATATAAATTTAATAAAAATATGAAAATTATAATATAGATCAGTAGCGCCTACAAAAAATTGTTTATGAATTATTATTTTTTTGAAAGTTTTGAGATTGATATATTAATTTTTTTTTTTAATTATAATTTAGTCAGGGGCGTTGCATGAAAATAGTTCAATTTGTTATTTTTTAAAAGTGCAATGTTTTTAAAATTATTTAATAAATAACAGTACATTTTAGGTTGTGTAATTTATACATGTTTCATTTAAATCAGGGACGGCGTTTCAAATAATTTTAAATGTGTTTTTTTAATGAAATTGTATATAAATATAATTTTAAATAGTTTTGTTGTAGGTGATTGATGCAATTTATCCAAAAGTTCACATTTAAAAATAAATAAGTCAGTAGCGTCTCAAAAATTTTTTTTAATTGTTCAAAAATTAGAAATTTCAAAAAAATATGAAAATTATAATATAGATCAGTAGCGCCCCAAAAAAATTATTTATGAATTATTATTTTTTTTAAAGTTGAGATTGACATATTAATCTTTTTTTTTAATTATAATTAAGTCAGGGGCGCGCATGAAAATAATTAAAATTGCTATTTTTTTAAAGTGATGTAGACAAATTAATTTTGATTAAAATTGAACAAAAATTAAAAACTTCAGGAATATATAAAAATAAAAAGTTAACCATTTAATAAATAACAGTACATTTTAGGTTGGGTAATTTATACATGTAATATTATTGAAAATTGTAATATTGATATGTGATTATCACCGCCAATTTAAGAAATAAAATGAGTATCAGCAAAAAGATTGGAAAATTATTATATTATACACATACGAGGGTCGCAGACCCGAGTAAATTTGTGATTAGGTAATTTGTACATGTAAAATTACTGAAAATTGTAATATTGATTATCTCCGCCAAATGAAAAAATTAACTATCAAAAAATTGTGGAACGAGTATGATATATACACATACGAGGGTCGCAGACCCGAGTAAATTTGTGTAAAAAATATGGCGTCAAAGGGGGTTGGGGCGCGAAGCGCCCAGGGGCACAGCCCCTAGTATATATATATATGTATGTCGCCTCGAAACTATAGCTTTATAGACTCTGGAATTACCCGGCCGATTTTGATAATTTTTTTTTCGTCATGTAGCTTGACTCTTTTTCCAGTCAATAGGCTAGATTTCATTTCTTAGTTATGAAAGGTCTGTGAACTGTGATTTTTTTCCGAAAAAGTACATCGAAATTTTACTGAAAAAACGATGAATTAGCTGGTTCGAGTGTCGGCTTTTGTTTTTCAGACAGTGTGATGGTCGTTTGAAAAATGCTATTTTTACGATAATTTACTAAATTACAAGATATCACTGTTGTATTTTGTTTATATCTGTCAAAATATGACATTTATAAAGAAGAAAACACATGGATTTTTATTGACATTTTCATAAAAAACACACTGATAAATTACTTGATTAATTTTAAAATGTTAGTTTTGTGAATCTATTACAATTTCTACGTAAAATAGATTTTGATTGAAATTGTTAAACGATGAAATTATAAACAGCTGTTTTTTATCTTATATACGTCAGGAGCGTGTAAAGAAATGTTATTTTGTAGATTTTGATAAAATTGCTTATAAATTAAATTTTAACCAAAATTGATTGGTAATTTGATGTAATTAGTATAATTTATCTATAGATAATATTAAAAATTTTAATGTCAGGAGCGGCGAATTAAAAAATATTTAAAATCTTTTTTTCTAATTAGTTTAACTTTGACAGATAACAGATGACAGGGAATGTTCTAGATGGTTTTCTATCGTTTTCTATTAGGAGTGAGAAAATTTTTGATGACATTAAATTTGATAGTTCCAAAATTACGTGGTTTTTTACATGTGACATATTTTTTATGTTTGTAAAAGAATTATTTTGAGTGAAATTGTTGAATTTTTTTTAATTGTTGAAATTATTCATTTAAATCAGGGACGGTGTTTCAAATATTTTTAAATTTGTGTTTTTTTAATGAAATTGTATAAAAATATAATTTTTAATAGTTTTGTTGATGTAATTTATTCAAAATTTCACATTTAAAAATAATAATTAAGTCAGGGGCTGGTGTCTTTTTAAATATATGAAATTTTTGGGAACTGTCACATTTCGTAACGTTTGTAAATAAGTCAGGGGCGTGACATAAAATTTTTTTTTTTAAAAACATTTTTTATTGTTCAAAAAAGTTTCAGAAAAATATGAAAATTATAATATAGATCAGTAGCGCCTCAAAAAAAAATTGTTTATGAATTATTATTTTTTTGAAAGTTTTGAGATTGATTAATTAATAATTTTTTTTAAATTATAATTTAGTCAGGGACGTCGCATGAAAATAGTTAAATTTGCTATTTTTTAAAAGTGCAATTTTTTTTAAGTTATTTAATAAATAACAGTACATTTAAGGTTGGGTAATTTATACATGTTTCATTTAAATCAGGGACGGCGTTTCAAATATTTTTAAATTTGTGTTTTTTTTAATGAAATTGTATAAAAATATAATTTTTAATAGTTTTGTTGTAGGTGATTGATGCAATTTATCCAAAAGTTCACATTTAAAAATAAATAAGTCAGTAGCGTCTCAAAATTTTTTTTTAATTGTTCAAAAATTAGAAATTTCAAAAAAATATGAAAATTATAATATACATCAGTAGCGCCACAAAAAAAATTATTTATGAATTATTATTTTTTTGAAAGTTGAGATTGATATATTAATCTTTTTTTTTAATTATAATTAAGTCAGGGGCGCGCATGAAAATAATTAAAATTGCTATTTTTGAAAAGTGACGTAGACAAATTAACTTTGATTAAAATTGAACAAAAATTAAAAACTTCAGGAATATAAATAAATAAAAAGTAAACCATTTAATAAATAACAGTACATTTTAGGTTGGGTAATTCATACATGTAATATTATTGAAAATTGTAATATTGATATGTGATTATCACCGCCAATTTAAGAAATAAAATGAGTATCAGCAAAAAGAATGGAAAATTATTATAATACACACATACGAGGGTCGCAGCCGAAAGCTGAGACCCGAGTAAATTTGTGATTAGATAATTTGTACATGTAAAATGACTGAAAATTGTAATATTGATTATCTCCGCCAAATGAAAAAATTAACTATCAAAAAATAGTGGAACGAGTATGATATATACACATACGAGGGTCGCAGACCCGAGTAAATTTGTGTAAAAAATATGGCGTGAAAGGGGGTTGGGGCGCGAAGCGCCCAGGGGCACAGCCCCTAGTCACACTATAATATAAACGTGTATGTTTATATGTATATATATATATATCTATGTCCGCACGAAACTATAGCTTTATAGACTCTGGAATTACCCGGCCGATTTTGATAATTTTTTTTTCGTCATGTAGCTTGACTCTTTTTCCAGTCAATAGGCTAGATTTCATTTCTTAGTTATGAAAGGTCTGTGAACTGTGATTTTTTTCCGAAAAAGTACATCGAAATTTTACTGAAAAAACGATGAATTAGCTGGTTCGAGTGTCGGCTTTTGTTTTTCAGACAGTGTGATTGTCGTTTGAAAAATACTATTTTTACGATAATTTGCTAAATTACAAGATATCACTGTTGTATTTTGTTTATATCTGTCAAAATATGACATTTATAAAGAAGAAAACACATGGATTTTTATTGACATTTTCATAAAAAACACACTGATAAATTACTTGATTAATTTTAAAATGTTAGTTTTGTGAATCTATTATAATTTCTAAAGAGATTTCTAAAATAGATTTTGATTGAAATTGTTAAACGAAGAAATTATAAACAGCTGTTTTTTATCTTATATACGTCAGGAGCGTGGAAAGAAATGTTATTTTGTACATTTTGATTAAATTGCTTATAAATTAAATTTTAACCAAAATTGATTGGTAATTTGATGTAATTAGTATAATTATCTATAGATAATATTAAAAAGTATAATGTCAGGAGCGGCGAATTAAAAAATATTTAAAATCTTTTTTTCTAATTAGTTTAAATTTGACAGATAACAGATGACAGGGAATGTTCTAGAAGGTTTTCTACCTTTTCTATTAGGAGTGAGAAAATTTTTGATGACGTTAGATTTGATAGTTATTGAAATTACGTGGTTTTTTACATGTGACATATTTTTTACGTTTGTAAAAAAATTATTTTGAGTGAAATTGTTGAATTTTTTTTTAATTGCTGAAAATATTCATTTAAATCAGGGACGGCGTTTCAAATATTTTTAAATTTGCATTTTTTAATGAAATTGTATAAAAATATAATTTTTAATAGTTTTGTTGTAGGAGATTAATGCAATTTATCCATAATATTTAAAAATAAATAAGTCAGTAGCGTCCCAAAAAAAATTTTTAATTGTTCAAAAATTATAAATTTCAGAAAAATATGAAAATTATAATATAGATCAGTAGCGCCTCGAAAAAAATTATTTATGAATTATTATTTTTTTGAAAGTTGAGATTGATATATTAATCATTTTTTTTAATTATAATTAAGTCAGGGGCGTCGCATGAAAATAATTAAAATTGCTATTTTTTAAAAGTGGCAAACAAATTAATTTTGATTAAAATTGAACTAAAATTAAAAACTTCAGGAATACATAAAAATAAAAAGTTAACCATTTAATAAATAACCTAAAATGGTTGGGTAATTTATACATGTAATATTATAAATAAAATTATTTATAATATTACAAAAAAAAAATATTTTGAGTGAAATTGTTGAATTTTTTTTAATTGAAATTATTCATTTAAATCAGGGACGGCGTTTCAAATATTTTTAATTTGTGTTTTTTTTTAATGAAATTGTATAAAAATATAATTTTTAAGAGTTTTGTTGATGCAATATACAAAATTTCACATTTAAAAATAATAATTAAGTCAGGGGCTGGTGTCGTTTTAAGTATATGAAAGTGGGAAATGTCACATTTCTTAACGTTTGTAAAAACTTTGAAAAAAGAATTTAATTGTTCAAAAATAAGAAATTTCAAAAAATATGAAAATTATAATATAGATCAGTAGCGCCTTAAAAAAATTATTTATGAATTATTATTTTTTTGAAACATTTGAGATTGATATATTAATATATTTTTTTTAAATTATAATTAAGTCAGGGGCGTCGCATGAAAATAATTAAAATTGCTATTTTTTAAAAGTGACATAGACAAAATAATTTTGATTAAAATTGAACAAAAATTAAAAACTTCAGGAATAGATAAAAATTTAAAAGTTAACAATTTAAAAAATAACAGTACATTTTAGGTTTTAATTGTTGAAATTATTCATTTAAATCAGGGACGGCGTTTCAAATATTTTTTCATTTGTGTTTTTTAAATGAAGTTGTTGAGTTTTGTTGATGCAATTTATTCAAAATTTCACATTTAAAAATAATAAAGTCAGGGGCTGGTATCGTTTTAAATATGTGAATTTTTTCGTAACGTTTGTAAAAACTTAAAAAAAAAATTTTATTGTTAAAAATTTAGAAATTTCAGAAAAATATGAAAATTATAATATAAATCAGTAGCGTCTAAAAAAAATTATTTATGGATTTTTTTTTTAAGTTTTGAGATTGATATATTCATACATTTTTAAAAATTATAATTTAGTCAGGGGCGTCGCATGAAACTAATTAAAATTGCTATTTTTTAAAAGTGACGTAGACTAATTAATTTTGATTAAAATTGAATAAAAATTAAAAACATCAGGAATATGTCAAAATAAAAAGTTAACCATTTAATAAATAACTACATTTTAGGTTGGGTAATTTATACATGTAATATTACTGAAAATTGTAAAAATGATAAGTGATTATCCCCGCCAATTTAAGAAAAAATGAGTATCAGCAGAAAGAATGGAAAATTATTATAATATACACATACGAGGGTCGCAGACCTGAGTAAATTTTTGATTAGGTAATTTGTACATGTAAGATTACTGAAAATTTTAATATTGATTATCTCCGCTAAATTCAAAAATTAACTATTAAAAAAATAGTGGAACGAGTATGGTATATACACATACGAGGGTCGCATGACGTGAAAGGGGGTTGGGGCGCGAAGCGCCCAGGGGCACAGCCCCTAGTACCTACTATATACCGGGTGTCCCAGATAACTTTTCTAGCATGGGATCTCAGTATCTATAAGAGATACAGGTTTGGTTAAATGAGATTAATTATTTGTATGAAAGGGGTGAGTATTATTACACAAAAAAATATTCATAATTATATGTGGTTTAGACGATATACCCAAAAAACTGAAAATTCGGAATTTCTTTAAATGGCTATAACTTTTTTGTTAAAGTAAATAAGTACTTTTTGTTTGCGGTTTCTTAAAGCACTTTTTTGTGGAGAATTGATTGGTGTATTTAGAATTTTTATATCACTTTTAGTTTCCGAGTTACAAGCTCTAACTTTAGTTTTTCTTATGGGCCACTTAGTTGAATATATCATATTTGAACGTGTTTTTTACTCTACAACGATATGTCACTTGACATATTTATTATCGAAAAAAAGTTGAAATACTAAATATCAGTTATATTTATGAAGTATTTTATTACAAACTTTTAAGTGAGCTATGAAAAACAAAAATTGTAAACAAAAATCACAATAACAACAATCAAAATAACAAATGAATATTTGAAACAATGAACTATTTGAAAAAATATATTATAATTTTTTTTTTCGATAATAAATATGGCAAGTGACACATCGTTGTAAAGTAGAGTAAAAAACACGTTCAAATATGCCATAGCCAACTTAGCGGCCCATAAGAAAAACTAAAGTTAGGGCTTGTATCTCGGAAACTAAAAGTGATATAAAAAATCTAAATACACCAATCAATTCTACACAAAAAAGTGCTTAAAGAAACCGAAAGTACCTATCTACTTTAACAAAAAAGTTATAGCCATTTAAATAAATTCCGAATTTTCAGTTTTTTGGGTATACCGCCTAAACCACATAGAATTATGAATATTTTTTGGTGTAATAATACTCACCCCTTTCATACAAATAATTCATCTCATTTAACCAAACCTGTATCTCTTATAGATACTGAAATCCCCATGCTGGAAAAGTTATCTGGGACACCCGGTATATATTCAATATTTATTATAGTAATTTATTAAAATAATGAATACTGCCTGTAATGTTAATACATATAAATAATATTCCCTGTAATGTAGCTCGTTTTAACGTTTCATTTATCTCTGGTATTTATGATGTATTACTGATGTATATTGACATTTAATAATGCACTTGGTTTATTAATGGAGAGAAAAATGCTGTTTACAATGTAAATAATTTTTAAATGATTGTTTCAAATTTTAATAAAAACATGGAAGATAATTAGTGTTATATAAGTGTAGTGAATTTGATATTCTTTATTTTATATTTTATAGATTAAAAATATTTGATTTATATTTAAACCAATACCATAATGCTATACAGGTTGGCCCAACTAAAACGATTAAAGCATTAAAAAAATAAAAATAAAAAAGTATTAAAATTTGTGTTCGATGTACTAAGTGAATACTATCTAATATATAGTGCAATTAAATATAACCATATTATCAATACAGACATAATAACACATGGAACTACTAGACAAGTATGACATACTTATGGTGTTGTCTATGGAGCTAACAATAAGTGTTACTAACAACAAAATTTGAATTCATTCGTTCGGATGATTTTGATCGAACAGGCATTATCCTTTTTTATGAATTTTCCTTTTCATTGCGTATCTCCCCTACCTACTTACCATCGCTGAATTCCTACAAACATTAAATGAGTGGCGGCGCTGAGTAGTAGTGTATTATTATCTACAACATCAGTGGCGATGCGGGAATATTAGTGATGATGGAGTCAATTTATTAATTGTATATAATACAATAATTCCTCCATCTACGCGGTTAAACAGCCCATAAATGGAGCAATAGAAAACCGTGTAAAAAAGGTATTTCTTCCATATTCTCAAATATTTTACTCTTGGTGAGACATAATTATTTTTAATAAAATCTAATAGGTCTAACTTCTTACTTGATTAAATTGTTTAGTCTGTAATTCCATAGCTGGATCAAATTTTAATATTTTATATAATTCCGAAGTAAATGTGATTAATATGTGTAACAGTACAGATTAATATAAGTTTTAAATAGTTAATAAATTTTAATTATGTAACTCCCAAACACTTTAAACCAATATTTTAACAAAAAAATTATCAAAACCTACACGTGGGCGTTGCCGCGCAACCCACATGACACAACTCAAAAAATACCCTTGCCAATCGATTCGTGAATCAATCCCGAGTCTAACGAGGTACATGATGCCATATATAAAAAAATTTGAGGGGGGGTTCATGGCCGGAAAAATTCATAAAATGGGCTAAACTAGAACCACAGATCTACCTTTTAGCGAAAAGCCGAGGCCTCTAGGTGGTCAGGGGGCCGAGATCTCGCGGTGGAAGACAGACGGACGTACGGATGGAAATCGAGCATATAAGTGCTACCACACTAAATAGCTTATATAACTGACTGTATATAAACTGGCAGTAACTGCTTGGAACTCGACTCTATAGTCTACTCCGAAGTTAGTCAGTCCGTAGTATGAAACCGTAAGTCCATTATTGTAAAATATATTGTTGTGTTGAACCATTGAGATTGTCGCCATCGTCCTAAGAAGGGTGCGTCTTTGCGATTATTTACCTTCGGTTTCCCCGCTTGGGAATGAAATTCGACCCGAGCTCGAAGTAATCGTAAAGATAAGAAGACAAAGTGATGGTCCACATCTTCTCCAATCTGGGAAATCCAGGATACCTTCGCGGCAAGAGGAGACGACTTCAGCCATCAAGACATTAACTATCAAGATACGTGACGGTTGATAATTATAGTACTATTTAATTCCTTTTGTGATTATTTGTGCAGATATATACATATACCATATACTTAGTGGGTTATTTATTTGTAAATATTATCAATATAATATATTTTATTGAACATATAACAGTCGTGTTGTTTTCTTAGTTTACCTAAAATTACATAGCACCCTTCTGACACCTCGACGCTCCTTCCTTCCTGCACCAGACAGTGAAGCATCCGTCACCACTAAGCTCAGCCGAGACGAGTACTGTTACATTAGTGGTAATATATTTTGATTTTGTAATTTTTACAACAGAATATTTGATAAATTAATAATGAAAAAATTAACATTTATAAACAGGGTCAATGACATTCATAGTATTTGTTTAACTTTTATGACAACATATTCTACACACAAACAATAAAAGTTCAACCCGGAACCTGATCGTGAAAAGCAATTCTCCCTGAACTTTATAACCGTACTTCATTTTCATCTAAGTTTGATATATTTACACTAATAAAAAGTTATAACTGTCAAGAACGTATAAATTTAATAACGTCTCATGCGACTTTACACACGTGAGACAACCACGTGTGTGTGTGTATGCATGTGTGGGCGTAATATATACTACGTGATTTAATATAAGATTTAATGTGTTTATATTTTATGTTGATAGTTATTTAATTTATTGAAATTGAGATTTCTACTAATGTTCGAAAGAAAAAAATATTACATTATTTATAGTAATTTAGAAGTAGAGGATGATTAGTTTATACGTTAGGTTATAAAATCACAAAAATCACATTAAAAATAACAAATCTATTGAAGGAGGTTAGAGTAGGTAGGTTAGATAAAAATATAGAAAATTATAAAAATCACAAAAAAATACATACATCAAAAATATGTCATTTTGAAATTTGACAAGTCCAAATTTAGGTCAAGTGAAAAGTAGGTATTATTTTTTTAGTTCAAAGTAATTATCTAGTCTGAACCAGATAAATAAAAACCACGTTAAAAATTGCAATGTATCATACAGAAAAGATACTCGTTTAATGTAAGAAGTACCTATACAAGCTAACCTATAACTAACGAAGGTGAGAATAAACACATAATTTCTAATATTGAACAATCTATTGTGGTATTACGTTTTATAACCCAGTTGAACTATACTCGTATCTTTAAATTGATTCCTTAATTTATACGTGTCTGGTTGTACGACACTTTTTTTTATTGATAAACGATTTTCCATTACTCTTTGAGACGGTGGTAGCTTTCTCTGATTTCGAATGATGACTTTTATTTATTGTTATCTTCTGCTTATTTGATTCATTTTTGTGATATTTTATCTGTTGTGTAATGCGCAATAGCATTACTGTTCATTTGCTGTGTTTATCTTAATTAAAAACACTTCGTTATATCGAAAAATGGAGACTGAGATTTTTCGCTGCCGCTTCTTCAATTTCTATGCATATTTTTCAATGTAAAAATAATATTATTTCATATTCAAGTATGTGCATACATATTGAATATTAGAGATTTGATTTCTTGTATATTTCAAATTTTATTTTACTATATACATAGATCAGTGATTTCTAAACTTTATCTTACTACCCCCTCCCCCCTTTCTTAAAAAAGATATGGGAACTAGTTTAAAAACTTTTTTTTTCGAGAAAAAATCGTTTACACATTTTCGTACCGTTTCAATGAGAATTTTATGTCATCCCCAGTTTCACCAGAGTATGTTATTTCTAACAGCCTTGTATATCTTCAAATGGACCAATCAGAGCCCAGCATCGACTATTTAACAGATGAGTACCAAGCTGTCAACACAAATATACTGGTAATAGATTAGTGAAATTGGGTATTAATCTTGCTTATGATGACTGAAGGTATACGCCCTATTCAATATTTCGTGTGTTGCGTAACCACGTACTCAAAATGAATAGAACATTGTCAATTTATGGTAATTCAGAAGAGGGTTTTGTAGACACATTTTCGAAACCCTACTTTACAAAAAAATATTTTCTTTCCCGAAAAGAAATTTTTAAACCCTTGAGTTTATTTTAAATAATATTGTTTTTATTTTTTTTTTGAAGCCGGTTTTATTTATTTATTTTTATTTTTTCACTTTTGAGTAGCGTATCTAAAAAGTCTATGATCAGATTCTGAGGAAAATTGTATGGGACCACCTCGAAAGCTTACTCTTTCAAACAAAAAACGTTTCACCCGAATAACTGAATATTTGTTGAAGTTATGCCCGAAAATACATACAAAATATATACAGAATAGAAGTCCATAGACAGATTCTGATAAAATTCAATTGGGGTGATTTTTACTAATTCAAAGTCAATTAATTAATTGTCCAATAAATAAAAGGTTGAGTAAAGCGTTCATTCTAAAAATATATTCTAGTTGCAAGTTGCATATATTTGATTTAATTAGATATTTAGATTTAGGTCACAACGTTTAATCAAAAGTAATATGTTCTACCTCGTAAACCACAGTCAGATATATGTACAAACATAGTTTACTACTCTACCTAGATATTCCCACGACAGTATAGGTCGCAGTTAAGAATGAAGTTGGTTTTCTACCATCTATTCTCTACTATGTATTCCTCACAATGTCGTTAACTATCTGTTTTCCCTCACCCTTGGACCTGTCCGCGAACCGATAAACTTTTTCGTTTGTAATCTACAGATACAGCTCATTCAAGGGTGATGACTTGTAGTTTACCAACTATAGGAAAAGGGGTGGGAAATATATTATTTTGTCGTTTTCATTTTTCTGTCAATATTTTTTGCTCATGTTTTTTTGTGTAAAAGAGAACATCAAAAATGAGAATTGGATTGGAGTTTATATGAATATGTCAATTTAAAAAAGTGTTATATTTAATTGCACTACATATTAAATATTATTCACTTATTATGTACATACATCGAACATAAATTTTAATACTTTGTATTTAGGTGAGGTTAAAGTATAGAAAATCACAAAAATCACATTAAAAATATGAAACCTATTTGGGACAAGGAAGTTAGTAGTTATATAATAAAAATATAGATAATCACAAAAATAACAATAAATACATTAAAAATATGTAATTTTTAAATCTGGCAGGTCCTAATTTAGGTCAAGGGTAAAGTATTATTTTTTTTAGTGTAAAGTATTTATTTTTAGTGGATTTAAATACAAGTCTTTAAAAAATACCAGCGCTATTAAGTATTAGATATACCCCGGTGAATAGATCTGTGCATTCTCATAGACTCTCCTAGAAACCACTATAATCTCTATGAGATCTAATGTGTATACTCGTTAGATCTTATAGAAATTACAAAAGCCTCTATGAGAACTTTTCACCAGATTTTCCTTACAGAAATAAATGCGACTAATAACAAAACAAACAATTGATACATAAATATGCAGTAGAGATGTGTAATTCATGAATGATTTGTTCTTTTTATACTATTATCACTAATTGTAAAAGAAGTTGAACTCGCTAAGCTTAATGATGACAGGCGAAGGGGGGGGGGGGGTACTGTCCGGTGCAGGAAGGAAAGAGTGCGAAGTGTAAGAAGGGCGCCATGTAATTTTGGGAAAACTACAAACACAACAGTAGTTATATGTTCAATAAAAAAGTATTATACTATATACAACTAAATAATAATTTACCAAGTAGGTACCCACAAAAACGAGTTTAAATTCCAGTTGTTAACCGTCACATATATTGGCGATTCGGTGTCTCGATGGCTGAAGTCGTATCCTCTTGCCTGCGTAGTTATCTTGGAATCCCCAGATCGGAGAGGAAGTGGACCACCACTTATTGTTAGTCCCTCGTCTCTACGATTGATCCGAGCTCGGCTCGAACTTCGTTTCCCAAGCGGGGAAATCGAAGGTAAATAATCGTAAAGACGTACCCTTCTTAAGGCGCTCTGACGACCTCGTATATTTTACAAGAAATGACTTACAGTATTACTACGACGGACTGACTAACTTCAAAGCAGACTATCTAGTAGAGTTCCAAGCAGCTACTGACTTTTTGTGTTTTATATGCCGGTTTTTTTTATACAATTGGTTACATAAGCTTTAATTAAAATGTTGATTCAAAGTATCCGGGAATTACATAATTAAAATGTACTGACTATTTAAAATTGGTATTAATCTTTTTTGTTACTGAACCAATCCTTCTACTGAACAATAAGGACAGGTCAGTATTTTGAATATGATTTGTTGTTTTGTGAGATTAAAAAAAATGAACAAACAAATTAAAATATTAAAAATATATAGGTATACCTATCGGAAGACATTAAAAATTCAAAAATGTTATTCTTCGACAAGTGTTTAAACAGTTTATTATACATTTTGATTCCTATACAAACAACAAAAACGGAGAAACTATATCTGGATCTATTAGGCTCCTGATGAGTACTTCTTGTAATGTCGAAACATGTGTCGAGTGACATTGTTTTATTATGTTTAAGGCGTACATATTTTTAGTTTAAGTGATTACATTTACAGCTACTTTTTAAATATATTGAACTATAGTCTATTTCATTTACCTAACAATAAGTCTGCAGTGGTTGTCGGGTGATTTAACGGCACGAATCGTGGCTAATGCTATATAAATGTATTAACTACTAACAAATAGTTCATCGAACAATCGAGAAAATTCTATTCAATTAAAAATAATACAAAAATGTTTATTAATTCTTCTTTTACTTCCATAATCATAAAAAGAATGACTTAAATGTAGGTAATCTTACTTGCTGTTGAAAGTGAATCCAAAAAAGTTTATATATGTACATAAAATTGAGTTAAATAAACCATAAAAATTATGAATTTATACAAAGCATATACTTACATCAAATATAACCTTATTTTCATATCTAATAATAAAAACCTAGCAAAAATATCTTATAATAAATCTAATTCGAGCTGACCTAGATAAACGTTTGCTATAATAACAACGCAGCCGTTGCTAATATTTTATAACCCTATCGACTAATTCACTATTCTATGTAGACTATAAAAAACACACCACCAGCCCTAAGTTTCCTGCGTACTGACATTAAAACCAACTCCTACTCCCTCTTATCACGAAGGGTTGATTGTATAGGTAGCGATACTTTTAGTGGCGCACTCAGGGAATGGAGAGATGATATAACCTCACATACATAACTTTATGTAAAATACTTGAAAAAGTTGTGTTACTACTTTAATTCAGAATACCTACATAAATATTTTCATGTAATTTTCGGTATTTGATATGTTTTTAAAAATAATAAAAATAACATTATACTTCAAGTACTTTTAGGTATCTAGTACTTTCACTGACAATGAGTATTTGTGACAACTCTGTACATATCAAATGTACATTGTACATGTATGTATGTATATTGAATATATTGGTTATACATACATATGTATGTAAAGATGTTGTCAATTTTATTGGGAAGAGATCTTCTTTAAATAATTTATTTTATAATGAATTATTAAATAAAAATATTTTTTTATAATTTCATAAAAAAAAAAACTAAAATAAATTATTACAAGATATCTTTGCATTTCATTAACAATTAACCAAATTTTCCCATAAAAGTTATATCAGCAACATGGTTATCAAGCCAAATACGGAAATATTTATTAAATATACAATGAAGATGGGAACAATAACTATTTTCAGTAACTCGAGTCATTTAAATCCGATTTGTAAATTTAATTAATTTTTTGTAGAATTTACTTACGCAATATAAGTGAACCTGTTTATTTCAGATCAAACATAATGGCAAGAATTTAAAACTATTAGTGAATTTAACGACGAAATAAATATTTCCGAATCGTATGTCACATTAAAATGTAACTGTATTTACATTAAATGCAATTTTATTTATTGACCAAGAAGCCCAAATAAAGAATATACCAATTATTATTAAATATAGTGTGATATACAATATTTCTATACTCGAAATATTAAAAACATTATTTTTTTAGAATTTTCGAGCTACCTCTAAACGCAACCCCTAAATGCGTTACTGTTCACTTTCACTGGAATATTTCCGGTGTCCGTGATCGTATGACGTCATAATATCGTTGCCCGCGTCAAAGGCCATTGTTGTTAAATATCTTTGTCGTATTTAGTCTGGGTATTTTTGTCATTTTATTTTAATATATATACTTATATGTAAGTACTGCTTTGTCATATTTTTTATTACTTAAAATTGAATTTTTATATATTTTGGTTATAAAGTTAAATAAGAACATAAATTGTCATTCAAATATTATATTAAAATATTTAATATTTTGTGTTGAGTTCAGATAGTTTCGAGGCAGTGACGAGCGTCGATTACCCAGGGCCGCCGAGAGCCGAACCGGGCCCCGATGTAAAATGAATCTTGGGGCCCCGGACAGACTGAAAGACTTTAATGTGATGACCTTTTTTTTTTTTTCAATTTCAATCAGCTCCGGGCCCCTTCAAGCTCCGGGCCCCGATTTTTTGCATCGCCTGCATCGCCCTCTTGTCGGGCCTGCGATTACCTTATGCGAGTTTACAAGCTGCACGCCAGCGAGTTTAGAAAACTCGCCCAGCGTAATCATGTTCCCTAGCTAACAAGCAGATTTACAATGTACGACAAAAGTTGAAAGCCGGGCTACTTAACTCGCTACTCGCTGGCGTGTGAGCTTGTTAACTAGTAAACTAGCCGTGTGTCATCATAGTTGCTAGTGAACTAGCTGCGAGTATCCCGGTGATTTCTATTCACAACACGTGGCTCAAACTCGCTAGCTAGTTGGCTACTAAGCGAGTAAGTTTTGTGTGTTATCATTGCTATTGCACTAGCTGACTCGCCCGCTTCTAAACTCGCTGGCGTGTAGCTTGTAAACTCGCTTAATGTACTCGACGCTTAAGTAAGGTTAGGTATTGCAAAGATATTTAAACAAATTATTTTGTTATAAAGGATTTTATATTTATTAAAATAAATAAGATTGTTTACTGTACTGAAATATAAAATTAGTAAAATTTGGTCTAGGGGAGGTCACCAGCATATACCCTGGACCACATTCCACATTGGATTATTAATTAATTTAAATAGTTATCACTTTGTACATTGAACATAAATTTTAATATTTTGCACTTAAAATTTTATAGTATCCACTGTATACACGTGAACATAAATTTTAATACTTTTTTAATGCATAAGGCGAATATTTAATCATCTTAAATTATAGAATATCACAAAAATCACATCAAAAATATCAAATCTATTGGGCGAAATGAGGTTGGTTAGTTTTTACGTTAGGTTAAAAACTTAAAATATAAATAATCAAGGGCAAAGTATTATTATTTTTTAGTGCAAAGTATTTAAGTGGAAACTATTTATTTAAAGTGATATAATTTGTTTTATGTTCAATACAAATATACATATATTTTAATAAAATTAATATTTAGTGGTAGTAATTACTGATCCAATTTATATAATTTAATTTTATTTAATTTATCCATATTAAATTTTATAGTATCTTCATTCAAAAACAATATTCATTAACATAAAAATTAGAATTTAAGTTTGTTATCATTTAACCATTATGTTTTATTATACAGCTTAAAATAAATGTCTTCTAAAATCCAATTATTTTAACAGTTATCGTTATTCGTTTGTATGGAAATAAAATTTTCTTTCAATGCAACTCTTTTGAGTTCTATTATAAATATTATTTAACTGTGATATTTTCGTAAAAAGCAATACATTGTCAAAAAATAATCGAAGCTATTGATTGAATATAAAAATATTGCGTTGTGTTTGAAACCATTCAACACGAAAGATTTTAATTTAGTTAAAACTTATTAGAAAAAGGGTATTGTATGATGTAACGTATACATTATTTTTAGGTATATTATTGATTTTGTAAAAATACATAACAAATAAAAATATTTGTTATGTATTTAATAACCCGGGCTGAATTAATCTTTAGATAAGAGCTTTCTAACCTCTTTTGCGTCACGGCACACTAAAAAATTATTAAATATACCAGTTTCTATATATTGTTAACAACTTAAGTATGAGGCTGGAAACTTTTTGTACATTCCTTGGTCATTTCGTCAATGGAAAACTTATTAGACCTAAAATCGTAAATAACGGTATTTTTGATTACTTTTCTATATCTTGAATAAACTTTTTTACGAAAACTTCAATTCAAGTAGAAATGTTGAAAAAATATATATAAAAAATTAAATGGTGTCGCAGGTAAAGCGGCGAGGTGTGACGTACCTATGGTTTTGTGAGTCCTGGTGAAAAATATAAAATGGAGGCCCCGGGAAATTTTAATTCTGTGTACAAAATAGTACCAGCACTAACGAATCTTATAGGACTAAAAACTTGTTTTTTTTTTTTTTAATTATTGAATATGCTTCCATATTGTATACCGGGTGGTCTATTTAAATTGAGACAAGCAAATATCTCGAAAATTAAGGTTTTTCAGGGATAATGTTTGGTACAAAAGTTTCAGGGTTTGAAGGGTGAAAACCAATGGAGGTAAAAAATTTGACTTTGAGTGAAGGTTTTAAGGTCATTTTGGGGTCAACTTCATTTTTTTAAATGGAAACCTATTTCTTTTTTTACATATTCGTATCTTACAAACAAAAAGAAACATCTTTTGTCTGAAAAGTTTTTTCAAAATCCTCAATTTTAACCTATATTTTTTTAGTAAAAATATTCAAAATATAAAAAAATATATTTTTTTAAATCCTAAAATTAAAAAAAAATCAATTTTTAAATTTAATTGTTACTTAAACATGCATAGTTAATAATTATAAATAATAATTTCGATCTTTTTAATAAAAACAAACAAAAAATTAAAAAAATAGATTTAAAAAATGCCCCTGAATTTGAGGATTTTAAAAAAACTTCTTAAACAAAAGTTGTTTCTTTTTGTTTGTAAAATACGAATATGTAAAAAAAGAAATAGGTTTCCATTTAAAAAAATGAAGTTGACCCCAAAATGACCTTAAAACCTTCACTCAAAATCAAATTTTTTACCTCCATTGGTTTTCCCCCTTCGAACCCTGAAACTTTTGTACCAAACATTATCCCTGAAAAACCTTAATTTTCGAGATATTTGCTTGTCTCAATTTAAATAGACCACCCGGTATAATAATATATGATATATATTTTATAGTATATTATTGAAGATAGAGCTACATGAGTAATTAACTATTGTTTTTGAATCTCTGTCAAATTTTACACCATTATAGCTACGCCATTGACCGCAAGGAATTGCTAATACAAGATATGCAAGTATTTCGTATTTTTCAGCTTGTTTATCGAATTACATATGTTTATAATATTGTATTTTAAAAATTGATCTGAATCTTACAAAATATTTACCAAAACCTCAAAAATGTATAAAAAGTACAGATTTTTATATACAAAATGTACAAGAGACGAGGTGAGAAATAAGTGAGTCTCGTCAATATCTCGAATTTTATGAGTGTCAGTTACGTTTCATGAAAATTGGTCGTGAAAGAAATTATTGTTTTCATCTCTGAATATTTCAGCTAATTTCGTATCGTCCGAATTTAAAGCATTCTTGTATCGGTATGTAGCCCTATTCATAATATATTTAAAACAAATTTTAACGTTACCTAGTGTAGTTTCAATAAAACAATGATTTTTTTCTTATACCTATTTAATTAAAAATAAAGGATGCAAGAGAATGGGCATTTAGGTTTTATTTCCGAATTTACATAAACAATGAATAAATTAATTAAGTTTTTTAATTATCAAAATGTGACAACATTAGAGCATCGTGTGTTTTATTTTTAATTTTGTTTTTTATGTCTGCCTTCATCCGTTTTCTTTTTGTTGACAGTCTCTAATAACAATGCACTTGTCTACACCGTTTTTTTTTATATTTTATCATTAATTTAATGAAAGGACTTTGAAAACTTTTAAATGAGTGGTGGACTTGTTCAGTTTCAATGATAGGTTTTTAGAAGTAACTTTAGTTTGATGTCATATTTAATTGTGTAAGTGGTAATTATTAGAATTGATCGAAACAGTGCATTGTTCAATTTTTCATTTACTTAATGTAATTACAGTAAGCATTGATTAATGTAATCATAATTGTCACATTAGATTTGTGAACTATAAGCGGAGATTTTATTAGCCGAGAATATTTAATTCAATTTTTTTTCCTAAAAATATTACAAATTATTTGAAATGTGAAAAATTAAAAACAAAAAATAAAACATTTTTTTTAAATATCGTGAGTTGAAATAATTTTGATAAGGTGGACTAGGGTATTAATAATTGCGTTATGATCTCTCGTTAAAAAACTGTTTTTGTGTTTAACTCCTCGTGTAAAAATTTAGATCTGAAGTGAACTAATCTGCGTTTGATGGATCAGCATTTCACTGGATTTTGATCTGTGGAGACCTGCAAATATCTACAACGACCTATAAAGATCTACAACGATTTACAAAGATCTCTAAAGATCGTTGTAGATCATGATAGAGATTATAACGTTGAAAATTCATTAATAAAATCATAAAGAAATCTTTGTAT